>JAUIMM010000250.1:6332500-6552500 GCA_031769625.1 Taudactylus pleione
ATAACCATTCCGCTCTAGTACGCCATTTACGTGATTGGCTAAATGGCTCATCGGTTTACACTGAACTAGCCCTGGAAGAAAATTTTTTAACAAATTATAATTTACTTTAATTTCTACATCTTCATGACTGTGAAGTTACTTTAGATCAAAAGGCTAACCCTCTTTTATGGACCACACGTAGGATGTGGCACATATTAAGATACAAAAGGGGTTTGAATGCTCATAAAACTTTGTACGTATCTCTGTGCCGAAACCCAGAATTTCAAATGGGAATGCCACCTTCCCCTTCTCAATGTGGACAGCCCGGGGTATTCAATCTATACAATGTCTGGTGGATTCTGATCTTAGGGGTCCTCTCACGTTCCATGGGGCGGTAGAAAAATTAGAATTTTTATCCTGTTTTGCCTACTTCCAAGTACAGCACTATATATGACAAGTCTCAAAATATTTCTCAGAAAAAGATTGGGTCAACAATCTAGATGCATTATTATCTGTCTCTCCACACACATGTAAAGCGATAGGACATCACTATTTATTTCTGCGAGATAGCTTGGATTACGACACTCTTCAAACAGGTCTGACCCTATGGACATGTCAATTCCCCCAACTCACATCTGAGATACTACTCAAGAATTTATATGAGTCTTGTCGACTTATTGCTGCTAGCTCATATCAAGAGTTATTTCTAAATGTCTACCACAGAACATATATTAGCCCACATCGTTTTTTCCTGATGGGATCTTCGACCTCACACACATGCCACCGATGTGGGGAAGATAATGCAGATATTTTCCATTGTCTGTGGTCCTGCCCCCTAGTCAGAGTCTTTTGGCTAAGAGTCTGCAAATTTGCGGTCGAGAACTTGGTCAATTTTGTGCCATTTGACCCCCTATGGGCAATACTGGGTATATTTCCCCAAGATCAATGTATTACAAAAGGTTGTCGTAAATTATTGTTGGCAGTTAGCGCTGCTGCCAAGAAAACCATCTTACAGGTTTGGAATCAGCCGTGTACACCCCCCTTTTTACTATTTAAGGAGAAGTTGTTTTATCTGTTCCAAATGGATTGGGTGGAAGCTTCTTTGGATAAAGAACCCAGGGTAGAAAGGTTCTTTGAAATTTGGGAGAGCTATATTTCCACACTTCCATTAGCTACTCAACAACTTCTCACTAAATGTTTTTCCAATTCCTCGTGGTACCTTTTACGTTTACTTGACAATGATCCCCCAGTGGCCCAGTGATAACTTCCCACACGATGCACCCTTCAACTATAATACCTATATTACTTTTATTCATATTTTTAGTTCAGTGATATTTATGTAGTTTATGTTATATATTTTTACTTTTTGTCAAATCAAATGGAAAGTACATGTTGTTCTGTACTTGCAAACGAAATTGTTTCTTTGATATTTGTTTTGACCTATTGTTGAATTGAACTGTTTGCATATATGTCTCTGATTCAATAAAAAAAGAATTGGAAAAAAAAGAATCAGTGATAAGCTCACGGACATATGTGTTTTCGCAATCACGCCTGGGAGAACAGGGCACTTATTGGTGATTTATTTTTTGGGGGGGGACACTGGAGGCCCCGAAAAAAATCCACAATTTGCAGGCATTGCAGGGCTAATTGGATAGCCCCGGGAGGTTCAGTAGCGCCTGAATAAATTTTCAGGGCTAATTAGATACCAGCGGCCTTCATGTATTTCAACAACCAGCTGCCATCCAGTTTGACTGTTTAGAAATAGTAAGTTTGATTGACAAAAGCTACAGCTGAACCCAGATGGTCAGCTGATCAAAGGAGATAAATTGCTCTGTGTTAGGTAAACACCAGACCTTTGATGCTCCATAAACTATACTTCACTAAAGAAAATTTCCAAAAAACAGGTAATTCCAATTACAATCAAGTAATGAAATCACATACAAATACACAGGGTGAATGCAGATTGGGAGTTGTAATTTGCAGTATAGAAATAGAAATCACCTATGTTCAAATTCATATTATAAAATCTTTATCATGAACAAAATATATTAAATTTGAATCAATTAATAGGTAGTACGTAATTGTCTTGCAAAAAGAGAAACATGAGGCCCTAATCTTACATAGTATAGTTCTAAACTAAAGCTGCATACACACGTAAAAAATTTTCTGTCCAACCAACTAATTGACTGGTTGGAATGAAAATGTGGTAAGGTATGAAACCAAAGGACTATCGGCAATTTGCTCCCAAATGCCGGAAAATGGACAAAAACTGTTTGAACAAATTGTTTAGATCAAACATTTAACAAACTTGTCTGACGACCATTTTCATCTGTTTTCTGGCATTTAGGAGCAAATTGCTGATCATTTACTCCTATGCGTTACCAGATTTTCATTCCAACCAATCAACTATTTGGATGGTTGGATAGAAAATCTTTACGTGTGTATGCAGCATAAGACAATTAGCAAGACTAGACCACTACAAACTTTACACTTCAATTTGCAAATCATTAAACACAAGGGCCATTTTATTTTAACACTTATTGGTACGCAAATTGATATTTATATATGCTAATTACTTATTACTAATGCTGGGCATAAACTGCCAGACATTTTATCTGGCAGTCTGACACCATGCAGATTTCACAGGCATACACTGTGAGATATCTCAGTGTATTGGCCCGAATATCTGCGCTGCTCACCTGGGGAGGAAACATTTCCCCGTTCCTTCCCTGTGAAGGAACAGGGGAAATGTCGGTCGACCACGGCTGGGCATGCACCACCAGATACGGCCAACTGTAAGTTACAAAATATCGAATCGAATTGACATCCCCGACCAATCGATATTTTAGCACTGGTCTGTCGCGCACACGGCGATCCACCGATATCAGGCGGATCGGCTCGATAATTGTATAATATATGTCCAGCATAATGTTACTACACTAGAAAGCGCTTCTCTCTCGTCCCCTTTTAGTACAAATTCACACAGACTTTTTCAACGACGTTCTCCAAGGAGAACATACAGCAGCCACCTGAAATACAGGGATTGTATTGGAACAATATATAAAAAAAAAAAGGACACAAAGAAAGACAATTTGAGTGTAGCGCTATATCAAAAGCATTGTTAATATTTATTTATATACAATTCTGTGCAAAGGTTTTAGGCAGACGTAGGAATAATGCTGCAAAGTAAGAATACGTTCAAAAATAGAAGTGATAGTTTTTATCAATTAACACAGTGCAAAGTGAATAAACAGAAATCTAAATCAAATCAATATTTGGTGTGACCACCATTTGCCTTCAAAACAGCATCAATTCTTCTTGGAACACTTGCACAAAGTCAGGGATTATGTAGTATTATTGCTGATGCAGTGCCATCAGCTCAGAACTGGCAGAAACCAATGGGACCCAAGTACATCTAGTGTTCAGATAAATCTGGCCAGAAGTGGTCTTCATTGAAGAATTGCGGCCAAAAAGCCATTCCTTTGACGTGGACACAAGGCCAAGTGACTCAACTATACACGAAAACATAGGAACTGGGGTGCAGAAAAATGGCAGCAGGTGCTCTGGACTGACGAGTCAAATATTTTAAATATTTGGACGTAACAGAAGGCAGTTTGTTCGCCAAAGGGCAGGAGAACGGTACAATAATGAGTGTCTGCAGGCAACAAACAGTGAAGTATGATGGAGGTTCCTGGCAAGTTTGGGGCTGCATTTCAGCAAATGGAGTTGGGAATTTGGTCAGGATTAATGGTGTCCTCAATGCTAAGAAATACAGGCAGGTACTTTTCCATCATGCAATACCATCAGGGAGGCATCTGATTGGCTTCAAATGTATTCTGCAGCAGGACAATGACCCCAAACATACAGCCAACGTCATAAAGAACTATCTTCAGCGTAAAGAAGAACAAGGAGTCCTGGAAGTGATGATATGGCCCCCACAGAGCCATGATTTCAACATCAACAAGTCTGTCTGGGATTACATGAAGAGACAGAAGGATTTGAGCAAGCCTACATCCATAGATCTGTGGTTAGTTCTCCAAGGTATTTGGAACAACCTCCCTGTAGAGTTCCTTCAAAAACTGTGTGCAAGTGGACCTAGAAGAATTGATGCAATTTTAAAGGCAAAGGATGGTCACACCAAATATTGATTTGATTTAGATATCTCTTCATTCACTTTGCATTTTGTTAATTGATAAAAATAAACTATTAACCTTTCTATTTTTGAATGCATTCTTACTTTGCTGCATTTTTTCCACACCTGCTAAAACTTTTGCACAGTACTGTCTCGAGAGAGATCAAGAGGTCCAGAGAGAGAGAGAATCTTGCACCAAGCTGCTGTATAGGAGCAGGCCAGGGTGCTGAAACAGCAAGAGACAGTGAGAGTCAATCAGAGATAGTAATGTGTCCCATTGCTTAACACCAGGCTAGAGAGGGGAGGGAGTCTCGGACTGAGCAGGGTCATGTCTGAGGCAGACAGAAAGTGAGAGATGGCATTCAACGTACCTATGAAGATTCTCTGATGCAGACACAGTAGCCAGGGGAGGCATCGCTATCAGCACCTTGAAGTGCTCCCTCTCCAGCGTGATGTTCTCTCTCAGCCACACGACCTTGGTGAACAGAAGGCACCTCACATGGAAGTCAGCGCTGTTTCGGAGAGAAGCACCAAAGCGAGGAAGCTCAACAGGAAGCCCAGGAAATACAGGGTACATTGTGCAAAGAAGACATTGCTAATCTCAATATTCAACAGCTGGGGAGGGGTGCACATGGAGGCTGCGGAAATAAGCACAGGTGCCCCAGCCCCGGGGACTTGCTGCTGATAATGCTTACGGTAGCTGCAATATAAATATCTCACCCATGATCATCCAGCCCTGCCCAGTACATCCCAGTGGCCGGGCCCCAACAGTGAGGGTCGTGGTGACACTGGTGAGATGCAGGGGGCTGTGGTGCGAAGCTGGGGTGGGTCACTAATATATATATTTTTTTGGTAAGCTTGCAATGTTGCTTACCACCATTATGGAAAAATCTGCACTTAATATAAGATTTATGTTGTTTGGATCAACATTTAATAGCGTACTTCCTGTAATAAAGCAAAGTAATGCTTTACAAAACTGCTTATATTTCTTTATTTATCTCTAATATCACAGAAAACCTTAATTCCGATGGGACCCAGAAACAGTCAGATAGGACCCCAATTTTGAGAGGTCCCTGGGATACACATTTTTTTGCTCATCACGGTCACTCATTATGAATAGAGTGGACAAATATATCAGTTTCGTATATATTAATTTTATATTTAAGAAATAAGATTTAACAGTATTACTGTTCTTGATCTGTAAGGAACGACAGTGCTCCACAGCACCAGATTGTGGGGAAAACAGGGCATACTGAACATTACACATGGACTACAAGGTAGAAACAATAAAACGTAGACATGAAAAAACAAAGAGTAAGAAGAGTTTACAATACCATAAGTGTAAGAAATTATTTAGTTATGGGCTTGTAAAAAAAAAAAAAAAAAAAAAATATTACTAGTAATCCCATTGTTCTACTGAGTCTCAAAGTAATTGAGAAGCTTACATTAAGACCGGCACATTTTCAAGATATATAGCTACACAAGAGTTTATCATGTCAGAGGACATAAGAGTGACACACGGCATAACTGCAAAAAAGAAAATAGATGTGTTGCCATAACAGAGAGGAAATAGTTACAGAGGGTATCAAGGAGAGTTTCCTATGTGCCTCTCAATAGCACGAGAGAGGTGTGGCAGTTCCAGAAAACCGGCTTTTCTATTGTTTTGTAAACAGAAATGTTGCATGTAAAGTCAAATGAACATCAATATCATGTATCCACTTCCCCAATGGTACTAAGTAACTACCACTCTACTGCTACCACAGAATATTTTCCAACACTGAACATATAATTAAAGCCTGTAGTACACAAAATATATATTTCAAAGCTGCAGACGTCTTTTTGTGACTCTAACAGTACTACTCCAGTGTCCAATACTTTAATCTAAAGTAATAGCATGTAACAGCCAATGTGTTCTAACAATCAAAACAATGTGTCCACTGGGGGCATTATGCCAATAGAGCAGTGATTCTCAACTTCAACCCTCAAGTTATCCCAACAGGTCATGTTTTTAGGATTTCTGTTTGTGGAAGCAGGATAGTTACGGACCCAGCAAAATAGATTAACTTGAGTTGGGTACGGAATCATGACGGTAAGGATGCAATCGGTCAGTATACCGATAGAGATGTCCCAACTGAATTAGTTAATTGTAGCCCTAACCCTCCCCGTAACCCACCCTTCGCACTAGCTACCTCTTAACTGACACTTCCAGCAGCCTAACCCTAACACATCCACAGCCTAAACCTAACTCTCCCCCTAACTCGAATACTTACCGCAAGAATGTGTAGGGAGTCTGACCGTCGGGCTCCTGACTACATCCTGATTAACTCACCTGTGCATGACCTGTTGGTGGTATATGAGGACTGGAGTTGAGATCCAATTCAATAGAGTTTACGCATAATGGTTCCTTCTTCAATGTGCACACAAGTGCCAGCAAAGAGTTTTATTTAATTGATAACATGATTGTATTCATCAGCAGTTTCCTGTATAAAGTGTTCCTGGAAGATCTAAAAGGCATCCCACAGACATTACAGGCTAAGGCACAATCTCTGCCACCTATGAGGACATTATTTGTGTGCCGTATCAAACAGGGAACAATCCCATAAATGTGCGGTGTATCACTTAAATCTCATATAGACATCTCCACCAGAAAAAAAAAATAGAACCATGTCCTCAGATTAGATACATTTTTCACAATTTACCATGTGGGAATACCTGCATATTTACTATAGAATCTGTCTGCCATGTCAGCTCGCTCACTACAGTGCAGAAGAGCAGAGATGGTGTCAGAGACTGGAGCATGGAACATTATTTTACAAAGTTGTCTACCACGCAGCAAGAAAATATTAAATCTTTGATAGGAATTTCTTTCAACCTACTCACGGCCCTTTTAATTGCTCATGTGACATAGGTACAAGTCATTGCTTATTACATTGTATACACTGTGTTCCCTACCATAACACACCCCATCTCCAGTGAAGCAATGGCTAGGAATCAGAACAAACAAGAACCTTAACATTTTCCCCTAAAATACCTGTCACATAGAAGACACATGAATGAGAAAGAAAGCCATTAAGGAGTGTTCAGTCCCAGTCAATACTACTGTTTACACTACATGTGTTCAAATAAACTACTGAACAAAGTCACAAGAACAAGGACATTACACTTCTGATTTGTTTGTTTTTTTACACAACCTTATCACTTGAGGACCTCAAACATACATCAATGCAATTATACTAAATAGTATTTTGACCTTTTTACAATAATTATCTGTAATTGCTACACACACGTCTGAATTTAGTTATGTTTGATATCAGCTGACAGTTTTAGGCTTCATGTCCGAGAAAAATCCAAGAGAAGATCAGAGGAGACTAAAATATATGGTGCACTGTATGGTGTTGCGATATTTAAAACGTAACTATTATTTATACAATTATATGATCTCCAAGAGATTTCGTACCAGTGAAATAATTAAAAGAAACGATGAAGAGTGTGAAAAATAGGATTGAAATAAAGTGTTTAAAAACTAGGTGCCCTCGACCTGTCTCAGGCTATTTCAATCTATTTCAATAAAGAAAGTAACCCACTAATGACTATATTGTGTGTCTAATATATACAAAATGTGGGAACTTGTTTATACGGAAAAGTGTTAATAATTCACTCTTTCAGTGTACAATTCTTCCCAGTTTATAATAACAGACCCCATCTAGTTCTAGAGAAGGAATTTGCTTTTGAGCAGAATGGGTAATATTGTGGGTAACCACCAGCTTGGAGTACCTACCTGCCAGGTGTTTTACTTTAGTGTCATGCTCATAGCTGTGAAGAGCTAGGACTGTTGTTCCCCTGGTTTGGCAGTATCTGGTGTCACCACAAAGATCATCTAAGGAGTAGGCAAGCAATTGCACTCATTGGGTCCAGCAGCTGAACGAAGAGGTTATCCAGTAGATCATCTAAACAACTCTGCTCTTGATAATGACACTACTTGGCACTACCACGTCATACCTGACGTCAAAACGAAAAGATTTCATTTTGACAGGACACGCAAAAGGGCCGCGTAAAGTTATCCATGAGAAAAAATAAATCTCCACTTTGGTCAACTCCAGCCATGTTAAGTGTCTGTCCCTGTGCTTTATTTATTGCCATGCCAAAACAGACTCTTACAGGGGATTGGACTTGTTTGAAATTAAAGAATGTTTTTCACATAAATGAAATAGGAACCATAAAAAAGGGAAAAACTGAACTTTTATATCAGTAAACAGGGCTTACATCAGTTTTTCTGAAGAAACTAGGTAATACGTATCAATATTTACATGGTATAAAATAAAGTCTTTCGTTCTGATATATTTTTAACGGTTTAGGCAGCGAAAGCCAAGAAAGCATTCCGACGGCTGTTTTTTCACTGACTTGCTTCACTAAAATCTTCACTGCTTGGCTCCCTTTTGTCATACATTTACGTTTATACACTTTAGCCTTCCTCGACAAATGCTCTGTAGCACAGGTTCTCAAACTCTGTCCTCAGGACCCCACACAGGTCACGTTATCCTGGTCACCCAGCAGGAGCACAGGTGTGTTCATTACTCACTGACACATTTTAGAAGTTCCACAGGTGGAGCCAATTATTTCACTTGTGATTCTGTGAGGAGACCTTGAAAACATACACTGTTTGGGGTCCTGAGGACGGAGTTTGAGAAGCACTGCTCTATAGAATACTGTAATTAAAACTGCATCAAAATCTGTTCAGTGGTTTTCGAGATAAGCCCAAACATACAAACGCCTACCAGGGATTTTATTTTATACTATGTATAGATAGATGTATCTGTCATATAATTTTATATTTAATTAAATACCATCTATGCCCATATAAAATTTGCTATACAAAATATGGCACTTGTGAGGATAAAGGATCAATTTATAGTCTCCGATATAATAATGGAGCAGCACAGACTGTGTAATGGTTAGCATTATGGCATTTTTAAACTCGGCCAATGTAAGAGTCCAAGAACATGCAAACTCGCATGTTTTTAGACTACAAAAACTCATGATTTAAACTCTCATCCAGATGTTTTCCCATTTTGTAGATAAAACTCGACCAATCTGAGAGTTTACTGCTAAACTCTCAACCTATTACATTTGGCCCCAAGTCTTTCTTTCTTACACTCATCTCAATAGGACTGAAGGTTTTGAATTGAAATACAAATGTAAAAAGGGTGATTTAACCATGAGGTGTTGCTCTGTGTATTGTCTGTTTTATGTGTTGGTGTTGTTTACTCTTTAAGATCGAGAATGTTAGCTGTGCGTTTTTTTCTGCCCTATGGGATTGATGGGGGAGAAGTCTTAGCATGATGCAAGGCAGATTTAGCACCTCTTATATCTTTGTAGTGTGTGTGATTACTGCATTGGTTCAGCTTACTCAGATAAAGACCACAAGCAACAAAAATGTGCGAATAATATCAGTCACGCGTTGTGCCTGTAGTCACATCATCATAAAAAAACCAGAGTGTTTTTTTTTTTCAAAAAAGACAATTTGTTTTAAACCATGGTTTAAACAGAGGTGTTTTAAACCAGCCAACCCTGCGGCCCACTAACAAAGATTTCCTACTGAAGTGAAGTATTACGATAACTTTCACTTTCAACATGACATTCAATATTAAGACCGTTAGAAGAGAATGTTGACTTCATGATTACCAATAAAATGTCGTTCACCATTTTCTTCAAAACTATTTAAAAATGCATTTCTTAAAATGCAATTGTGTTGTTTTAAAAGTATGTATTTTAAGGTTTGTATATTTTATATGTTTTAAAACTGATGGAAACTAATTGGCATAATAAATTAACCCAATTAAATTGATTGGACTATATAAGCATCGTCAGTATCCAGGTAGGACACACCCACTGATGAAGTCCACTTCCTGACGAAAAGCGTGTTTGGGCAGTCTTATGCAGATGTAGCGACATCATCAATCTGAACATGAGGCTTGAAGCACATCCACTTCTGGGTCTGCCATTGAGAACAGCGGTGCCCAGAGCAACCATCAGAGGGGACTGCCGGGAATAGAGTCCCGGATCCAGACAGAGAGAGGAACCAGTCTCTTGCTCCTACCGCTGATACTTGGAGAGCTAAACAGTGGCATAACTCCTGGAGGCCATGGAAGCATTGGCCTCCGGGCGCCAGCTGTCAGGAGGGCACAGAGATAACCATCTATAACCGCTGCCTGCGCCCTACTGATTACTGCAGCAGCGCAGACAGTGGTTATAGATTAATCTATTCTATCCATTACAGTAAGGACCGTGTGGGGAGCTGTTTGGAGGCTGCCTGGCACAATGATAATTTTTTTTGAGACAATGCACCAGTGACAGAGGAGCCGGCCTCAGGGCCTGATTCAGACCCGGTTGCAAGTGTTGAGAGCTCGCAACCGGGTCGATGGTGGCCCACAGTGCATGCGCACGACGGAGCCAGCTCTGTCGTGCGCATGCGCGAGACCCGGCTAGCGACGGGCACTCCGTCGCTCCTGGTCTCACAACAAAGGGGGCGAGCTGTCGATGTTGAGTGACAGCTCGCCCCCTTTGGTGAACTGGCCGGGGGGGGTGTTCTGTTAGAGCCAAAAGCTCTCTGGGGCTTGCGACCACGAGACCCAACCACAAGGGTCTCATCGCAAGCACGATTGTCGCGATGGTCTTGACCATCGCGTCCATCATCATGGCCGCTCGCTGTAGCTGTGGGTGGTCACCCACAACTATGCGAGCGGCCAGGAGGCAGTTCTAAGAAAAAAACAAAAGCCCGGCCCCGATTCAGAGTGAGCGCTCTGTCAGAGCGACCGGGTCTGAATCAGGGCCTCAGCGCGAAGAGGAATAGCCAGAGACACAGGAGAAGATATCTGTGTTGACTTCAAGCTGCATGCCAGTTTCGTTTGATACAAGTTCCCTGAGTGCCGCCCAGCCTGCAAAATGAATAAATAAATCTATATTATATATATATATATATATATATATATATAATATATATATATATATATATGTATGATAAAGAGGCGCACTGGTTACAACGTGGCACTTAAAAATACACAAAAATATATATTCAAAATATACACATATGTGACACACCTCAAAAATCATTGAGTGGCAGCTCCAAAAAGTGATAAAGGTATGGCACCCACAATAACTGAAATAAAGTGAAAGAAAGGAGAGCCTACTATTGTACAAAATAACTTCATGAACCCAACAAAGGATAGTGAAATAAAGTGAAAAAATTAACCGTACAAAGCTGAACAGTAGAGGCGCCACTGCAAGCTGCCCACGAGGGACCCACAGACCGAGTAGAATGAGCAGAAACAGAGGACGGAACTGAAGGCTCTCATGAGTACAAGCCTCAGAGATCGCCAAGCGAATCCACCTGGCCAATGTCTGTTTGTTGGCCGGCCAACCCTTCTTATGGAAACCATAGGGGACGAACCAAGGGTACGACTTCCGAAGGGAACTAGTACGGTCCACGTAGATACGAAGGGCACGTACCACATCCAATGAGGCCTCACCTGCTGAAAGGTCTGGTGAGTTAAAGGCCGGTACTATAATTTCCTTGTTAATGTGGAAACTAGAGACCACATTAGGAAGGAAATCAGGGCGTGTCCTAATTACCGCCCTGTTCCTGTGAAAAAACAGAAAAGGAGGGTGACATGACAGAGCCCCCAAATCAAACACCCTTCTAGCTAGAAGAATACAGTTGCTAGAAGAATACAGTCTTCGCTGTAAGCCATTTGAAGTCTGCTGAGCCCAGGGGTTCAAAATGGGGGTCCTTGGAGAGCCTGAAGGACCACAACCAAATTTCAAGGAGCCACTGGAGGGACAAAGGGAGGCTGAATGCGAAGAGCACCTTGCATAAAAGGTGCGGATATCAGGAAGCGGAACAATCCTACGCTGGAACCACACGGACACATTTACCTTCAGAGAGGCGAGGCGGAGACCCTTGTCCGGGCCCTCCTGTAGGAAAGCCAGAACCCTGGATATCCCAAATACCTGGGGATCGTACCCCCTGGGGCGACACCAGTCAAAACAGGTATACCACACCCTGTGGTAAATCCTGGCAGAAGCGGGCATCTGAGCATGGTATGCACCACATAGCTGGAGAACCCCTTTGCCCTTAGGAGGGATGTCTCAAGAGCCACGCCGTCAAAGACAAAATGACCCAGATCCGGGTAAAGGCAAGGACCCTGAGACAACAGGTTCGGACATCGAGGCAACAGCAATGGAGTGTCGATGGAGAAACTCTGAAGATCTGAGTACCAGTGACGTCCGGGCCAAGCTGGAGCCACCAGCAGGATCTTGTCCCCTTCTTGCTTGAACTTACGAAGTACTCAAGGAAGAAGGGAGAACAGAAGAAACAGATATGCAAACTGGAAGGTCCACCTATCTGCCAGATCGTCTACCAGGAGAGCCTCTGCGTCTCTTGTTCTGGACCCATACACCCGTAGCTTGTGGTTGTGTCTGGAGGCCATCAGGTCTATTTCAGGAAAGACCCCACTTGTCTACTAGGAGCTGAAACACTTCCTGGTGAAGAGACCATTCCCCTGGATGCACGTTGAAATGGCTGAGGAAGTCCGCTTCCCAGTTGAGTACTCCTGGAATGAACACCGCCAATATGGCTGGGAGATTACCTGCCGCCCAAGCCGCCTGACCTCGAGTTCTCCTTGACGATTTATGTAAGCCACCATGGTGGAGTTGTCTGACTGAACTTGCATGGGCTTCCCGTTAAGAGTGGCGTGTTGTAGGACTCGGAACACCGCCCGAAGTTCCAGTATGATGATCGGGAGGTCCGATTCCTCTACGGTCCACCGTCCTGAAGCACGTGTGGATCCATCACTGCGCCCCAACCCCAGAGACAGACGTCCGTCGCCAGAAGGACCCAGTCCGGAATCCAAAACGGGCGTCCCTTGTTGAGATGCTCCTTCTGTAACAACCAGGTCAGAGACAGGAGCTCCTCCGGAGAAAGCACCATCATCTGTGTCTTTATCCGACCGGGCAATTCCGTCCCACCTGGAGAGAGTCAGCCTCTGCAGGGGCCTGGAGTAGAACTGGGCATATTCCACCATGTCGAATATCGACACCATGGAGCCCAGTAATCTCATCGCCGAGAGAATGGACACTCGGCGACTGTGGAGACAAGCACGAATCCTTGTCTGTAACACAGAGATCTTTTCTTCCGTCAGGAAGATCCTCTGTTGAAGAGAGTCCAACAGCGCACCAAGATGTAGCCTTCTCTTGGATGGGATGAGGGAGGACTTCTTCCAATTGATCAGGCAGCCGTGAGCCTGCAACACAGATATTGTCAGTTGCAGATGGCTGCAAAGCACCTCTGGAGACCCAGCCAATAGGAGAAGGTCGTCCAAGGTAGTAGGCTAACCACCTGTAAGTGTAGATGGGCCGCCATGACTGCCATTACCTTGGTAAACACCTGCGGTGCCGTAGAGAGGCCAAACGGCAGAGCCTGAAACTGGTAATGGTGATCCAGCACAGCAAATCGGAGAAACCATTGATGAGCTGTTGCAATTGGGATATGGAGGCAAGCATCCGGAATATCCAGCGACACCATAAAATCCCCAGGTTCCATAGCCAAAATAATGGAACGCAGAGTTTCCCTCCTGAACCGGGGTACCCTGAGAAACTTGTTTAGGGACTTGGAGTTGAGAATAGGACGGTAGGAACAGTTTGGTTTCTGCACCAGAAAGAATTTGGAATAATACCCATCCCCCTTTGGGGGAACGGGACCGGCACTATAACCCTGCCTGGAACATAGAGCATGTCTGAGGGGAGGCCCGTAGTGAAGAATTGATGGGAAGGCCTGCTACGGAAGGAGGGCGTACCCCTGAGAGACCACTACCCTTACCCAAGTGTCTGTTGTGGTCTGACACCAGCACTGGGCGTATTGTAGAAGTCGGCCTCCCACCCTGGGATCACCTAAAGGGAGGCCCGTCCAGTCAGGCTGAGGGTTTGTCGTCCGGCTTGTTGGCTGGACGCTGGTACTCCAAGCCTGTTTCTTGGGCTTAACAGCCCTTTTTGGTTCCGGAGGGCCTCGGAAAGGACCGCACCCTAGGCTTAACCTGGGGATGATAGGGCCAAAAGGACGAGGTCACTGGCCCAGATGGGTCTGGAGCAGGCAGAAAACAAGCAGATACGACTGCCGTCCAATCAGGGCCAACAGAACCTGACCATTATTAGGCAAGCATTCTAATCCCTTCCTAGATTCAGCATCCGCTCTCCAAGACCGTAACCACAAGGAGCGATGAGCAGAAACTGCTGCTGCGGATATCCTTGATGTGAGTAGGCAAATATCCAAAGCTGCCTAGTTAACGTACACAGCTGAATCTCGAAGGTTGCCGACCAGCATGATTTGCTCACTGGAAGCCTCTGGAGGAAAAGACGCCTCCAGAGCATCCTACCATCACTCCATGGTCCGGGCCACCCAGCAGATGGCCATGGCCTGCCTGGAGGCCCCTCTGGCAAGGGAGTAAATGGACTTGAGACATACCTCCACCCTACGGTCCATGGCATCAGTCAGACGACATGGACGGCATAGGCAGAGTTGCACTCTTCACTAAACGGGTCACATGAGAATCCACCTGGCAGGGGGGAGGGATTGGGGGGGGGGGGGGGCGACGACTCCCATTTAGTGATATAATTATCTGCAAAAGGGTATGCATAAGCCACCCATTTCGGAGAGTTAAATCTTTTACCATGAGACTGCCACGCTTCCTCTAAATGATCCACCAACTGGCCAGATAGGGGAAAAATAGCGGCCTTACCTTTAACTTGCTTAAAGTAAGCATACGAAGGTGTCGCTGCAGGCAGTCGTCCGTATTGAGCATGGCCATACGAACTGCCCGAAATAGACCTGGAATAAATATCGTAGACGTAACTTCCACTTCCTTGGGAGTGGACTCAGACTCAGATACGTCCAGGAGTTCACCTTGAATCAAAAGATATGTCAGCGTCATCATTATACTGTGATGAGATGTTACAAAAAGAGTCTCTTAGCAGGCCTAGGCGGAGGATCATGTAACATGTCTGCCAGGTTCTGCACCGTAGCGGACAGCGAGTTCACCCAGACAGGTTCCGCAGGGGAAAGCGTCTGCTGAGGGGGACATTTCACCATCATGAGTCTCGGGACCCCATAAAGGAGGACGGGATGACCGCCTGCTGCTGGAACCCCATTGGCAGGAACGCCGGAGGGGCTGCCAACCGATCCACCTAATTATTTAACGCCTGGGCCAGGGAAGCCCAGGGGTTCTGAGCCCCTGGGGGTCGTCAAACAGTGTGACCCACCGCACAGTAAGTCCTGCTGATTGTGAGGTAATTCCCACCATGACAGTACTGGTACTGAGAGGGTTAAAAGGAGGAAGATAAGTACAATGGCTGACAGTAGAAATCAGACACATAGCGCTAGCATAAGTCACACACAATGCAGAAACAGCCTGCACAACAGCGCTATCATCAACCAATAGATCTATGTCTACTAGGAAAAAGCGCCGTATACACCAACCTGACTGGAGGAGAGGTATGCAGGGAGACCCAGGCAGCGCAACGCGTGTAGAGACCAGTGTATTGCACAAAAAAGATGGCCGCCGGAGAGCTCTGAGTGGGCGGGCCCGGGAGAGTAACGCTGGGACAGCCCACAGAACTCAACGAGAAGAACAGTTTGTGTGCAGCGGGGCAGGCGCCTCCTGTACTGAACAAGGAAGCGCGCTCCCCTGGTATGCATTAAACCTCTAGGATGCTTGAGCGCTATTTTGCGCTGCTCCAGCCCCCTATCCAAGAGGTTCAGTGGCAGCGCAGGTTAGTACCTGGCCCCACAAGCAGCCGTCCCCAAAGGGGAGCCCCCATACCTGGGAGAAAAAATAAGGAATGTGTCTGTCAGCGGGCGCCTACCGCAGACGCCCGCTGCTTACCTCAATGTCCCCTGTGACGTCTGGCCACAGTCCCAGGCCCCCCTGGGGGGTTCCCTGCTGGCCGGACCCCCCAGCTGGAACTCTGCCCGCCGAGTTCCCCGGATCTCTACCGGTGGTCGGCGCCGGCGGGGTGTCGGAGTGATATCACGGACGTCCTCTGGACTGGCCGTGTAGCCACTCTTAAAGTTCTTCAGGAGCTGTCAGAGCAGCCGCTCTGTGCAGTGACCCGATCTCCGGCCGGGCACCTACGAAACTGAGGATGCCTAGGGCGGCGGGCGGGGTACAGGAGAGGAGGCCCCGATGCATCCTGGGACCAAAAGTTTAACTTTGTGGTGCCCGACGGCAGAGCCATCACCTATACCCCAAGGTATCCCTGTGGATACCCTATGGACCCTGCAGTAGAAAGGAAAATTACACATCTAAACATCAATATTGAAACATTTTAAAAATGAATCCATTTAAATAAATTGAAATAAAAAACTATGCAAAAAGCAAAAACAAAATATTTGTATGTAGGGTAGGTGTAACCACATGAAGAACTCGAATATTATATGGTGCTCGTACAAAAGAACATCAAAACACTCACAAAAGAAACATACACGAAACAATAAAGGTCAAAAACATAAGAAAAAGAAAAACAAAAACACCTGTTCGACGTAGGTTGAACAAACTTATAAACGCAAATTGATCAATCCACCACACTGCTATTAATTCCTCAATGCAAAAAGATACTCATGGAGTTGCATGCATTAAGACCCCTGGTTGATCCCTCTGGCAGGCCGATAATATCTGCCAGAGGGTCAGTGTTACAGCCGATAGCACAGTACCTTGACTTCTGGCTTCAACCCTTTGTACAAAAAATGGATAGCTACATTGAGGACACGGGTGACTTCCTAATAGGCTTGAAATGTATTGAGGATCTACCTGAGGATTGTGTAGTAACGATCCTAGATGTAAGCTCACTATACACTGTGATCCCTCATAAAGAGGGCATTGAAGCAGTGAGGAGTGCATTATTTCAAGGTCCATAAAATGGTCTGCCCACTGAGGGTCTAATTCAGACCCGCTCACGAGCGTAGGACGCTCGCAAGCGGGTCGATGGTACCCAAATGCGCACGACGGAGGCTGCTCCGTCGTGCGCATGCACGAGGAAGCCGTCGCTCGGGGTCTCGCACCAAAGGGGGCGTGCTGTCGATGGTGAGTGACAGCACGCCCCCTTTGGTGGGCGTGCCTGCCCAGACATTCCCATGGGAACGCCTACCGTCTGGGTCCGGCCCCACTGACATCGCTAGTGATGTCAGTGGGAGTGATTTTGGCTCTGATAGAGCCAAAATCACTCCAGGGCTTGCCCCAGGGTCCGCCCCACTGACATCACTAGTGATGTCAGTGGGAGTGATTTTGGCTCTGATAGAGCCAAAATCACTCCAGGGCTTGCGGTCACCGAGACCCTACCGCAGGGTCTCGTCGCAAGCCCGATGGTCGCGATGGTCTTGACCATCGCGACCATCATCATGGACGCTCGCATAAGCTGTGGGTGGTAACCCACAGCTATGCGAGCGTCCAGGAGGACGCACCAAAAAAAAAAAAGCTACCTGATTCAGAGCGGGCGCTCATTCAGAGCGTCCGGCTCTGAATTAGGCCCTGAGTTCATACTCTTGCAAAAGGTATTAGAACTCAATCGCTTCTCCTACCAAGACCACTACTATATGCAAATCGCGAAGACCATTTTCAAATAGCTTTGATTAATTTCTCTGTAACGAGGAAAATTATTCATATATATGTTTTTCAGGACTATTTTTTTTACACATTCTTTGAAGACTTTTTTCATTTACAAGTTTTTTGCACTTATTCTCATCTTTCACTTTTCCACAAACGTTCATTAAGGACATTACACAATCATACTTTTCAGCTAGTTTTGTATTTCTTCCCATGTTTTTTAGCACTCTGTTAAATGATTTTCATTATCACAGTACACATACTACACAGCAGACATGTAATTCTTTTGACATTTCCGTCTCAGTTTCACTTAGTCACTTACATACATTCTAAGCATCACTATATCTAACACATTAATTGTTTTAACACATTGATTTCTTTTTCTCGGACTGCTATTTGTCAAGAGTTTTATTTTTCCAATTTTCCCTCCATTTTTTGTATTTAGGAGAGACACACACACACACACACACACACACACACACACACACACACACACATCTTTCATCACAAACTTATACCATTTTCTCCCCCCATACTATCAATATTTCTTCTACTACAGTTCTGGCGGTATGTTCCATTACTATTTTCTATTATCTGGCATTCCAAGATCTGTTTTCTCAACTTCACAGACCCGACTCCAGCGCACTAGACGGCGTCTGGGGTAGCCATGGCAACAAAGCGCCTGACACGTGTGACGCGCCCCAGAGCATGGACGGAGAAGCCGGCTATGGCCCGTATTCAATTTGAGGCGAAAAGTCTGGATACGCGACACTTTTTCACCGATGACATAATTTTCGCCTGTTTTGCTTTTACCCCGTATTCAATTTGAAAGACTTTCCGCCTCAATGCAATGTACTAGGCGAAAAGGTTTCTCCTATGAATAGCAGGCGGAAAAAAGTGCAGAATTGGGGTTTTGGGGTGCAATGTTGCGGGAACCCCCCTGCAGCCTTCAGACAGTCCCCCAAAGTTAATGTGTCAAAAAAAAAAAACACACACTTAAGGACACCCCAAAAAATGACTTTGAAAAAGGGGGCAAAAAAAAAGTTGGGGTACAAAGTTAAAAACTAGCGAACTTGACTCTGGGGGGGTCCACAAGTATGCCCCAGGTGTTTTTTGGATTGCAGGTGCTTGTGGCAGGTGGATTTTTCACGATTTTTTCAACTTCACTTTAGCAACTTTTAAATATGCTGACCCCCATTTTCAAGTACCCCAAATTTGCTGGGATAAGTTATTTTCAGCAAAACATACTCCTGAATACTATTCTGCACCACGTATAGAAAAACGCTATTTAGCAGCTATTGAGCCCGTTTAAAAACACCAAATACCTTCAGCAAGCCAAAGCAGGGGGTACCATAGGGAACCCCCATGTCAGAGCATCTTTTGGGGGGTGTCAGGCTTATTTACCCAAATCTGACAATACTTTCCACCTGTTCAAGTTTCGCTGGGTCCCGCTTTCACGTACTTTCAAATTGAATACGTGGTAAAGCGGGCACGCGCGCGATACTTTTCCGCCTACAAAACAGGCGAAAAGTCCGGGCCGCGAAAAAGTATCGTGGCTCGGCTCAAATTGAATACGGCTCTATGTCTTTTTGCACACAGCAGGTGGTCACTACTTATATAAGGTAAGTTTTCACTGTCATGACCAGGGTTTCGCGGCGTGGAGGTTGCGGTCCTTGCCGGTGAGGGCGCTGTGGCGCGGTCCTTCCAGTGATGGAGCTGGCGCCTGGAGACTGGCATTGTGTGTGTGCAGGGGTCTGCCAGTGCTGGGCCATCCTGGCAAGGGTAAGTCTAGCAGTGTCTCAGCATCACAGGTACTTGGGAGCGGCCATCTTGCCTCAGGTCATGTGACATAGTGGGCCTATCCTGATGCGTCAGGTGATCTCTCCAGCCACTTGCACTCTGCTACTGGGTACTTAAGGGGGTTTGGAGCTCCCTGTAGTTACCAGTGCAACCGTGCTCCTTCTACCTACCCACTCTTCCCTGAACCTGAAGTTCCCAAACCTACCCATTCCTTCCTGAACCTGTTGTACCCAATTACCTACTCCAGCCTGCACCTGAGTTTTCAGCAACTATTACAGCATTTCTGAATTACCCTGCGCAGTCAACTCTCAGCATTTTTAGATTTCCCTTCAGCCATTATCACAGCATTTCCGGATTACCCTCTTTAACCATCATCTCAGCATTACCTGCTTTCCCTTTCAGCAACTATTACAGTATTTCTGGATAACCTTGTTCAGCCATCGTCTCAGCATTACCAGATTTCCCTTTCAGCTATTATCACAGTTACCTCAGTAATCAAGACTTTATTTTAGTTCTGTCACTGATCTGGAAATTCATTCATTGCATCACTATTGTTCGTTCGGTCACAGATGTTAATCAGTATTATTCTTGTACTACTAGTATTTACAATAAACAACCCACCTTTCAGTTTAAATCTGTCCCGGTGTCTGCTCCTGTTTCCACTCCGGGTCCATAACAAACACAGATCCTAACAGTTTGCACTGGCCGCTATGGACTTGGCCACGGGACAGGAGTCCAAAATGAATTTGATTGAGAGCATAGCTATCCGCTTGGAGAGTGTGGAGACTATGCAGCGACAGATGGCACAGTTTGTGCAAGACATTGCAATCAGTCTGGACACTGTACAAGCTACATCAACTGCTCCAAGTATGCTTGCAGCTTCTCCTATCCCCACTTCTGTGATTTCTGCCCATTCCGGTTCCAGCCCGGATTCTGCCTGTTCCGGTCCCGTCTCGGATTCTTCCAGTTGCAAGGCGGATGGAGCTTCTTCAAGTTTCGCACATCAAGAGGGGGTCTCAAGTTTCTTTCCCCAGGAGGGGATTCCTAGTCACATTCCCCAGGAGGGAATTTCAAGTCTCGCACCCCAGGAGGGAATTTCAAGTCTCGTACCCCAGGAGGGGGTCTCAAGTCTCGTACCCCAGGAGGGGGTCTCAAGTCTCGTTCCCCAGGAGGGCATTTCAAGTCTCGCACCCCAGGAGGGGGTCTCAAGTCTCGTACCCCAGGAGGGGGTTTCAAGTTCCGCTCCCCAGGAGGGGATTTCAAGTCTCATTCCCCAGGTGGGGGTTCCTAGTCACGTGCCCCAGGAGAGGGGTTCAAGTTCCAGTTCCTGGTGGACCAGAGCTGCGGCCTCCCACACTCTCAAGGATAACCTTGTTCAACCATCGTCTCAGCATTACCTGATTTCCCTTTCAGCTATTGTCACAGAATTCCCGAATTCCCTACCCTGCTATTACCACTTACTTTCTGGACTTTTCCCTCCACAGTTACCTCAGTAATCAAGACTTTATTTTAGTTCTGTCACTGAACTGGACATTCATTGCATCACTATTGTGCCTTCCATCACAGATGTTAATCAGTATTATTCTTGTGCTTGTCTACACTATTTACATTAAACAACCCACCTTTCAGTTTAAATCCGTTCCAGTGTCTGCTCCTGTTTCCACCCCAGGTCCACAACAAACACAGATCCTAACATTCACTACATACACTTGTTCACACCTTGACAAAGGTGCCACAGAGCCCCGAAACATTGGATACTTTATGACAACATTTAATATATTTGTTCTATACCAGTCTCCGAGTGCCGCAATTTTTCATCTTTCTTTGTTAATATATATAATAGATAATAAATATATATATTTATTATCTATCTATCTATATCTCTATCAAAAATATGCTGGCCTCAATGCTTAAAAGTCACATCCAGCCTAGGTGCCTCCAGTGAAAGTAGTAAACAAGCAAATCCAATGTAGTGGCACTCACAGGACTTTGTACAGCATCAAGAACGTGGTGTATCCACGCCTAACACACAACAGGTACCTCCGTGTGGTCAACGTTTCATTTAATACAAAATTTCATCAGGTCCTCTACGTTTTTGATGCTGTACAAAGTCCTGTGAGTGCCACTACACTGGATTTGCATATATATATATATATATATATATATATATATATATATATACACACACACATATACACACACACACACATATATATATATACACACACACACACACACTCGCGCTATAATAACAGTATAATGTTCTTCATTTGCCAAAGCACTGTATCAACTCCGATTGGCTGTGGGTATATTATATCCGGTCTATAGATCAGAGAAGGTAGCACTCATTCATAATAGGCAAGGGGGTGCACGGTCCTAAACAAAACAGAAACCACTAACACTTCCTGAAGCAGGAAAGTGTAAAAACCAGCACTCACGTTCAGGGGCCCCTGAGGAAAACTGACATTACAGTTGAAACAGATGTCGGGCTGTTGCAGCGCTGCTGCTTATCACTATGTGAATAAAGGAACATTTCTACCTACTAACTCAGCAAGTGTTAGTGGTGTGGGTGTGGGTGTGTGTGGGTGTGTGTTGCGATGTCCCCAGCACTCTGTAATAATGGGATTACCCTGCATCGGTGCCCTCCATGGGTATAGCAACCCAGTGTATGCAATAAACAAGTGGCGGCACTCCAGACGTCTTTCAAAGATGCAAAATATGCTCAATTTTAATTCAATGTTTCGGGCAAATGCCTGATGACCTGCATATGCCCAAAACGTTGAATTAAAATTGAGCACATTTTGCATCTTTGAACCCATCACTTACACATAATTTCAACGTAGAAAGTTGCACAGTAAAAGAAAAAAGTGCACAAATGCATAAATACTTTTGTGAGGGGTGTGTGTAGATTACACAGAAACAGGGAGTCTGCTTGTTGCTGGGGGGGGGTGGGGGGGGGTTCTAGCTGCTCTGTGAGTAGGAATGATTGCTTTGCTATGGGGGTTACTGATGCTTTTAACAATTAGCACCTGTCCTGTAACATATACCCAAGCATAGAGTTACCGGGGTGAGAGGTATACAATTTGCCTTATTTCATAGCATTTTACCTGGACAGAGAGATTAGCATTAAAAGTTACAGATTGCTTGTAAATGGGACATCTCTCTGAAGACTGAAAACTAATGTTGAGGAAGGTACTTCTTCAGCTGGGATATAAATAAATTCACAGATATACTCTCCAAAGGGTGTCTCTCACAATTACTTCGTCTAAGTAAGCCAATGTGTGTAACTGCCCTGGGGGCTGGGTCCCATCGGCTCCGTTTTGGCACATGCTCTGGGATTGACCGGTGTTAAATGAATACAGGATGGAGAATAGAACAAATACTTTGCAGAGAAACTAAGAAGTGCTCAAGTAGGAGGTGTGTCAGGAACATGGAAAGATATGACTAGTGTTAAATATAGCTGATGTGTCAGGTACACTAGATATGAGTTCAGTCCATATAGTACACACGAGGGCTATGTGCAGTCTGCAGAAAAAAAAATAGATGTTTCTTGCCTGCAGGCTAAGACAAGTACTGCACGTAGGCATAGCAGACTGTAGAAGGTAATGCACGCTGGGATATTGAGGCTGTAGATGCACGCTGGGATTAGCAGACTGAAGCTACACGCTGGGATATTGAGGCTATAGACGCACGCTGGGATATGAAGGCTGTAGATGCATGCTGGGATATTGAGGCTGTAGATGCACGCTTGGATATGCAGGCTGTAGCTGGAATGTACAGGCTGAGGCAGAACACCGAACAAAAGCAGGAGGAACGGAAGTTAAGAGCTGCCGATGCTGGAAACAGGAACAAGTAAGATACAATTTGTACTAGCAGTGAGCAAGTGCAACTGAGTGGTTTAAATAGGGTGTTCTGAACAGTCACTGGTTGCATAGGTCATGTGGAAATGAATCCCTCAGGGGATGGATAAATCCGGAGTCAGCTGACCAAAGCAAGATAGCGAGACCCATGCTGCACCGACCTCAGGAGAAACACACAGAAGCTAGGTAGTGACAACATGCGCAAATTGGGAAGTCTGACCAGTGGGATCATTCCAGCCGATGAACTGGAATCGCCATGTGCTGTAAGTGGGTCTAAGAGCTCACTGTGTGACTGTAAGAAGATTAGTAGTGTTTGTGTTCCCCCTCTAAGAAGTTTGCCCAGCTACTATGGAGGACATGACATTTACCACATTGTTATGCACTAATGTTTGATCATCAGACTTTGTATTACAGATCAATACTTTTTGTTTGCTTCTTTCTAGTTGTCTGTTTTGTTAACTGTTTTTATATTATTGGGCGCTTATAGCAACAAAGGGCTCGACAAATCCTGGGGGCCAGGTTGCCATGGCGACCAAGATTCTAGTCCTGGCCACTAGGTTTTATTAAAGCCAGGTACACTACAGAAGGACAAATAAAGTGAATTGCAAAGAAGTAGGCGGGTCGTAGTGCATATCCACCACATTCAATCAGTGTGGCTCCACCTGCTACCAGCATGTGACTGTGTGAGGTGAAGCCGGAGCTGCCTCTACCTCCCTGCAGTGGTTGCAGCGTGTAAGGGGGGAATCAAAGGGTAGACTAACTCTCTGAGGGGCCACATCACCGTGCTGTGAGTGCCAGCCAGAGGTGACAGAGCCCCACAGGGCATGATGAATATACAGATCCTGCCAGCCTAACAGAGTTGCTGCAGGGCTACACGGTAGAGGTCCTCTGTCAGAGGCCTTAGGACCTGGAGGAGTTCACCATGCAGGGTGCACTACTTTGCCATCCTGAAGGAGACCCGGCTGTAGGATGACGCATTGGACGCTGTGGCTACCTGGCCTCACGCCCGCAGAGGCAACTGACAAGGAGCCCATGCAGACTACATCTAAATAGGGAGGAGTTGGACGAGGACTCTGATGCTTCAAACTTTGAAGGTAAGAGGCCAGGGCTTGGTGCCTTATACCGCTTCCTAGCTAACGGCTCTTATAGTGCATGGTAGACTTGTAGTTCCCCTACAGTATACCCCAGCCTGGAGCATTGACTAAGGGGAAGTCCCTATGGTGTTGGTGGGGGAACCTGCCATTGGTTCCACTGCAGATTGGCAGCTGGGTGAGTTGTGTTGGAGATTGGTTTGGGGGGGGAGACTAGGGGATTATTTTATTTGGTATCCTGTGTGGTATATATATATATATATATATATATATATATGCCACTCACCAATAACTGCCCCCCTCCCCTGTATATATATGCTACTCACCAATAACTGCCCCCCACTGTATATATGCCACTCACCGATGACTGCCCCCCATATATGTATATAATTAGATAGAGATATAGATAGATAGAGATATATCTCTATCTATCTATCTATCTATATCTCTCTATCTGCCCCCCTCAGCTGCAGCTGTACACGTTCTAGTCACCAATATGCCCCTCTGTCCTGCCATGTGCCCTGTGGTATTATGTATGGGGAGGCCTGGCCTCATTCTGGAGGAGGGGGTTACATGAACATCTGCCACCCCTACTTTTGTACCGAGACCTGCCATCCAGCTAACCCAAAGTGTAATCTCCATATGTGTAAAGGACTCTGCAGTATTTACCTCATAAAAGAGATGTCTGAGATGTGTTAGACCAGAAGTAGGGATGTCGCATTCCATCTGATGTGGAACTAACTTTCCAGCATGCCCTAGCAGCCAAATTGTTGCAGGATATGCTGGTATGCATAGTTCCACAGCAGCTAGCAGGCCACATGTTGCTTACCCCTGTAGCTAGCCAGTGCTAGATAAATAAACCATTGCTAGTGCTCCTCTAGATGTGGGCACTTTATTAATTTGTAGAACAGGTCTGTGCTGTGTGCACAGTAGTATTGTGATAGGATTCAATGAATTTGTGAGTGAATTTGTAATATGAAGTTAGGGCATAGTGTGTGGCATAATATGAATTGGTGCAGGTATGCTGGCATGTGAGGAGGCTGAGGGGCATTGAAGGAGCATGTGTGGTGGTTTATACAAGTTTTCATATATTTTGGTAGTGGACAATGGTCTGGCTCCTAAACTTTGAAGCTGGCTCCTAGATTTTACAAAAAATTTGCAAGCCCTGCAATAACAAAAACATTATTTAACTCAGATGACAATATAAATAAATCACTTACCAAAAAAAAGGACAACCAACACAACTATGATTGACAGAAATGCTTTGTCCCAATAGGGAGAGATTTTACTCCATAACTGAAACCTGAATATTTTCCTCCACCTAAAAATGACATAATTAGAATTGTGAGACAAAAAAAAAAATATTAGATATGGTAAGAACTTACCCTTGTTATCTATTTCTACGAAGTCCATAGGGTTCCACAGGATACCTTGGGGTATAGGCGATGGCGGAGACATCGGGCACCACAGAGTTATAGTTTTCAGCCTCCCAGGACGCACTGGGGTCCCCCTCCTATATCCCGCCCCCGAGCCAAGGCAAACCAGTTACGTAACAAGTCATAGGCCGGAGGAGGAGAAGAAAGAGAGAGAAGAAAGATCTGGAACACACAAGAATCACATTCTCACCAGAAGGAGACGGAAGAACCGGTGACCAGAGCAAAGCCCATCTGCAGTACAGGTGCGTCAGGGCGGGAGTCCTGTGAAACCCTATGGACTTCGTAGAAATAGAGATAACAAGGGTAAGTCATATCTCATATTTTCTACTTCAGGGAGGGTACCCACAGGATACCTTGGGGATGTCACAAAGCAGTATCCTTTAAGGGTGGGGACGCTCCTGTGCTGAAATGAGAATCCGCCGCCCGAAGGAAGCATCCTGAGAGGCGAATGTGTCAAATGTATAATACCTCACAAAAGTATGGACAGAAGACCATGTGGCAGCCTTGCACAGCTGAACAGCAGAGTCACCACGTCGAGCTGCCTACGAAGGACCCACAGACCTAGTGCAATGAGCCCTGACAGAGGATGGAACAGGAAGGCCTTCATGAATATAAGCCTCAGAAATTGCCATGCGAATCCATTCTGCCAAAGTTTGCTTAGTGGCAGGCTAACCCTTCTTTCGGAAGCCATAGGACGACAAACAAGGAGTCCGACTTCCTAAAAGAATTGGTACGGTCAACATAAATCCTTAGAGCCCGTACCACATCCAAGGTGGCCTCATCAACCGAGAGGTTTGGAGAATTAAAGGCCGACACTATGATTTCCTTGTTAATGTGAAAACTAGATACCACCTTCGGGAGGAAACTAGGGCGAGTGCGAAGCACCGCCCCAGTCCCTATGAAAAATGAGAAAGAGAGACCAACATGAGAGCGCCCCGAATTCTGAGACCCTTCTGGCCGAAGCAATGGCCAGAAGGAACACAGTTTTAGCTGTAAGCCATTTTAAATCAACTGAGCCCAGTGGTTCAAATGGTGGTCCTTGAAGAGCCCTCAGGACCACAGCCAGATCCCAGGGAGCCACTGGTGGAACAAAGGGAGGCTGAATACAAAGTACACCTTGCAGAAAGGTGGGAACATCAGGAAGAGTAGCAATCCTACGCTGAAACCATACTGACAGGGCCGAAACCTGCACCTTCAGAGTAGAAAGGTGAAGACCGTGATCTAAGCCCGCCTGTGGGGAAGCCAACACCCTGGATATCCGGAACAGCTGAGGATCATAGACTCTAGGGCAACACCATTCAAAGAAAGTATGCCATACTTGATGGTAAATTCTTGCAGACACAGGCTTCCGAGCTCTAAGCATGGTGTTAACTACAGAGCTGGAAAAACCCCTGGACCATAAGAGGGCTGTCTCAACAGCCACGCAGTCAAAGACAGACGACTCAGGTCTGGGTAAGGACAAGGACCCTGTGACAACAGGTCCGGACATAGAGGCAACAGCATCGGAGTGTCTACGTAGAGACTCGAAGGTCTGAGTACCAGTGACATCTGGGCCATGCCGGAGCTACCAACAGGAGTGTGCCGCCTTCTTGCTTGAATTTTCGAACCACTCGAGGAAGAATGGAGAACGGAGGGAAGAGGTATGCAAACTGGAAGGTCCACCGGACCGACAGAGCGTCTACTAGAAGAGCCTCCATGTCTCTTGTTCTTGACCCGTACACAGGCAGCTTGCTGTTGTGACTGGAGGCCATGAGGTCCATCTCTGGAAGGTCCCACTTGTCCACCAGGAGTTGAAACACCTCCTGGTGAAGAGACCATTCTCCTGGATGCACGGCCTGACGGCTGAGAAAGTCTGCTTCCCAGTTGAGGACTCCCGGGATGAACACCGCCGAGATGGCAGGGAGATTGACCTCCGACCCAAGTCAGGATGCGGGATACCTCTGTCAGCGCTGCCTGACTTCGGGTTCCTCCTTGGCGGTTTATGTAAGCCACCGTGGTGGCGTTGTCCGATTGTACCTGCACGGGTTTTCCGTGGAGAACATGTTTTGCTTGCTGGAGAGCACTGAATACCGTGCAAAGTTCCAAGATGTTTATTGGAAGCGCAGATTCTGCCGGGGTCCACCTGCCCTAGAACAAGTGTGGACCCGTCACTGCTCCCCAGCCTCGGAGACTGGCGTCCGTCGTCAGAAGGACCCAGTTTGCCACCCAAAAGGGATGTCCCCCGTTCATGCGAGTCGTCTGCAACCACCAGGCAGCAGATGCACCTCCAGAGAAAGTACCACGGTCTGTGTCTTTATCCGATGGGACAACCCATTCCATCTGGAGAGGATCAACTGCTGCAGGGGACTGGAGTGAAACTGGGCATATTCCACCATGTCGAACAGTGACACCATGGAGCCCAGTAACCTCATCGCTGAGTGAATAGACACTCGGCGGCTCTGAAGGCAACTGCGTACCCTTGCCTGTAATGCAGAGATCTTTTCCTCAGTCAGATCCTCTGTTGTTGAGAGTCCAACAGGGCCCAGAGATGGAGCATCCTCTGCGAGGGAACCAGGGTGGATTTCTTCCAGTTTATTAACCAGCCGTGATTCTGCAACACAGAGACTGTCAGTTGCAGATGGAACTGGAGGACCTCTGGAGACCCTGACAACAACAGAAGGTCGTCCAGATAAGGCAACAAGCGGACACCCTGCATCCGCAGGTGGGCTGCCATTACCGCCATGACTTTGGTAAAGACTCGAGGCGCTTTTGCCAGACCAAAGGGCAGTGCCTGGAACTGAATATGTTGGTCGAGGACTGCAAACCTGAGGAATTGTTGGTGTGTTAAGATAATGGGGACATGCAGGTAGGCGTCCTGAATGTTCAACGACACCATGAAATCCCCAGGCTCCATCGCCAGAATAATGGAACGCAGGGTCTCCATTCTGAACCGAGGAACCCTAAAGGACTTGTTGAGGGATTTGAGGTTGGAGGATGGGTTGAAACCCATTGCGTTTCTGCACCAGAAAAAGATTGGAATAGAAACCCCTGCCCTTCTGGGAGAATGGAACAGGCACTATAACTCCGGCCTGGAGCATAGAGAGCAACACTTTCTGTAATTCCAGGGCTTTGTTCTGATCTGACGGAAGGCCTGTGGTGAAAAACCTGCGGGGGGGCCTGCGCCGAAAGGAGAGGGCATACCCCCGAGAGACCACCTCGTCCGACTTGGGAGCGGGGCGTCTTGTACTCCAAGCCTGTTTCTTTGGCTTGGCAGACTTCTTGGCCCTGGACTGTCTCGGAAAGGACAGCACTTTGGACTTACCCTGGGCCCTATAGGGCCGAAAGGACGAAGTACCAGACCCTGATGAGACTGTAGCCGATGGCAGACACGCAGACTTAGCTGCTGCAAGAGTGGCCACAATTTTGTCCAGATCAGGGCCAAACAGCACCTGTCCATTAAAAGGCAAGCATTCCAAACCCCTTTTTGGAATCTGCTTTCCAAGAGCACAACCATAGTGTGCGGCGAGCGGCCACCACTACCGAGGAGATTCTGGAAGTGAGGAGACCTATATCCAAGGCTGCTTCATTAATGTACGTGGCTGAGTCTCTGAGATTACCTACTAACTCCACCTGCTCAGGTGAAGAGCCAGTGTCCAGAGACACCTCCAAGCTATCAGCCCAACGCCCCAGGGCTCTGGCCACCAAGCACACGGCCATAGCCGGTCTGGACGCCCCCCCAGCAAGGAAATAAATGGATTTCAGGGATATTTCAACCTTGCGATCCGTAGCATCCTTTAAGGAGGACATGGAGGGCATGGGCAATGTAGCACTCCTTACTAGGCGTGTTACATGAGAATCCACTTGCGGAGGAGATTCCCACTTGGAAAAATAATTATCCGCAAAGGGGTATGCAAAAGCCAAACGTTTTTTAGGCTGGTACAGTTTACTCTGATTTTTCCACGCCTCCTCTAAATGATCCACTAACTGACCAGATAGAGGAAATACAGTGGCATCTCCCTTAATATCCTTAAAGAAGGCGTATTTGGATTTAGCCACGGGGGAGTAGTCATCCTAAATAACCAAGGCCGCATGGACTGCCCGTATAAGGCCAGGTATATAGACTTTAGACTTAGACTCCTTAGTACGGAGGGGCTCCTGGTACGTAAAGTCAAAAATCTCACCGTCAGACGACATATCATCCTCATCATACTGAGCCGTCTGAGACACTAAAGGCCCCTTAGAAGGCCGGAATGTTGACTCCCCCTGTAAAACGTCCGACAGGTGTTGCACTGTATTGGACAATGAATTCACCCACGCAGGCTCCTGCGAGATCTGGGGGGCGAAAGCGGGAGACACTGGGGTACCATCAGCTGCCTGGGGAACCCCTGCAGAGGAGATGACACTACTGACTGCTGTGATAACCCTATTTGGGGAAACGCAGGGGGCGTCGCTAGCTGGCCCACAAGCGTTGTAAGTGCCTTAGCAAAACAAGCCCAGGGCGGTTCCTGCACAGGCGCAGTGACAGAAATCGGGCGTGATATAAGATAACACGCCCTACATAACCCCTCAGTGTTTCCATCACCCTCCGCTAATGGTACATTACATGTGGTACACTTTAGCTGAAGAGGAAAATCACGTTCACTCTCAGACATGATGATTGTAACGAAGTGTATGTGACTCCCCTCACAGATAAATACTTTTACAGTGAGGCAATAAACACCCTGCAACACCGCACCGCAAGGGCTTTAGCAGAGTAAGCACAGGGATAGTAAAATGGCTGACAGTCAGAAGTGAAAGTACAGGCAGCAGCGCTAGCAGTAAGTCACATACAATGCAGAATTAAATCCCTGCACTACCAGCACTATGATCAACTACACAGACACAGGAAACAGTGCTGCATACTCTGACCTTAATCGCAGGAGAGGTATGTGGGGGGACCCGGACCGCGATGCCACCTGTAATCAGCGTCCAGCAGCGTTTGCACACTCTTTAGATAATGGGCGCCGAGGAGCAGAGAGGAGGCGGGCCCGGGGGAGGAGTGCTGGCAAAGCTCGGCAGACCGCTATGGAGAGGCACTGTGCAGCGGAGGCGGCGCCGGCTGTGAGACAGGGAAGGGGCGCACCCCTGGAATTCAATTAACCCCTGGGACGCCGGAGCTTTGCCACTCAGGAGTGGCCCGCTGTCCCTGGTGATCTAGTGGAAGCGCAGATTAATACCTGGCTCCACGTGCAGCCAGTGCCCAGGGAGCCCCCTGCCTGGGGATTTAGGACTGTGTATCGGCGGGTACCATCCACGGGACCCCGCCGCTTACCTGCCCCCTTGAATCCGGCCACAGTCCGGGTAATCCGGGGTCACCGCAAGCTGTGACCCCAGACACCCACCAGGTCAGTACCAGCATTTTGGTCCGGCGTGGTGGAGGAGTGACAGCATGAACGTCAGTACTGACTGCCTATGCTGTGCAGCTCATCTTGTGCAGCCACAGCTGCCTTAAAGAACTTCAGGGGCCAGTACAGCCCTCCTCTGTTAAATGGTGATCCGACTCTGAGCCGGGCACCTACGAAACTGGTTTGCCTTGGCTCGGGGGCGGGGTATAGGAGGGGGACCCCAGTGCATCATGGGAGGCTGAACACTTTAACTCTGTGGTGCCCGATGTCTCCGCCATAGCCTATACCCCAAGGTATCCTGTGGATACCCTATGGACCCTGAAGCAGAAAGTGTAGGCTGGTGATGAAGGGACTGACCCTGTATGCAGCTTGGAGATATGGAGCCTCCCGGGAAAGCTTCATGGTCAGTATGCAAAAAAGAGGGCTTTTCTCTGGCACTGAGAAAGTGAATGAAGTAAAACCTAATTGAGCTTAAACACATTCAAACGCCCATCCAGTGCTGGTAATAAAATCACTTTATTCGTAAACACTATATTATATACATGATCCAATCTTTAGATATAAAACATCCCGGACAAGTCTCTCACAATTATTAATGGGTACAGGATGCAAAAGCAATAAAACAAAAACATAAAATAATAAGAAAACGGGAATAGTTTAACTCTATCTGCAATTCATGGGCTGTCTGAGGAAGTGAACTGAATCCAAGAAATGCATTGCAAATATCAGAGTGAGACTATTCCCATTTACTTTTTATTTTATTGCTCTTGCCTCATGTACCCATGCTAATTCATTTCTGGTGACACTGTGAAGTTAAATATATTTAATATCCATAATTGTAAAAGACCTCTCCAGGATGTTTTATATCTGAAGACTGGATCCTGAACATATAACATTGTTGTGTATACCAATGAAAGGATTTTGTTACCAGTACTGGAGGGACCTTAAAATATGTTAACCTCATTTAAAGGATAAGGGGCCTATTTATCAAGCATATTTTTATACAACTGCAGTTTCTGCATACATTTTATGAATTGTTACCATGTACTAATAGCCTATGCCAGAGATCTGCAGAAGACTAAATAGTCCTGCAAAATTATCAAAGGGGACTATGATCTGACCCCTATGTACAGATGTGTCTTCATAAACTATTGCTGCAGACGCGCTAAACAGCGCTTCTCGGCGAGCCAGGTCCCGTGAGACTCAGCTTGCCCCAAGTGTCTTTCGCTCAAAAATGCAACTTAGGCCTGTATTCAATTAGCCTCGACAAGCCGAGATCTGCGAAAAAGTATAGCTTATTGCGACTTTTCGCCTGTCGGAAAATTATCGCCGTATTCAATTCCATTCGCTTTTGGCGTAAACGGAAACTCAATGCAATGTAACAGGCAAAAAAGATTCACCTCTGAATAGCAGGAGAAAAGAAGTGCAAAATTTTTGTTTTGGGGTACAAAAGGTGAGGAAACCTCTCACAACCCTTAGGACATCCCCCCGATGGATAACTGTGTAAAAAAATTTCTAATAAAAAAACTTAACACCCCAAAAAAGTGCTTTGATTTTGGGGGCGAAAAAGGTGGGAGGACAAGTTCGCAAACTAGCAAAATAAGGATCTGAGGGTGCTCTAAGAAGGGGTCAAGTGTTTTGGGGATTGCAGGTGCTTTTTTGGGGGAGGAATTTCACTTTTTTTAAACACTTGACTATAGAGACATTAAAAGATGCTTGCACCCATTTTCAGGTGCCCCAAATTTGCCAGGAATAGTTATTTTCTCCACAAAAAACTGCTTTATGCCATTCTTCACCACTTGTGCAAAGACGCTAATTAGTGGTAATTGTACCAACTTAAGTACCTCAAACAGTTTTATTAGGACTAATCGGGCACTACTACATTGATCCCCAATGCTTCTAAATTTTTTGGGGAGTACAGGCTTATTTCCCCGATTCCGACAGCACTTTCCGCCTGTTCTGACTTCGCGTATCGCCGTTTTCGCGTCTTTTGGAATTGACTACGGCAAATAGCGGTGGCATACACAATGAGGTGAAAAGTGCAGCATGCAAAACTTTATCGCGGGTACGAAACTAATTGAATAACGCCCTTAGTTGCAATTAGATGCGACAAACAGCTTCACGAGAGTCTACTGATTAATTTTAAGTGTGACACTTGTATTTCAGTGTGCGACTGAGTCTGAATCTCTATACGAAGTGCTGCAGCTTTTATTTCACTCCAAGTTCCATTGCCCTTTATATACAGGCACAGAGGCACACAGATATACAAGTGTCACACATCAAATTAATCAGTGGAGTCTCGTCTAATGGTTTGTCGAATCTGATCGCAACTAAGGGGCATATTCAATTAGACGCGAAAGTCGGAAAGGCTTCGTCTCCCGTACTTTTCGCCATCTTCGCGTGTTTTGCCGGTGAAGACTTTTCGTGCGCGGCCCCGCTTTTCGCCCTATTCAATTCCAAAGACGCGAAAACAGGACCTGGCAAAACGCAAACAGGCGAAAAGTGCTGCCAGATTTGGGGAAATCAGCCTGACATCCCCAAAAAGATGCACTAACATTGGGGATCATTGTAGATGCCCCCGAATAGCCCTGCTGAAGCAATTTGGGGTACATAAATGCTCTCATTAGCGTCTTTACACAAGTGGTGAAGAATAGCATTTAATTATTTTTTTGGTGAAAATAACTAGTCCCAGCAAATTTGGGGTACCTGGAAATGGGTGCGCGCATGGTTAAAGATCGCTAAAGTGAGGTTTTAAAAAACGTGAAAAACCTACCTTCAGCAAACACCTGCAATCAAAACACCTCCCCCATACTTGCAGACCCTCCAAAAGTCTATTTCGCTAGTTTTTAAGTTTGTACACCAACTTTGTACTTTTTCGCCCCCATTTTCAAAGTCATTTTTTGGGGTGTACTTTTAGGATTTTTTTGACGCAGTTAACCTTTGGGGACCTGTCCCAAGGGTGCAGGGTGGTTGCCCCACATTTGCACCCCAAAACCGCAATTCTGCACTTTTTTCCTGCTTGGTTTCATAGGCGAATCTTATTCGCCTATACCGATACATCGACTTCACGCACCGGCGAAAAGTCGCCACAATTGAATACGGGGATAACTTCTCGCCTAGAGAAATGACGTCACTGTCTAAACTTTTTCGCCGAAAACAGCTCTTCACCGCTAATTGAATATGCCCCATAGATACATTTTCAGGTGAAAAGACGCTCAGTGCAAGCTAAGTTGCACAGGACCTGGTATCTCCCGCGCACCACATGGCGTATTTAGACTAGGTGTATGAGGCCAGATCTGTATCAAACTCTGAAAAACAAAGCTTTTATGCGTTTGGCCCCTTTAGTTTACACAATCTTCAAATGGTGTCATTCACTTTAACCCTATGAAGGCTTTACTATCAGGAGAGAGATCTTCCGATCCCTCTTCTGCAGCCTCCGGCCGGATCTGGTTGCTAGCACTGCACGGTGCACAGTGTCAGATTGCCCTGGAGAAGTCTTTCATATGTCAGGAAAGTAAATCGCAGGGACAGCGGTTATCGCTACCGCTGTCCCTGCAAATTCAGTTTATAACATTAAGGGGGATATTTCCACTCGCAATTAAAATATCTGCCGCGAGACAGTTTGTTAATAATCACTGTTGCGATTATTAATACATAGGCCACTTAAGTAAAGAATTGATCCACTGATTGTAATCCATTAACATTTAAGGTTTTGACCTCAAACAGCTTTGAGGTTTTACTTTCTTTGCTGTCAGCACCGGAGATAACCCCTCTTTTCTACATAATTAGAATTGTATAGGTAGCAATTAAAAATAAAACCCACATAATTATACATAGCTACATTGCTTCTCTTTCTGGAAATGTATATATTTTACATTAAGTTATGTGCAGCTTCCATTATACAAAATAAAAATAGATATTAAGTTTAGCAATCATGTCATTTAAATATTGTTGCAAAGTCCAGTCACCTGGATGCTTAGAAATGTGATTAAGCCCTAATTTTGTTGGCAGTTAATTTTTTGTCATCAACAAAAACACGAACACTGTTATTTTGGGGAAAACTCTGCATGTTAAGAAACTATAGTTGCTAGAATATCCCTTAATATTACCTGTATAATTAATGTGTCCCTGATTAAAGGGTTATTATAGCAACCCTTTTCAAAAAACACACCCACACTTGAATACAATTAGTGTTTTATCTTGTAGATTATGTTACATTCAAATGAAAAAAAACAAACCTGTGTGTGAATGAACCTTAATGTGAACCTCAGACATCCCATGCATAAAAAAAGAAGGCAAGCAGATTCAAGGGAACAGTATATCCAGCTTCATTAGAAAATAGAGCTTGTAGCACTCAGATATAAATGCACATTTAGGGGCATATTTACTAAGCAGTGGATTGACTACATTTTTACAGGTTTTGCCTTTCATCTTTAAAGGGGCAATAATAGTAAATGCAAAACCAGGCTTATTTTTGCATGAGGTATTATTGCCCTTTTAAATCAGGCAGGCAAAATCTGTAAAAACCAAGGGTTTTGTAAATCCACTGCTCAGTAAATATGCCCCTTAGTGTCGATTTTACTCTGTGGACTTAAGGGGCCCATACGTCTAAGGTCCCGATTCCCCTTTCTGTAATCCATGGATCGGCACAATTGATGATCAGAGATCCAATAGCGAATCGTAGAAATATAACACGTACAAAATCCCAGACTCAACCATTTTCCGGTTGGGATTGGGGAATTGCAAATTTTTCAACACAATGGGGGAGAATACAAATGTTTAGCCGGCGGCTTGTTTTTTTTAGACGCCCGACAGAGCAATTCAATTGTTGCTCTGTCTGGGCGCGATAGCCGCCGCCGGCATTTCTGCACGCACTCAGGAGTGCATGAGCAGAAATGTGTCTAAAACACCCTGGTTAGGGCGCGCTAACTGCAGACAGCGCGCCCTAACCAGGAATTAAGATGGGTTTAGCCGTTTTACACGGCTAAACCTCGTCTTTTAGTCGGCGAAGAGGGCGATAATTAATGAGCACCCAGAACAATTGAATAGCAATCTGCGCGCTCATTAATTATCACGCTCAAAAAAACAATTGAGGATAGATGTATGGGCCCCTTTACACAGTTTACATTCATTTAAAACATAGATAAAATTAATGAAAAACCCAAGACTGAGAGTAGGACCTATTACATTACATGTTGTCAGCCTCAATTAGCTCCCAAGTGTTTCCAAAAATATCCTAGGCAGCTGGCGATCATATTCCCTCATTTGCTTCCTTCAAGATACTTTTAAAGAACAAAATGAACTGAGGCTGCTTGACAATTTTACAGAGACAAAAATCAGATTATATTATGTGCAAAATGGATTTTAAAGGAAAAATTATATACATGTTCAATAACAATAATATGTAGTAAACATTTAATCCAAGCAAACATTTTTTTGGGAATACAAAAGCTGTTATTTTGTGCATATCACCATACATTAATAAAGGAAAAATAATATAATATTCATGGAGCATGACTTAATACTGATCTAGTACCTTAATGGAGAAACAAAGGGGATGCAAAGAATTAAAAGAACTGATATTTCCCCATACAGGAACGTTGCCACTGCTGTCCACTGAAAAGTCATTTTGAAACCTTTACATCTAGGGAAAAAAAAAAAAAAAAAAGGAGAGAAAAAAATGTAGCCTTACAACCATCTAAAAAACTCAATTGGTTAATGCCAACATTATCTATAATTTAAGATCCAATTTAACAAAGGGTTTTTTTTGGAAGTTTCTGCATAATTTTATGTATCACGGCTATGTGCCAATAGCCTAATGCAAGAGATTACACATAAATCTGCAAAAAGCCAATAAGTGCTGCAGCTCACAGTCCCAATTATTATCAATCGAAACAGAAGAATAAATATGGCTTTAGGACACACTGGGAGGAATTAGGTGCGAGTTTGGTTCCGCGAGGCGAATTCATGACAAATTTGCATTGCGTATTACATTTGAAATTCAATTCTAAACTCGACAATAATTACATGTCATTTTTGGGGTGAAAAAAAAAAAAATGGCCACAAATTACATCACAATAAACTTTTTAGCTAAATCATGCACCACAAATTAAAGTATTTATTTGAACAAAAAATAATTGCTTATAATCATTTTATTTTTAGTCACCTCAAATTACCCCCAAAAGCATCTTTTTTTCTATTTTCCATTTAATTGCTTTGTAATTAAACGAAATTCTACAGCTTTTTAAATAATTTTACTTTTTTTTTTATAATGCACAAATCAGTCATTTGACACCTTTTAAAAGCGTGCAGTACTTTCCTTATGGCCACTAACAGTCTTCTATAATAATTTGCTAACAAAGTTTTAACTTTTTTGGGGTCCAGAAAGGTCTCCCCACTTTTTCTTCCTATTTTTCCTGTTCACTTTTTGGACATAATTCGTACTCTCTCACTGCGAGTAGTGCGAATTGGCATTTTTTATTGAATTGTGCTTAACTCGGGAGCGTGCAAATTATAATGGAAAGTGTGTGAGTTTATTGCCTTTTGCAAACTCACACCTAATTGAATTCCCCCCAATGTGTCGCATATGAAATTTAGCTGTTTTCTTAAGCTAAATTATTTTTATATATTAGATGATAATTCTTTACTTACAAATTCAGGGTTTTTTCAAACTGTTTTCTCAACAAAGCAAAGTTTCAATCTGTGGAAAGAGAATATATTATGTCCTGTTTGTACATATGCAAACTATATACAGTACAGTTTTATTGTTAATAAAGTAAAACAACTCTGCAGAAGAACAGGAACCAATCTGACAAATGCAACACTTGTTTGTTAAGCATATGGAACTAACAATAACTGCGAGTTCAATATATGCATCATCTCTATAAAGTCACCCTGCACTCATTTCTTGAATCTAATGTAGCGTATCAATACGCATATATAATTAGTGTGTACACATTGTGACGACAGATCGGTCAAAAGACCGATCCGCCGTCAGCACAGCCCATTGGTACACTATAAATAATTACCAACCGACTGCTCCAATCGTCTAGGCTGACATCACAACTGGGCGGGCATTTACATTTTCCTATCCAGTTGAGATGTCAGTGTCGGCGGTCCCCTGCAACAAGTGTACAGGTGGTCGGCAGGCCAAACATGCTGATATAGCTGCAAAATATATTGGCAATGGCTGTGCTGTAGGTCCAAACTTATATGCCTGTGAACAAATTTGTTCAAAGACATATTGGGCGTACACATCCTCTTATCCACTACTGATATATCGCTCGATGGAACAAGCGATATATCGACTAGTATATACCCAGCCTTAGAAACACACACTATGGGCACGATTCAATTAAACGCGAAGTGAACAGCGCCAGGAATGAGCTCCTGGAGCTATTCAATGCTGCGCGAAGTTAGGTTGGGGAAAGCTCGTTCTCGCTCCTTAAACAGGGTGTTTAGGCGTGAGAACGGCTATTCTCCGACTAAACTTCCCGGCACAATGCTGTTTACCTGGTGCTAAGGGCAGAAAACAGCATCGCGTCTGGACTTTTGTCGGATTTCTGCTCGCATCCCCGAAGGGATGCGAGAAGAAATCCTTAGTCGGGCTTAGCAGCACAAATGAATTGAATAGTTCCGGGAGCTGATTCCTGCCGCTATTCACTTTGCGTTGAATAGAATCGTGCCCTCTGGTAGATTTGTATTTAGAGTAAATCACAAACCACAAAAGTCTGGCCACTCCTGCCATAGTGATTATACTGTTCTATTTTGTGAAGAGCTTCAAATCCTTGTTGAACACATAAAATCACCGCTATGGAATGTTTGCTTTATCAATAATGGTAAGCAGAAATGTGTTTTCCTTAATACATGAACCACTGTTTTCCATGTACAAATATAGTGTAGTGATTAATCATAAACATAATGCATTTCACTGTTCATTGTACTCTACATGTATGCCATTCAGGATGAACTGTATCTACATTTAAAAACATGCTTTATAAATTAACGATGTTTGTTTGGTTCTTTTATTAAATCATTTAATGTAACCACATCTACAGGACAGTAAGTATGCAGTAAACTCCTGCAGCACAGTAAAGGTGCACATACCCAGTATGATATAGCAACCGCTCCCACTGATTGGTACAATATCGCTGCTATATAGTACAGTGTATGGGCATAATATCGGACAGAGCGCGCTCCCGTGGGGTCGTACATCACACATCCAGATCTTACTGCAGGTTCATTTGATCTGGGGATGCGATGTACAATTCCATTTAGCACTATCCGGGGGTGGGAGGTGGGTGCTGGCATATCGGGCGGTCGGCCACCCGATCGCAGAGTGTGTGGGGACCGCCCTATATGTTGGCCGTTGGATCCCCCGTTGCGTTGCAAGGTGCAGATCGCACCATGTATGGGCTTAAGTACGCTCAACACTCCTGCAGCACAGTAAGCATGCACTAGACTCGTGCAGTACATTAAGCGTGCATTACACTCCTGCAGCACAGTAAGTGTGCATTACACTCCTGCAGCACAGTATCGTGCACTAAACTCCTGCAGCACAGTATCGTGCACTACACTCCTGCAGCACAGTATCGTGCACTACACTCCTGCAGTACAGTATCGTGCACTAAACTCCTGCAGTACAGTATGCGCTACTCATGCAGTACAGTAAGTATGCACTACACTCCTGCAGTAAGTGTGCACTAAACACCTGCAGCACAGTAAACACTACTATAACCACCTGATGGAAATGAACGCTTGAGTGAACACTTGTATAAATGTAGTAGTAAGGCGTGATAAAGCAGTACTGCAATGCTTATCAGTTCCTGCTTCCTGCGTACTAAAACTTACCCGCTGCCTCACAGAACACTAGAGAAGCCGCAGGCAGGAAAAGGAAAGCGATAGTCTTGACGTCTTGCGTGATGTTAACGAATTAGAGCTCTCCGGCGGCCATATTTGTTAAGGGAGATGCGATGCCCGGCAGTCGGCAAACTTTTAGCTGAAAGTTATCTACTGGGCACTCTAGAATTGGGTTTGTAAACATGGCAGCGTCTAGATCAGTGGTTCCCAACCACGGTCCTCAAGGCACACTAACAGTCCAGGTTTTGAGGATAGCCATACTGGAGCACAGGTGACTTAATTAGTACCTCAGTTATTTTGATTTAACCATCTGTGCTCAAGCCTGGATATCACGAAAACCAGGACTGTCAGTATGCCTTGAGGACTGAGGTTGGGAATCACTGGTCTAGATGTACTATAGGACACGTAGCGCTCTAATGAATTAAATAATTAATATGTGTGAAACTGGTGGGTTGGTCTGATATGTATGCATAATGGGTTCAACAATAAGTAATATTAATATAATATAAATTGTGAGATCACGATGTGGGACTATTGGAGTTTTCATAAGTACGGAGATGAATGACTGAGAGCAATGCAGCAAACGTGACAGAAATTGTATACTGGGCCTTTTTTGTTTATGCAATGTTATAAGCATAGCTGGTCCCAGCCCTGCATCCGAGTATATTAGCCAGTCCTAGCCCAGTAATTGAGCCTAGCCGGTCCTAGTCTGGCATCCATGCATATTACCTGGTCCCAGCCCAGTAGTGGAGCCTAGCCGGTCCCAGCCCGGCATCAGTGTCTATTAGCCGGTGCCAGCCCGGTAATTGAGCCTAGTCGTTCCTAGTCCGGCATCCGTGTATATTAGCTGGTTCCAGCCCGGTAATTGAGCCTAGCTGCGCCCAGCCCAGCATCCATGTATATTAGCCGGTCCCAGCCTGGCATCCGTGTACATTAGCGGGTCCCAGCCTGACATCCGTGCTCATCCGTTCCCAGTACAGTTTCCATTGCATCAGTCCCTGACGGGTCTTTTGCTCAGAAACACCAGTCCCATTCATCTGAGGCTTCTGATAATAATCTCAGCTCCAGATCCTCCATCTGGGTACTAACCCTTACCAGGGCCGCAACTAGGGGGGGGGGGGGCTAGAGGTGCACGTGCACCAGGTGCCGGAATGCAGGGGGTGAAAAAGGGCTGACTCGCGATGGCTTGGGGGCTGCAGCCCGCAGATTCGGAAAACGGCCAACCAAAAATGGCCGCCGCCGAGGAGGAGACAGATGCTAGAAGTCCTTACTGGGCCCCTAGTGTCTGTCTCCTCCTTGGCGGCGGCCATTTTTGGATGGCCGTTTTCAGCAGATTCCATGCGGACTAGCCGTCCGCATGGACTCTGCTGAAAACGGCCATCCAAAAATGGTCGCCGCCAAGGAGGAGACAGACACTAGGGGTCCTACTGGACCTCTAGTGTCTGTTAGGCCAGCGCAATGCACACAGCGTTACTGGAAGTGCCGGGAGAAGATGCTGAAACCTGCATCTTCTCCTGTCAAACCCCCTGGCAACTAGCATAAACCCCATAGCAACGAGCATGAAACCCCCTGGCAACGAGCATGAAACCCCCTGGCAACGAGCATAAACCCCATAGCAACGAGCATGAAACCGCCTGGCAAGGAGCATGAAACCCCCTGGCAATGAGCATAAACCCCATAACAACGAGCATAAAACCCCCTGGCAACGGCCTTACCATTAGTCTCTAGCTTCACCTCATGCATAGAACTTACATTCGTCCGCCCAGCTTCCTGCACACTAACGCCACTACTGAATCTGCTCTATTATCATCTATGAGCTCTATTATCATCTACGGGAACACAAAAACTCTCAAACCTGACAAGAAGTAAATATGACGCTAGAGCACGAATAAGAAATTAATAGTAACCTGGAGCACAAATAAGCTGGATGAATAAGTAGCTAACTTCAGCCTTCTGCACTAAGGGGCCTATTTATCAAGCTTTTTTTCATAAACTTATGTAGAAACTGCAGTTTCTGCATAATTTTATGTATCCCCAATATGTACTTACAGCCTAAAGCAGGAGAATTCAAAGAAATTTCCATCAGAAGGCTTATTAGCTAAGCTTTTCTGAGTTTGTTCCGATTGGTTTGCTCTACTGCTTAATGCCTATGGAGGCTTATTTGGAGGAGAGGGATCTTACGATCCTTCTCCCACAGCTTCTGTGTATCTCTGGTAATTGACATTGTGCACATGCTCAGTATCAGATTCTCAGGAGGAGTCGTTAGAATATGTGAAAGACTACTCCGATGTGGCTGTGATGTAACTCGCAGAAACAGTGGTTCTCGCAACCGTTGTCCCTGCAAGTTATGTATAGTACATAGTGGAGAAATTTTAAATAAAAATGAAACAGTGTCGTGATACAGACTGATAGTAATTGAGGTACCTCTGCAAATATTAATACGTAAACCCTCTAAGTATTGCATTTTTTTACTATACCTCACACTTCATGCATACATTTATTTGAACCTAATGTGCTGTGCTTTGTGGTATGAATGCCAACATACATTATATACTTGCTGGGTTCATGTTCCTCACTAATCGAACGTAATTGCCAACAGTTCAGATTTTTTTTTTTTTAAAAAGGAAAATAACACAGTAACAGTAATATATACACTGTATACCTAATGCACTCTATAAGAAATAATATACTGTATTCTGATATTTTTCTGTAGTAATGTATTGTCTGGTTCCTTAGATTTTGTGATCTTTGGTGGCTTGTGTATTAGGTTGTGATCATCTGCAGTTGCTGCAGGAACTCCTGCGAGTCCCAGGAGTTTTCACAGTGTCTGCAGATGATCGCAACTTATTACATAAGCCCCCTAGACTGGTAAGTGATAGGATGTATATATTCAGTATTAACATTGAAGAAAACATGCATTGTGTACCAGCGCTCAATAGCACACCCTAATCTAGGGGTGGGACATTGAAGCCCTGGCTTCAATGGTACAATTGATGGTGGAAGACCACAAAGCTTTCACTATTGATGTCAAAAACCCATTGGATACATATCATCAGCAAATTCTAAGTATGTAATTGGGAGTAGGACAGAGCCGGATTAAGAGGGGGCGAAGGGGACAAGTTACCCCGGGCAGGGGCGGATTTACCGCTAGGCAATCTAGGCGTCCACCTGGGGCCCGGCAGGTCTGAAGGGGCCCGTGCCTGAAATGCGTCCCTGACTATCACAAATGCAGGCTTCTCTTCTTAATTTTGTAATGTTTTACAGAGGCTCCGTCACTGTGTCTCTGCAAAACATGTCCCAGAGGAGCACCGCGCGACTTACTGACGTCACGTTGCCCCGCCCCACTCTTCTGCACTCTCAGTGCACAAGCCCAGGCTCAGCCCAGCCCCAGCAGTGAAGTGAGGATCGAAGTAATTACAGCCACTGCAATTACAGTTATGAGATGCAGGGCTTCCCGCACCTCTGAACGTCGGTCCGCAGCGCTGTCCTTATAACAGACCAGGGCCACTAATAGGATATACTGGGGAGTAGAGAGGAGCAGAAGAGTCAGGAGCTGATGAGCGCACAGGAGCCGAGGTTAGTTTTAAGGGGCCTATCCATTAGCAGATAAAATGAACGTTTGAGCGATATATATCGTTCAATCGTTCATTATATCTGCTAATGGATAGGCTCCTGCGGCCAATAAATCACATCTATCATCTCTCCAACATGTTGGTCGATTATCGCATATAGCTATACAATATTATTTCTTCAGGTTCCATAGGGGGTCAACAGGGTTGACCTTAGGGTGTAGCTGAATTGGATCCACGGGCACCACACAGTTAAAGCTTTAGCTCCCAGGATACACTGGGTCCATCCTCCTATATACCCCGCCCCCGAGCCACAGGCACCTCAGTTTGAGTTGGTGCCCAGCCGGAGTCGGGTCACCGTTTGCACAGGGAGGCTGCTTAACAACCTCTAAGCTTATATTTATTTTTGGAGTTATTAGGTTTTTTTTTACTTTTGAACTCATCAGAGCGGCAGTGTCGGACTGTCCAGCGGACGTCCACGCTGGCCCTCCTACACCTCGCCGACGCCGTGAAGTCAGTACAGATCTGGGGATCACGACGGGACCCCAGAGTCTGTACTAGCCGGGCTCTGGGGGATCCCTGGACTGTGGCTGGATCGACGGGGATCAGGTAAGCTGCTCGGGTCGCCGCAGCCGGTGACCCACGTGTGTAACTGCAGTCCTTAACCTCTGGTCTCTGGGGACAGACTGGAGGCGGTGGCGGCGGGCTCTCCCTCTTCTGAGACATGGCCCGCACGTCCACTAGACCACCAGGGAACTATGGTGGTAAGCGGGAACTGGCATCCCTATTAATGACCAGCCAGGGGAGGCAGCCATCCCTGTTTAGCGGCTCTTCCCCTCAGCTCAGTGCGCCTTTCCGCTTGGGTCTGGCAACTGAGCTGCATTCCTCCTACGGCCACACCTCCAGTGAGTTCTCCGGCGGCCATCTTTCCAAAGGCACATTGCAGATCACTTGGATAGTGCGTAGACCGGTCCCCCTGTGTACCTCTCCCCTGCTAGGACAGCGTACACAGCACTATAGCCCTCCCAGACACTGAATCTGGGCGGTTGATTGTAGTGACAAGGTGCAGTGAGTATTAACTTTCTGCATTGTATGTGACTTTTGCTAGTGCTAACTGTCTGTGCTTTATTTCTACTGACTGTCGCTCAATACCTATCCCTTTTCTTCTCCTACAGCCCTGACAGGTGTGTGTGGGAAGGGCTTTTCTTGAATCTCACTTATATAAATTCATGTATTTGTGAGGTAGGTCACATACAGTTGTGTGCTACACAGTGCCATATCTGTGGGCTTGTGTGCTGCATGCTTGTGGGTACGCCAAGAGTAACACTTAGCTTTCCTGTCGTGTTGGTATATATCTGTATATATATTTTATCATGTCTGATGAGGAAGTTGAGCACTCTGCGGCTCCCACTCTGCTCTCCTGCAGTCACTGTGCTGCAGGGGTAAATATGGAGGATTTATCACAGGATGGGCTGTGTATGAGGTGCCGTCTGTTACCTGGTCCCTCTAACCCCCCCAAATTTGGGACATGATCCTCCTTGGGTGGTGTTTTCTCAGGTGCTGGCTTCCATCGCGGACCGTCTAGCGGTCCCGACTACTCTCGCCCATAGGGGGTTACCCCAGCCGTCCATCCCCCCTTCTCTGGGTATACCACAATTATTGCAGTCCCCCTCTGGGCCTCAGACCTTTAATCCATATACACGGTTACCTTTGTATTTTCAGCCTTCTCCGTTGACGCAGCAGTCCGTCATTCCCTTCCAGGGTCTACTGCAGGCAGGTCAACCACCATGGGTGGATGTATTGTCTAGTTCAGTCCAGAGTTTGGCGGCCTCATCTTCCGCTTTTCAAACTCTGTTGCGGCATGACAAGCCTCAAAAGGCGTCTAAATGCCCTGTTTTGTCATCCCAGTCTGCGCAAATATCAGACTCAGATGTGTCCTTGGATGAGAGGGAATTGCCTGAGGATTCTGACTCGGATTCTCATGTCCGGGAAGTGGAAACAAAATGGAAACAAAATCTTCCATTAATGTGCCGGCATTTGTACGGGCGGTGCGGTCCATTCTTGATATAGAGGATGACGCACCGGCCCCTAAGTCCAAGTATCCGAATTTTAAGCAGGCAAAGTGACTTCAGCGGTTTTTCCTGTTTCTGACCAGCTGACTGATCATATGGCGGAGGCCTGGCAGTCTCCTAGTAAGAGGTTCCAACCGCAGAAACGTTTAGCATCTAGTGATCCGTATCCTGCAGGTCATTGCAAAAAGTGGGAAACTCCACCTGCGGTGGATTCTCATGTTACTCGCTTAATCAAGAGTGCTACCTTGCCTATGCCTTCCATTTCATCCCTAAAAGATCCCACACAGGAAGGTGGAGACTTGTTTAAAGTCAATTTATTCGCTCTCAGGGGCGGTGGAACATCCGTCCATGGCCATCTCTTGGGTGGCTAAAGCCATTGAGAGCTGGGCCAATGTCCTGGAAGATACTTTTCCTAAGGAAGTTCCGGAGGTTCAGAGAGCTTTAGTGGGACAGATGAGGGATGCCGCTTCCTATATTGGAGAAGCGTCTTTGGATGCTAGTCTTCTGACTTCCAGAGTTTCGGCGGCAGCAGTCTCTGCTCGCCGATCTTTGTGGCTCCGTTTTGCGGATTCCAAAACGGGCCTGGAGGCCTTACCCTTTAATGGGGAGATTTTGTTAGGCCCTGACCTGGACAAAATTGTTGATACCCTAGCGAAGTCTAAGTCTGCGTTTCTGCCACCAGCAGCTGCGCCTTCTAAAGCTAGGACCTCGGCTTTTCGGTCCTTTCGTACTCAGGGTAAGTCCAAGGGTCGGTCTTTCCCACGGCAGTCGTCGACCAAGACTGCCCCAAAGCAAAAGAAGCAGGCCTGGAGCGCTAGACTCCCTGCTTCCAAGCCAGAAGATAAGCCTTCAGCCTGATGGGACGGGTCTCTCTCTGGGAGTTCCCAGGGTGGGAGGCCGACTTCTTCAATTTGCCCAGTGCTGGTGCAATACCAACATGGATGCTTGGGTACGAGAAGCGGTCTCTCAGGAGTACGCCCTGTACTTCCGTCACAGACCTCCCCAACAGTTCTTCTGCACGAGTCTTTCTCAGGATAAGATCAAGACGTTGCAGGTTCAGGAAGCCATACAGTCCTTGCTGAAAGCAGGGGTCATTGTTCCCGTTCCACTTTCTGAACGCGGGACGGGTATACTACTCTTCTCTGTTTCTGGTTCCGAAACCCAATGGGTCTCATCGGCCTATCCTCAACCTGAAGTCGCTGAACAAGTTCCTCAGAGTGCCCAAACTCAGGATGGAAACTCTGCGTTCCATCATTCTGGCTATGGAAGCGGGGGATTATATGGTCTCCATGGACATCCAGGACACTGCCGGCCGCCTCACAGAGAGGACGGGGCCCGTGTCAGAGACTGCACACGGGCCCCCTCCTCTCTAGAAACGCCCCTGAGCAACGTTGTACACATATGAGAATGCAGTGGTAGGTGTCCTTATGCTCAGGTGATCTTTGGAACCATTAGCAATATTTTTGCAGCTGCATACAAAATTGCAGCTGCGATGGCATTAGCATCCATCTCTGAATCAGGCCCTTGATGTCCAGAGTGCCAGCAATCTATTCCTGATATGTATTATAGTTGTTATAGATCAGTCAGCAGCTTGCTAACTGATTTGTACAATTCCAGGGGCCATAGTGTGTGGCAGTGATGTCTTATGTACTTTGTGGGGGTCATTGGAGTCCTCTGTATTATATCGCACTCATTGCAATGTTATCTGTTTAGTGGCAGTCAATTAGATGCTTGGTGTATTATATGGCGGACACTGATGTTCTCTATATTATATGGCGATCACTGCAGTGCTCTGGTCACTGGTCACTGTGATGTTCTCTGTATTATCTGGTGGTTACTGTGATGTTCTATGTACTATATGGCAGTCACTGGGTACCAGAAAGCCTAGCTTCACCCCTCTTGTTTTTTTTTAAATAAAAAGAACTGAGACCACCAAACCAGCTCACGTACAGATGTGTTCACATACATCTAGCCTCCTTGTGCGTTAAACTGACTTTCTAGTTGCTCCATGTCGTGGCGTGGCTCTCTAACGCTGAGTATCTTTTCATGTGACCTCTTACCTTCATATGCGTCTTATTCACACAGTGGTGCAAACAGAATGCACAAGCAGCTTCTCCTGATTAAAATGATATGTGACATACTTATGTTCTGTGTGCAACTGCGGGTGTATAGGCTGCATATCATTTTAATCAGCAGAAGCTGCTTATGTGTTCTGTTTGCACCACTGTGCGAATAAGATGCATTTGAAGGTAAAAAATAGCACAAAAAGATGTTCTGTGCTACCGAGTCACATGGCACTCGTTATATGTAACACGACTTGTAGCGCACGGAGGATAGATGTATGTGGACACATCTGTATGCAGATCTGGAAAGCAGTTAATATTTACCACCTTGGTACATTAGTTCCATTGTATTGTAGCTATTTAGTTTCTAAAAAAGGCAACAACTAATTTAGAGCAATGGCTAGGGATGTTGGATGAACACTCATAGCAATATTAGAAGATATAGGGTAGACACAGCTCACCAGCGCATTCATATAAATAAATACTTAAAACATTTCAAGCCACAATTAAAAAGTGGATAGTCTTTTGACAAGAAGTTCAAATCCTTCTGTAATCATCCACAATGATGAAGAAAAAGGTTTTTGGTTCAAACCCTTTCAGTAGTAAACCATCGTGTGACAATAAAAAATTAGAAAGGGTATATATAGCGTAATACAGTTTTAATATAAATAAAACACAAAACAATAAACACAATAATACATGGACATCAGGATCCCCAAATAGCTGAACAAAGTAACAATTACCGGATCTAAAAAAAAGAGTTGACACCGATCGGTTCTCTAAGCGCATGAAAGGGTTAAATCACTAGTGTGTGTCCCGGATCTGCAGCCGGCCAGGGTTCCCTTCCACTGGATCCGTCACTCTTTTCATTCAGCGGGGTCCTCCGTCCTGAAACATCAACGCATTTCGACCTCTAGCTAGGGTCTTTCTCAAGGTGCAGCAGCAAGCAGAATAATCTCTCTGCTTGAAACAATCTTATATTTACCCAGTATAGCCTATCACATCCGCACTAGCACAGCTGGTTCCTATACATGAATCAACTACAAGACCCATGAACCTCTGCTGTGCTAGGCCTGTCAATGTAAAAAAACATGTCCTTGCCTCATACGTCAATACGGAGTCTCAGAAGCTGATTCGTCTGTCTGAACTGGTTCTGTATAGCGTCACTTGTTTACTCAGTCTCTATGGGAGCCAACTACATGACGCTCTGGACTCCGGCAGTCTGTAATGCGGTACATCACTTCCGGTTGGTTTCTAAGGTAACCGGGAGCTTCTGTAATCATGCCTCACATCGCACAAGTATCCAATGTGACCAAATAGGTAGCCACAGTAGATCTTCTGCATGTTTAAGGCATCTCTTTCCATTTAAATGACGTAGAGCACAAGGCACAGTACAAGTTAAAAAATAAACTGTAAATCCAAAGAAGTAAAAGCAGAGAATAATCAGTTTAAAGTGCACAGTGAAGGTGAGTATGTGATAAAAACAAATACTCAAAGGAACCACTTTACTTCAAAATCAAGGTTTAAACCTCCTGATTTGAGAGTATTTAATTCATATATTTTCCGCATCTCCAGCTTCGCTAATTGACTGGCTAGGTCCCTTTGTCTCCAGTGACCTTTCACCCATGCCAGCCCCACAAATCTTTTTATTGCTGAAGTGGAGCAATTGTGGCATGTTTTGAAGTGGTTAGATAGCGCATGCCTCTCCAACCCTTTTTTAATATTTCTACGGTGCTCACTAATTCGCACCTTAAGCGGCATACTGGTACGCCCTATGTAGAATAACCTGCAAACACATTCAATAACATAACTTACATTACTGGTGTTGCATGTTATGAACTCTCTAATAAGGTTTTTTTTTTCATTTATCTCAATTTCAGTCACCTTCATGGTTCCATTGCATCCTAAGCATAACCCGCAACGATAAAAAATATTTATTGTTGAGACGTTATTTTTCTTGGGTAAGGCACTTCTAACCAAGGACGTACCAATAATATGCAGAGCCTCACTCCAGATAATAATAATACTACATAATACTTAATACTCTAGAGTTTTAACTATAAAAATTATAAGAAAAATTGAAAGAAAATATTATAAATATCTTCTTTGTATTATTGTAATCATTTTTATAGTCAAAACTCTGGTGGAAACAGTGTGTCACGGCTTGGCGTGCGCTTGGACCCGGAGTGGAGTCGGATGAGGAATGAGGACTTGTTTGCTGGTACTTGAAGGCAGCCGGCCTTAGGGGAGTATGACTCATGAAGCAGTGGCACGCGACGGGATCAGAACCAGGCTGCGAGACACTGGCGGAACTTAGAGACCCGGGGTAGGCTGGGTATAGCAGGTAGACGGGATCAAGAGACAGGTAGTAACAGGAGCAAACTGCACCAAGGCTGAGAGGGGAGTTTGCAGAAACACACTGGTACTGACACTTTAAATGAGCAAAGGAGCACAGAGAACTAGCTCACAGCATACGCTGTGATAGACGTTGCACTGGCAACTAAAGAGCCTCTGGACAGCCCTTTAGTACCCTCAGGTAGTGCAGGATTGGTTGCTAGCCTCCCCAGCCCAGACTGAACCTGATTGGCCAGAAATGACATGTGACCCAAATCCAAGATGGCCGCGCCCAGTGGTCACAGCATGGAAGCTCTGCCAGTCTCAGCCCCTCTCACCTGCCTCCAGATGGAAGCCCTTGGTCTGCGGAGACTCACAGCACCCAGCGCTATTCTCCAGGAACCTGCACCTCTGCTGGAAACACCATGCCACAGCGCCCGGAGCGGTAAGCGATGCGATCTCAGCAGCCTGTCACCCCTGGTCGTGACAGTACCCCCTCCTTTAGGAGTGGCCTCTGGACACTTCTTCGGTTTACCAGGATTCTCAGAGTGAAACTTAAGCACTAGGCGAGGAGCGTAGACATCCTCAGCTTTCACCCAGCAACGTTCTTCGGGACCGTAACCTTTCCAATCCAGTAGATATTGGAGTTGCCCATAACGAAAACGAGAGTCCAGGACCTGTTTGATCTCGAACTCTACACCCCTCTCAGTCAAGACTTTAGGGGAGCGTGGCAGAGTCTTGCGAAAGCGATTCAGGATGAGAGGTTTCAGCAGGGAAATATGAAAGGAATTTGGTATTTTGAGGTAGGATGGAAGTTTTAATTTATAGGCTACTGGATTGATCACTTGAACGATGGGAAAAGGACCGATGAAACGAGGAGCAAATTTCATAGACGGCACTTTAAGGCGAAGATTACGAGTGGATAGCCATACTAAGTCACCTGTTTTTAGGTTGGGCACCGCTCTCCTTTTTTTGTCCGCTGTTAATTTATATCGAAGAGAGGCTTTTTGTAAGGAGGAATGGACCTGAGTCCAAATCTGAGAGAATTTCTGTAGGGTGGAGGTCACTGCTGGTACATCGAACACTGGCAATTCTTGAAACTCTGGTACTCTGGGATACAGTCCAAAAACTATAAAGAATGGGGTTTGCCCCGTAGATGAATGATAGGAGCTGTTATGGGCAAATTCGGCCCAGGGTAAGGTGTCCGCCCAGTTGTCTTGTGATGAAGACATGTGAATTCTTAAGAAAGTCTCAAGGTCTTGATTGACCCTCTCTGTAGACCCGTTAGACTGAGGATGGTAAGCTGTTGAAAAATTAAGTTTGATTTGAAAGATAGAACATATAGCTCTCCAAAATCTGGCTACGAACTGTACCCCTCTATCAGAAACAATCTCAGTTGGAAGTCCATGGAGACGGAAGATGTTGTCGACGAATAACTGAGCCAACTCTGGAGCAGACGGCAACTTCTTGAGGGGAATGAAATGAACCATTTTGGAGAAACGATCCACTACTACCCAGATGGTGGTAAACCCATTAGAAACAGGTAGATCCGTTACAAAGTCCATGGAAAGGTGTGTCCAAGGATGGGTTGGTACTGACAGAGGTAGGAGTGTGCCGGCAGGAACCTGTCTGGATGTTTTATGTTGAGCACACTGTGGACAGGAGGCGATAAAAACTTCAATTTCCGACTTCATAGCAGGCCACCAGTATGATCGTTGCAGGAATTCCAAGGTCTTGCGTATGCCCGGGTGTCCGGCAAAACGAGAGGTATGAGCCCACTTCAAAAGCTGCTTGCGCATATCTGAGGCCACAAATGTCTTCCCGGGAGGAGGTTGAATGCAAGTGGTAGCGAATACTCTGGAGTCTAGAACTGGAGTTTCCTTATGACTTTCGTAAGATGTGTCGGAGGAGAGTGATCGAGAGAAGGCATCTGCTTTTTGATTTAGTGAGCCTGGGCGAAAAGTTAAAGTAAAATTGAAACGAGAAAAGAATATTGACCATCGAGCCAGGCGGGAACTCAGACACTGAATATTTTTTAGGTATAGGAGATTCCGATGATCTGTATAAACGGTGATGGGATACATCGTGCCCTCAAGAAGATAACGCCACTCTTCAAAAGCTAGTTTCACAGCCAATAATTCCTGCTCTCCAATGGGATAATTCTTTTTTGCTTGGGAAAATTTCTTTGAGAAGAAGCCACAGGGATAAAACTTGCTATCCTCGAGTTTCTGGGATAGTACTGCCCCTACCGCTTCAGAAGAGGCGTCTACCTCAAGAAAGAATGGGTAGTTAATGTTGGGTTGTCTCAGCACGGGGGCGGAAATGAAGGCTTGCTTTAAGAGTTGGAAGGCAGTTTCAGCCTCTGGAGGCCATCGGGATGGATTTGCCCCCTTGCAAGTTAGGGCGGAAATGGGTGCCATGAGAGTGGAAAATCCTTTGATAAACCTTCGATAATAATTTGCGAAGCCCAAAAATCTTTGTACTGCCTTCAAAGAATTCGGACGAGACCAGTCCAATATTGCCTGAACTTTCTGGGGATCCATTTCAAGGCCGGCACCTGAAACGATGTAACCTAAAAAGGGAACTGAGGGAACTTCAAATACGCATTTTTCAGCTTTGCAGTACAGGTGGTTCTTTCGTAGGCGAGTTAACACCTCCTTGACTTGGGATCGATGTCTGACAATGTTGGAGGAGAATATCAGAATATCGTCGAGGTATACTACCACAGAGATATATAGTAAGTCCCGAAAGATCTCATTCACAAAGTTTTGGAACACAGCAGGAGCATTACAGAGACCAAAAGGCATTACCAGGTATTCAAAATGCCCGTCTCGAGTATTGAATGCTGTTTTCCATTCGTCCCCGGCTCGTATCCTAATGAGATTGTAGGCCCCTCTTAAATCCAGCTTGGTAAAAATAGTAGCACCTTTTACTCGATCGAAAAGTTCGGTAATGAGGGGTATCGGGTAGCGATTTTTGATGGTTATATCGTTTAAGCCCCTGTAATCGATGCAAGGACGCAGGCCTCCATCCTTCTTAGACACAAAAAAGAATCCTGCCCCTGCCGGTGAGGAGGATGGTCGAATGAACCCCTTTTGCAGGTTCTCCTGGATGTATGCTGACATGGCTTCAGTCTCGGGTAGGGAGAGTGGGTAAGTACGACCTCGTGGAGGAGTTTTGCCAGGAATCAACTCAATAGGACAGTCCCACTCCCGATGAGGAGGCAGAATATCGGCTCCGGTCTTACAGAAGACATCGGAGAAGGAGCGATACTGGTAGGGAATTGGAGTAGTGGTTGCAATGTAACTACCTTTGACGGGTTTGATTTGAGGAAGGCAGGATACTTGACAAGTTTCTCCCCAGAACAAGATCTGCATGGTGCCCCAATCAATATTGGGGGAGTGCTTGCGTAACCAGGGGTATCCAAGGATGACCTCATGGGAGGCTTTGGGAATTACTAGGAATCGGATAGTTTCAGTGTGGAGAGCTCCGATACGAACTGGCACAGGAAGGGTACGTTGAGAGACGATTCCGTTGGTAATCTGAGTGCCATCTACAGCAGATAGAGTGATGGTGTGGTCGAGAGAGGAGACAGGAAGCCGGAGCCTCTGGACAAGTTCAGCGGTGATAAAATTTTCAGCGGCCCCTGAATCGAGGAGAGAAAGAACAGTTTTAGAACCAGTGGAGATCTCAAAAGTAATGGAGAGGGTAGATTAATTTTTTGACGGAGACGGAGACATCACTCCTAACCTGGTGTCTCCGGCACAGATTAGGATCGGGAGTTTCCCGGACGACGTGGGCAGGCTGCAACCATATGACTGGTCTCCCCGCAGTACATGCATAGATTTTCTCGTCGGCGTCTTTGCCGTTCTTCTACCGTGAGGCGGGCCCGGTTAATCTGCATGGGTTCGTCACCCGCAGGTTCAGACGGAGGGAGGGTTGGAGTAGTGGTCGGCCGGAACCTAAAGCGATCTCCCCTAGTTTTTTCACTCTGGCGTTCTCTGTACCGCAAATCCACTTTATTGCAAAGGGAGATAAGATCATTGAGGGTAGCCGGCGGATCACGAGTGGCGAGGTCATCTTTTATGCGATCTGTCAATCCATTGCAAAAGGTGGAAGTCAGGGCTTCTTCATTCCATTTTAGTTCCGAAGCCAGCGTTTGAAATTGAATGATATACTGACTGACTGGTCGGTTCCCTTGGCGAAGTCGCAGGATTTCCGTCGCCGCGGAGGTTGTTCTGCCGGGCTCGTCGAAAACCCTCCGGAAGGACGTGAGGAATCCAGAGTAGTTGTCTAGTAACGGGTCGGACCTCTCCCAGAGAGGCGAAACCCAGTCCAGGGCAGAACCGGTCAGTAGAGACACTATATATGCCACTTTGGATTTTGGAGATGGAAAGTTCGCAGGCTGTAGTGTGAAGTGGACGTCACACTGGTTGAGAAACCCTCGCCACAACTTGGGGTTCCCGTCAAACTTATTGGGAGTCGGAAGGTGCAAATGAGATGGTGCAGGTGGAACAGGGACAGCTGGAGCTGCTGGCTGGTTGGTGGCGGCAGGCAAATTAACAGTAACCAGGGAAGCTTGCAGCGTATCCTGACGAAGAGACATTTCCTGCAGGAACTGAGCCATTTGGCGCTGAGACGCCTCTAGTCCCTCTAGGCGACTGGCGATACCCTGGAGCAAGTCGGCCCTCAGATCCTGTCCACTGGCCGAATCCATCTGGCCAGTGCAAACTGTCACGGCTTGGCGTGCGCTTGGACCCGGAGTGGAGTCGGATGAGGAATGAGGACTTGTTTGCTGGTACTTGAAGGCAGCCGGCCTTAGGGGAGTATGACTCATGAAGCAGTGGCACGCGACGGGATCAGAACCAGGCTGCGAGACGCTGGCGGAACTTAGAGACCCGGGGTAGGCTGGGTATAGCAGGTAGACGGGATCAGGAGACAGGTAGTAACAGGAGCAAACTGCACCAAGGCTGAGAGGGGAGTCTGCAGAAACACACTGGTACTGACACTTTAAATGAGCAAAGGAGCACAGAGAACTATCTCACAGCATACGCTGTGATAGACGTTGCACTGGCAACTAAAGAGCCTCTGGACAGCCCTTTAGTACCCTCAGGTAGTGCAGGATTGGTTGCTAGCCTCCCCAGCCCAGACTGAACCTGATTGGCCAGAAACGACATGTGACCCAAATCCAAGATGGCCGCGCCCAGTGGTCACAGCATGGAAGCTCTGCCAGTCTCAGCCCCTCTCACCTGCCTCCAGATGGAAGCCCTTGGTCTGCGGAGACTCACAGCACCCAGCGCTATTCTCCAGGAACCTGCACCTCTGCTGGAAACACCATGCCACAGCGCCCGGAGCGGTAAGCGCCGCAATCTCAGCAGCCTGTCACCCCTGGTCGTGACACAGTGCATGGCAGGTGAGGCACTGCCTCCCCTGTCTACCTTTTATGCACATCCCTGATCAAAACACATAAAATTTCTAGCACTATATACTGCTGCACTTTTTAATGTCCACATGAACCCACGGTTTCATATATGTATCTGTAACCTGGCTCTGATACTAGCCAGTGCCTCCCCAGCCATTTACCTCACCGCACGTCACTGATATATGTATGTACTGTATGTGTGTGACTGTATGTTTGTGACTTTTTATAAATATGTGTGACTATGTATGTTTGTGACTGGGCCGGATTCAATTATCTGCGAAAAGTCCCAGACTTTTCGCCTGGCCGACTTTCCGCCTCCTTCGCCTGTTTCAGAGGCAAAACTTTTAGCACGCGTCCCGCTTTTCGCCCCATTCAATTCCTAAACAGGCGAAACCCTAAAGCAGCAAATGCGGAAATGGCAGAAAGTACTGTCTGAATTATGGAAATCAGTGTGTACCCCAAAAAAAGATGCACTAACATTGGGAATCAATGTAGATGTGTACTAATAGCCCTAATAAAAGTGTTTGGTTTACTTAAGTTGTTTAAATTGCTTCTTAATATCGTTGTTCCATAAGTGGTGAAGAATGGCATAAAGCAGTATATTTTGGTGAAAACAAGTACTAAAGTCAAATTTGGGGTACTTGAAAACGGATGCTAGCATATTTTTATGTCTCTAAAGTGAACTTTTAAAAAAACTTCAAAAACGCACCTGCGGCATGCAACTGCAATCCTAAAAACACCCCCAAGAAGTCTATTTTGCTAGTTTTTATGCTTGGCCTCCCACTTTTTACTTTTTCGCCCCAAAGTACTTTTTTGGGGTGTTCTTAGGTTGTTGGGTTTTTTTGATAGATTTGTGCTTTGGGGGACTGTCACAAGGCGTCTGCTTCGTTTCCCCACGTTTGCACCCCAAAATAAAGATTTTGCACTTCTTTTCACCTGCTATTCATTGGAGAAACTTTTATGCCTATTACATTGCATTGAGTTTCTGCTTAGGCGAATTGAATTTGGAGATAAGTTCCGAACAGGCGAAAAGCGGCAATAGGCAAAACTTTTTTAAGCCGATTATGGCTTTTCGTGTCTAATTGTATCCGGCCCTATGTATGTGTATAGTTGTGACTACGTATATGTATATGTGTATGACAGTATGTACAGTATGTGTATTAGTGTGTGATTTTATGTATGTGTGGCTGTATGTATGTGTATATGTGTGCGACTGTATGTCAGCATTCATTGTAAATGTATGTATATATGTTTTTATATATGTGTGTGACTGTATCCCCATTTTGGTGGGACAGGCCTGCTTTTGAAGTACTGTTCCCCCTCCTTCTCCTGTGCTCACAAGGTAGGGGGCAGCCCAGCAGCTGAGGAAGCAATATACATGAATTGTGACAAGAATTGGTGGCGTGATGTGTGATCACACTCCCTTTTCATGTACGCTACAAAGGTTTGTGCACAAGAACCTGATTCCTGCTTCCCAAATTTTGCTCTTTAACCCTTCCCCCCAGTTTTAAGTGTCCTGGTCCAGCCCAAAGCCTTAATCCAGCTCTGAGGTAGAGTAAGCGCTAATAAATATGTGTTTTCAAAGAGCATTTAATGCAGTGGTTCTCAACCTTCAAGTTTTCCCAACAGGTCATGTTTTTAGGATTTTTAGAAGTAGAAGAGAAAGGTGGTTATCAGGGCCGAGGCAAGAGGCAGGTCATAGGTAGATCTAAGGGGGCATGAGTGAGAGTAACTTGAAATGGTTTATGGAAAGCCAGTGAGGGCATTTCAATTTGAGGCATGAATCAGAGGGCTGTGACTCCAAGGTAGCTGGTTTGGGAGACTAAGAAAATCCTTATTTTGTTGACCGTACAGGAGATTTGAGCGGAGGTGGTGACTTCAGGATTAGGAAAGTTTTTAAGCTCTTTTGTACATGTTGAGTTTTATGCAACATTGTGACCCAGATTGCACTTGGATTTCTTCTGCCTTAAACTCATCTTATTTACTGGATTTTGCCCTTTCTTACTGCCAGCTGTTACCTTGTCATGCCTGTCTGCAGGCCCTGACCTTTTGAGAATGTCTAGTAAATACCTGACTCTTGTTAGACTCCATCCTCTTAGGCTAAGTTGTGCCAAACCAAATTGGTTGCATCAAAAACTAATAACTTTGGTGTGTTTCCTAACACTATAACCAGCCCAAACACTTGGGCCAGACACAATGGAAACCTGAATCCATAGTCTAGCACAGATCCTGGCAAATCAGGTTCAGGTGCTTAGCCATACAAGACTTATACAGAAGAGTTATCACTCAGGAATAAGGATGATAGCCTGCTCCAGCTGTTCATACCTCAGCAACAGAAGCATATCTTAACCTACCACATAGGTTTGCTAGTGGCCGCAACCTGTTCCGGGCCAAGTTGTGAACTTTATGTCACAGTGTGCCGGACACCGGTCATCACTTACCGGGTCCGGCAGCACTAGCTCCCTGACAGGCAGCAGGTGGGGAGATCCTGACACCCACTGCTGATGAGGTCCTCCCTGGCTGCCTGTCATGTCCCCCGGCGAGTGGCAAGCAGGGAGATCCCGGCACCTGTTGCCGCGGGCTTCCGCTGTTGGATGTGTGCAGACGGCCGTGTCTCCCCTAGGGGCGGGCGCGCCATACTGCAAGAAGATTTAAAGGGCCAGGCTTTAACTCCTCCCTAAAAGAGGGAGTCTCTGACAGGTGCCACAGTATAAGCTCAATTACCATACTCCAGCATTCCTGTGCATATACTGATTATTGGTTCTGACCTTGGCTTTGTTCGTGACTCCGATTCTGTCTGACCCCTGGTTCTGCGTTGATATCTGGTTCTGACCTCGGCTACTCCCTGTGACCCGTTTACGCCTGCTCCCTGGTAAAGTCTCATCTGTTTGGTTTTGACCTGGCTTGTCGACTACGTTAAAGTCTCCTGCACTCCGTCCAAAGTTCACCAGCACCTGTATAGGGAAACCTAACCTGAGGGCTGCGACCTGTGTGTCGGATGCAGCCAAGTCCATACCTTCTTGCGAGGGTCCCTGTTGAATACCGCCGGCACATTAGACTCCGCACCTCAGGAATAGCTCAAGCAAATTCCCTGAATACGGGTTGCATCAACAATCCGTCCGAGAGTTTGTGACAGAATACTCAGGCCTAAAAATATGGATGCTGCTGGTAATCCCTCGCCACCAGCCTTACTGGAGAATTTGCTCGGTCGAGTGGAAAAGCAAGAATGAGATCAGACCCAAATCATGCAGTGCCTGCAGACGTTAATGCAACAAGTAGGCAGTCTGCATCCTCCTAATGTACAATCTGCATCACCGTCTACAGTATCTGTTCCAGCGGCTGGGGCATCTGCACCATTGCGAATTCCAAACCCCACCAAATACGACGGAGACCCCAAGACTTGTCGGGGTTTCTTAAATCAGTGCTTGATCCAATTCGAAATTCAAGCGGCAAATTTTTCCTCATAGAGAACGAAGGTGGCTTACGTTATTTCCTTGCTGTCCAGACAGGCTTTTGCCTGGGCTTCTCCACTGTGGGAGAGGAATGATCCTGTGGTTAATGACAGCCCTAAATTTTTGGAACCTTTCAGAAAAGTATTTGATGAGCCAGGCAGAGTATCGTCTGCTTCATCAGCTATCCTGCTTCTAAAACAAGGAAACCAGACTGCAGGCCAATACGCAGTGCAGTCCCGAACCCTTGCCTCAGAATTGGGTTGGAACAACGAAGCTCTGGTTGCAGCTGTTGTGCAAGGACTTTCCGAGCAATTTAAAGATGTCCTAGCATCCAGAGAGTTGCCTACATCTCTGGACAATTTAATCTTCCTCTGCATCCGCATTGACCGGCGCCACAGAGAGAGAACTCGGGAGCGGGGGCAATCTCAACGCTTCAGCTTCAAGCTTGCACCTCGGTTTACTACACCACCAGAGTCTCCCGAGGAACCAATGCAGATTGGAAAATCACGTTTGCCAGTCGAAGAGAGAGAGAAGAAATTCAATCGGATATATGTCTCAGCTAATCAAGACGATTGGATTTACTTGTTGCCATGGGCTGAATTTGCTCACAATAATATGTACCATGAGTCATCGGGGTACTCTCCGTTCTTCATTCAGTATGGGCTACATCCCATGATACCAGAAGTACCACCTCTTCAGTCAGTATCTCTCCCAGCTGTTGGTGGCACAGTGAGTCGGTTCTTCGAGATTTGGACGGAGGTAAAAAAGAATTTGTGTAAAGCCTCTTCCAGGTATAAGCGGGTGGCGGACAAGAAAAGAAGGAGGGGTCCTATGCTCAAACCCGGTGATAAAGTCTGGTTATCCACTAAGCACTTGCGGTTAAAAGTTCCCACCATGAAGTTTGCTCCCAGATTCATCGCTCCCTTCCAGATTCTTCAGGTAATCAATCCGGTGGCTGTTTGCTTAAAACTTCCTGGTACTTTTAGGGTTCCCAACGTGTTCCATACCTGAAACCATTGGTGCGTAATCGATATTTGTTACAGTGCAACCCCCCCCCCACTGCAATTCCAGTGGATCACCAAAAGGAGTATGAAGTTCAACAGATTTTAGATTCCAGAATGTCCCGAGGTGCAGTTCAATTCCTGGTGGATTGGAAGGGATACGGGCCGGAAGAACCTTGTTGAGTTAAGGCCTCAGATAATCATGCAGCTCAACTCCCTCTAAAGTTCCATCAGAAGTTTCCTAACAAGCCATTTGTGGGGTGTTCGGTACCCACCCCTAGAGGGTGGGGGTAATGTCACAGTGTGCCGGACACCGGTCATCACTTACCGGGTCCGGCAGCACTGGCTCCCTGATGGGCAGTGGGCGAGGCGATCCCAGCGCCCGCTGCTGATGTGGTCCTCTCTCCGGCTGCCTGTCATGTCCCCTGGCGAACGGCAAGCAGGGAGATCCTGGTGCCTGTTGCTGCGGGCTCCCGCTGTTGGACGTGTGCAGATGGCCGTGGCTCCCCTAGGGGCGTGCGCGCCGTACTGCAAGAAGATTTAAAGGGCCAGGCACTCCAAACGTGATTCACATTTGGCGCAAGATCTGAACTCCTCCCTATAAGAGGGAGTCTCTGGCAACTGACAGGTGCCAGAGTATAGGCTCCATTACCATACTCCAGCGGTCCTTTGCATATCCTGATTATTGGTTCTGACCTTGGCTTTGTTCGTGACTCCGATTCTGTCTGACCCCTGGTTCTGACCTCAGTTATTCCCTGTGACCCGTTTACGCCTGCTCCCTGGTACCGTCTCGTCTGTTTGGTTTTGACCTGGCTTGTCCACTACGCTAAAGTCTCCTGCACTCCGTCCAAAGTTCACCAGCACCTGTATAGGGAAACCTAACCTGAGGGCCACGACCTGTGTGTCAGACGCAGCCAAGGATCCCCGGCACATTAGACTCCGCGCCTCAGGAATAGGTCAAGCCAATTCCCTGAATACGGGTTGCATCCACAATCTGTCCGAGAGTTTGTGACACTTTATTTCAGACTTAAACCGCATTTCTCTGGCTCTGAAGAATAGCATTTTTTAAATCGTTATCTTGTTAGTGCAGAGTGACCCCCCCCCCAGAACTTTGGATTGATTACATGAAATCCAGCTTATGGTCAATGCCTTCTTTGCAGCTGATGGGTTTATTGTATGACTACATGGATAGGGTGACATCAGCAGAGTCTCACCTACAGGACCATAGCCAAAGAACTGTGGAAGAGTATTCAACTTAGTTCAGAATATGATCAACAGACACTGAATAGAATGACCATTCTCTAAGAGGCTAGTTCAGACTGGCCCTTTCTGTACAGATCAAGGATTCTATAGCTCAATATCTAGTCCCTAATTCCCTGGAGGCATTTATGCAGTTTGCCATAGGTTTTTAAAGGAATGATACAGAGAGAGGGGTTCCCAAAATGACTGAGAGCCAATGCAAGTATGGATATGCCAATTTACTCTTGCTGAGAGGTTCTGAAGGATTGTGAGTAGTGCTTCTATTGTGGAGAAGCAAATTCCAGTTATTCCAAACTTTTCTGTCGAATCTCCTGACCTGCGGGGCCGCGGAGGGCAGCATCAGCAGAGCGCTCTGCACACTCAGGACGGGCCAGGAGACAGCAACTGGCATGCTGTTTATGATGAGACATTGAGCCACTGCTCCTCCGCCACTGTCCCACTAACCAGCTCTTTTCTCCGCTCCAACATGGTGCCTATGGGCATTCGCCTGACCCCGCTGGGGATCGGGGTGATCTGCCTGATTGGGCTTGTGCTCTATCACATGTACTCCGGGATCCTAAGTTGGAGGTTCCCCTCCTTCTTGCTGGGGGAGTGGGCGGACACGCTGGACCCGGGGAAGCGGGCAGGCAGCGCCGTGGATCTGCGCGAGCTGCTGGAGGTGTTGTGCAGTCTGCAGAGCTGGGCGGCATGGATCTGAAGACCGTGCAGGAGAGCAACAAGCTGAATGAGAACCTGAAGGGGAAGACCAGGGAGGGAGCGGATGAGTATGTACTGTGGCAGTATCACCAAAGGTGGCGCTGTTGAGCATTAGATTCTGTGTGGGGCAGGAGAGATCCACCCACACAGAGAAGAATAGGATTCTGGGAAGAGGTGTAAGGGCTGCCCAGTGAACTCAGTCCAGGGAGGACTGAGGCAGACCAGTCAGACAGAGCTCACTGTGCTAGCAAGCCAGTGAGGGCCAGGAGGCCTGAGTCTAGACCTGTGAGATACAGGGAAGGCTATCCAACTCTGGGACGGAGCTATGGTACCTGCAAGGAAGCAGGCCAGACTATGAGAGGCAGCAGCCAACAAGCTAAGGAAGCTATACCAGGCCAGGAGGCCAGTGTCCAGTCCTGCATGTGGCAGAAAGGACCTCCCATCTCAGAGACTGTGAGAGACTTTCATGCAGAGTAGCTGCTTCTGTGGAGAGGGTTCAAGAAGTGAGCTAGTGTCTTAAGAAAGGGCTAGGTGTTTATTATTTTCTGTTTGTTTCCTGATTATGCTGGAAGTAAAGCACCACGTTCATATGTTTTACTGGAATGCCATGTGTGGAGTCTGATTCTGCACCTAATCACTGCACCACTGACACTAGTCTACCAAGCTAACTACCCCAAGTATCACTGTACCTACACGTCATATGCAGCCTTGCGGTGAGTGTGTACCTACACGTCATATGCAGCTTCGCGGTGAGTGTGTACCTACACATCATATGCAGCCTTGCGGTGAGTGTGTACCTACACGTCATATGCAGCCTTGCGGTGAGTGTGTACTTACACGTCATATGCAGCCTTGCGGTGAGTGCGTACCTACACGTCATATGCAGCCTTGCGGTGAGTGTGTACCTACATGTCATATACAGCCTTGCGGTGAGTGTGTACTTACACGTCATATGCAGCCTTGCGGTGAGTGTGTACCTACATGTCATATACAGCCTTGCGGTGAGTGTGTACTTACACGTCATATGCAACCTTGCGGTGAGTGCGTACCTACACGTCATATGCAGCCTTGCGGTGAGTGTGTACCTACATGTCATATACAGCCTTGCGGTGAGTGTGTACCTACACAGTGGACTGCGGTGGTGAGGGGCTGGGTGCGGAGGAAGGGGGTAGGGGCTGAGGAAGGTGAAGGGGTTTGGGGCTGAGGAAGATGAATAAGGTTGGGGGCTGAGGAAGGTGAAGAGGGCTGGGGAATGTGATGGGACTAAGGCCCTCATTCAGACCCGGTCGCAAGCACTGAGCGCTCGCAACCGGGTTGATGTTAAGGCCCTGCGCACGCGTAAGCCCCAGAGCGAGAGAGAAACTCTCTCGCTCCGGAGCTCACTGCAAAAGGGGCGACTGTCGATGGTGATCGACAGCTCGCCCCGTTTTGTAGGCGAGGCGAGGGGGTGGCTACACAAACGGAGGCATTGCCGTTTTATGGGCGGGCGCACTAACATCAGCAGTGATGTCAGTGGGGAGCCTCCTGCGGTTGCCGCGACCCAACCTTAGGGTCTCGTCGCAAGCCCCGATGGTCGCGATGGTCTTGACCATCGCGACCATCACTCTGGTCAGTCGCTAAGCTGTGGGTGTTAACCCACAGCTTAGCTAGCGACCAGGAGGCCGCACTTCTCCATACAAGCGGCCGCCCTCATTCAGAGCGAGCGGTCGCTTCTTGCGACCGCCTCTGAATGAGGGCCTAAGACCTGAGGAAGGTGAAGGTGAAGGGGGTTGTGTGCTAAGGAAGGTGATGGTTGTCTGAGGAAGGTGATGGGGGGGGCTTTTGAGCTGAAGATAGTGATGAGAGGATGAATTTGAGGAAGGTGATGAGGGACTGAGGATGGCTGGCTACAGACACCATTCCTCCTACCCCTGAGGTATCCACAGAACTGTCATCAAGGAAGACCTTGGAAGAGATGGTAGACAAGAAATATAGCGTGCATCATCAGTGACAGTGTGATAAGTCAGTGTATTTTTACAGCGGCCAGCAAGGCATAGACAGCCCCCCAGCGGCCGGCACAGCATAGACGCGGTATATTTGTGCAGAGCTATAATACAGTATATTGAAATATATGTGCAGTGTTTTGTTATACACAGTTTATAGGTGCAGAGCTGTGTGTGACAGTATATAGGTGCAGAGCTGTGTGTGACACAGTATATAGGTGCAGAGCTGTGTGTGACAGTATACAGGTGCAGAGCTGTGTGTGACAGTATATAGGTGCAGAGCTATGTGTGACAGTATATAGGTGCAGAGCTATGTGAGACAGTATATAGGTGCAGAGCTGTGTTTGACACAGTATATAGGTGCAAAGCTGTGTGTGACACAGTATAAAGCTGCAGACAGAGCTGTTAGACAGTATAGAGGTGCAGCACCCTGTTAGACACAGTATAAGGTGCAGAGCTATAATAGAGTATATTGAAATATATGTACAGTGGCCCTGATTCAGAGCCGCTCGCAAAAAGCGAGCGCTTGCTCTGAATCAGGGCGGGCACTTGTTTTTTAAGTTGCGGCCTCCTGGCCGCTCGCATAGCTGTGGGTGACCACCCACGGCTAATGCGAGCGGCCAGGTGATGGTCGCGATGGTCAAGACCATCGCGACCATCAGGCTTGCAACGAGACCCTTACGGTAGGGTCTTATGGCCGCAAGCCCCAGTGGACTTCCTGCTCTAATAGAGCAGGAAGTCCACCTACCGACATCATGAGTGATGTCAGTAGGGCCGCCCACAAACGGCAGGCGTTCCTGCATGGGGACCACTACTGGGGGCCTGTATAAGGGGGACCACTACTGGGGGCACTGTATAAGGGGAACTAATGGGGGGCTGCATAAGGGGGACCACTACTGGGGGTACTGTATAAGGGGCACTACTGGGGGCCTGCATAAGAGGGATCACTACTGGAGACATTGCATACTGGGGGTACTGTATAAGGGGCACCACTCTGGGCACAGCATAGTGCATATGGCATGGAAAGGAATGTTCAGAGTGACAAGAAATGGGTGTGTGTGTTGACACGCCCCATTTTTAAGTGACCACGCCCCTTGTGACCACGCCCATTTTTTGGCATGCACATAGGGGGTGGGGGCTCCATTTTTCAGTTTGCCCTGGGCTCCAAATACCCTAGTTACGCAACTGTTAATTTACTATACTTGGGGAGTGGATTTTTTGGCTTAAGTTCCAGGTATTAAAATAAAATAACAATCAGTGCTACAAGGGGGCATGGACAAGTGTACCAGCCTGGTAGTGAATACTGGGTTCATCTAGAGAAGCTTTGAGGTGACACGCGATGGGGAAATGGCCACAACTCCTTGGCAGACACAGGTACTCTGTACTCCTGCCCCCTCTCTGCACCCCTGCCTGTAGGCAGACAAATGAGCATCTCACAAAATTATACTCAGATGCTGCTACTGGGCAATCTGTTGGAGCCTAAACAGAAAGCTTTACTATATTACAGTATATTGTATGTTATATGTTATGCCTAGAGAGAACAGAGCACACATTTATATAGTGTATGATTATTTATTCATATCTCCAGACATAAAATGCAGATGTTTAATCCTTTCACTGCAGGAGTTAAGCTGGGTACACACTGAGACGATGTTGGCGCAATATGTAATTTTCTGCCAAATTGGAACGACATTGGCCGCATCACTCAGTGTGTACGGCAAATATGCGTGTTCCCGCGACTGCTTGCGACATCGTCCAATCCAGACGATATCGTAAGCGGCTCCGTTGCAGGTATCGTTCATTACCTCGTTCTAATGTATACCCATAATCCAATATGTCGGCCCCTCAGTGTCAGTCATATCCAAGTGGACTCAACGGTTTTGCCCTAAAAAAATTACACAGATCTCGCAACCAATTTTGGAGTACCACGGGTAAAAAAAAATTGGTTACAGTTGTTTTTGTAGGCAAATTCCCACAGTAGAGGTTTTTTTTTCCTCAAACAGTCTGCGGACGGCTGGCAAAGCTGTGTGCGGGGAGGGGGAGCAGGTTTAGGGGTAGTGTAGTGTGAGCGGAAAGCAGAAGCATGATTAGGGGTAGTGTAGTGTGAGCAGGAGCATGGTGTGTGCGGGGAGCAAGCTGTGTGCGGGAAGGGGGAGCAGGGTTAGGGGTAGTGTAGTGTGTGCAGGGAGCGGGAGCAGGGTTAGGGGTAGTTTATTGTGTGCGCGGAGAGCGGGAGCAGGGTTAGGGGTAGTGTAGTGTCTGTGCGGGGAGCGGTAGCAGGGTTAGGGGTAGTTTATTGTGTGTGCGGAGAGCGGGAGCAGGGTTAGGGGTAGTGTAGTGTGTGCGGAGAGTGGGAGCAGGGTTAGGGGTAGTGTAGTGTCTGTGCGAGGAGCAGTAGCAGGGTTAGGGGTAGTTTATTGTGTGTGCAGAGAGCGGGAGCAGGGTTAAGGATAGTGTAGTGTGTGCAGAGAGCTGGAGCAGGGTTAGGAGTAGAGTAGTGAGTGCGGGGAGCAGTGTTAAGGATAAGGTAGTGTGTGCAGGGAGCTGGAGCAGGGTTAGGGGTAGTGTAGTGTGTGCAGAGAGCTGGAGCAGGGTTAGGAGTAGAGTAGTGAGTGCGGGGAGCAGTGTTAAGGGTAGTGTAGTGAGTGCAGGGAGCTGGAGCAGGGCTAGGGGTAGTGTAGTGAGTGCAGGGAGCTGGAGCAGGGCTAGGGGTAGTGTAGTGAGTGCAGGGAGCTGGAGCAGGGTTAGGGGTAGTGTAGTGAGTGCAGGGACCTGGAGCAGGGTTAGGGGTATTGTAGTGAGTGTGGGGAGCAGTGTTAAGGGTAGTGTAGTGTGTGCAGGGAGCTGTAGCAGGGTTAGGGGTAGTGACTTACCAAGAGTTATGTAAGATGTGACCCAACCCTTCTTGCTTGGTAATAATCTTTATTGTTTAGCATGCAATCACTAGGAAATTGTGTAATGAGGAAATCATTGCAAAGAAAATTTGTATTGGATATTGTCTGCCTTTGTCATTGGTAACTTAAGCAGTAAAAGCCATTTTGTTGTACTTTCATTATAGATTATGATTTAAAAGTGAATAGCTTCCTAAAAATGCCACTTGGAAACACTTTGGGCCTGATTCAGACCCACTCGCGAGCGGCTGTCCGCTCGCAAGTGGGTCAATGTTCTGGACTGAGCATGCGCACGACGGAGGGAGCTCCGTCGTGCGCATGCGCCAGACGCGACGAGCGAAGGAAAGTCCTTCGCTCGTTGTGTCTGATCAAAGGGGGCGTGCTGTTGATGTTGATTGACAGCACGCCCCCTTTGGTAGGCGTGCCGGGGGCGTACCTCCCTGACGGGGGCGTTCCCACGGGAACGCCTCCCGTCAGAAGCCGGCCCACTGACATCACTAGTGATGTCAGTGGGAGTGATTTTGGCTCTGATAGAGCCAAAATCACTCCGGAGCTTGCGGTTGAAAACCTCAACCGCAGGCTCCGGCTCGCAATTTCGATGGTCGCGATGGTCACGACCATCGCGGCCATCAAAATGCACGCTCGTATAGGCTGTGGGTGGTGACCCACAGCTATACGAGCGTCCAGGGGGACGCTCCATTTTCATGGAGGCCGGCCCTCATTCAGAGCGTGCGCTCTGCTCAGAGCGTACGGCTCTGAATGAGGGCCTTTGTAGCTTTCACACATTATGTCAGAGGCCCTCATTCAGCACTGCCCAGGTCCTGTGTGATCGTACGCAGAGCAGCATACTGTCAGTAATTGACAGTCTGCTGGTGTTTGTGGACGGGGAGGGGATTGCGACAGCCTCCATTTCCCAAAAATGGTGACGTGTCGCCGCCGTTGGGGGCATAACATGAATGGGCATTACTGTGTGGTACAGTATATAACTTATAGGACTTACCTAAAATTGTAGCTATTACTAGTGTGTATATACAATACCAGACTTTATGCTTTTAAACCAATAAGGGAGGGGTGCTAGTCCAGGCTGAAGGCGTCTCCATTCCTTCAGGTGTGCAATAAAGCACATTAAATGGAGTGTATAGGAAAGATTCCTGGACTGCACACCCTGAATATATATGATGGGAGGTGCTACCTGTTGAGACTTCTTGCAGGTACAGAAACAGACAGATCACAGGTGCACAACTCCAAATTACTGATTATATATAAATGCATTATGCAATAACATTTTGCAATCAATAGAGGTTTTTAGTATAATCATGGCCAAGGTTATGGGCCTACCCACCATATCCAGGTAACCTCTTTAGGGTAGGTCCCTAACATTGTAGGGTTCAAATCCAGAGCGCAGGACACCCCTAAATCGGCGCAGCCGAGCCGCCCCAGGGCATCACCATAATGAGAAAAGTGAAATGTGAAGTAAGAAAGGTAAGAGCAGCTATGACTGCATGGAAAGGTGACAATACAAATATAATAAAAACAAACAGTAAAGTGTTAAAATAGTGCAAAAAAGAAAGAATGTGTTATAATGAGATGCCCTGAAGCAGACCAACCAAAGCAATCAAGGGGACCCAGGCCCCAAAAATCAACCCAAAGTTGCACTACAGTATATAACTTGTAGGACTTACCTAAAATTGTACCTGGGGTGGCTCAGCTGTGCACATATTCAGGGTGTGCAGTCCAGGAATCTTTCCTATACACTCCATTTAATACCAGCACTGTGAAGTGGTGCAGAGTGCTGCAAATGGGGACATGTTCCTCTCCCTCTCTCCACCGAGAAGATGTCTGCAGCCTGTGGTCTCATAGAACTTTACACAGTGTGAGGAAGGTGGGCACGGTTTTGGTCAGATGGAGCTAATGACCTCAGCAGTGATAGCATCTACTGCGCCCTCGTTAGTTATTTTTAACCATATTTATAGTCCAAGACCTATATTATATCTGGATTCTAAGTTTACGATATATGATCACTTTTTATGAAGGCATTGACTTTTGGTTAATCAATTACTGTAGGCTAAAAGTAATGCTTTTATTAAAATGCAATTGCAGAAAGTTTATCTACATAAGTGAGACAGTGTGTATGTCTGTCTGTCTGTTTATCCTTTTTGCATGGCCAGAGTTTTGGTCCTAGCTCCACCAAATTTGGCATGGTGGTGTAGTTTGACCAGGATTAGGTTTTTGCCTACTGTAGGTTTGAACTTCATCAGGTGCACACACTGTGACACAATCACTAAAGATGGGGACACTCTTAAATTACACAGGTTCCAGGGCTGGCTCAAGTGGAAATTGGCAACCTGTGTCAAAGCTACAAAAGTACCTTTTTAAACTCACAGTCTGAGCAAGTGTCAAATTTTATGACTCATGCAGTTCATATTAAATCCAGAGTTATTGCTTTTTGAAGTGACAATATATATTAGTCAGTCCTCTGTGTTTGCATGCAAGGGCGTAACTAGAACTTTGTGGGCCACATATCAAGATCTTAAAGGGGCCCTCCCAACGGTAAATAACAGATACATTTGCCCCCACACAGAGCCCATTCAGGGTATGCCACACAGTAGTATCCGTTATACACATTATGCCATGCAGTAGTAGTGCCCCTTATACATTATGCCACACAGTAATGCCCCTTGCACATTATGCCCTGCCCAGCAACTCTTGTCCCTGTGTCCCTGTAGCAGCCTCTCGCCTCCCCCTGTATGCCATCAGCAGCCATCAGGTGTGGATTTGGTGCCAGGCCGCCAGCTATTTACAGCTGGCGCAATGTCAGGCAGCCAAATCAACATCACTGACACCCGGCCCACCTTGTGTGCGTGACTGGGTGCAGAGGGATTGGCAGGCCACAGAAGCAGCTCAGGCACCATAGCAGCAGCACTCCTTGCACCTACAGTAGTTATGCCACTGTTTGCATGCATGTTAGCAAACAGTTAGGTCCTTTTTAGGATCAATGGAATGGGGTTATAGGCGAGGACAATGTAAACAAATAAAGGCTGCAGGTATATTTCAGGGTCCAGTCTTCGACACGCTCAACGCCGGGTATCCCAGCTAGTACAGAATATAATGAACAATGGTTTTCATATTTACTAGCACACAATATTTTTGTGTGAAAACAAGGTCTTTGGGTAAACTGGAAACCCAAGTCACAAAAGGATTTTCCAGGTCATAAAAACTGTACCACTTTATTTTGGCTGCCAAGTGTAACCCTGGTTAAGGGGTAAAGAAAAATAATTAAAATGTTTACCTTTGACAAAATTGTGTATACAGTGCAAATGTATGGTATTGGTGTACAATTCCTGAGGTAATAACCAGATATATGTCATGTATTTGTATTGGAATGTGTATTTTATGTAAATATATATTTATTTGGTATGTAATCTCCATCCTAAACTTTCAATAGGCGCAATATGCCCCCAGCAAGTATATACTGGTGCATATATATATATATATATATATATATATATATATATATATACACACACACACACGTGTATTTTTCCAATATACTATATTGGAGAGGAATGGGGGTGTAGTGGGGTGCATGCTAAGAGGGAGAGTTCTAGAAGCAGTGCGAGGATCAGTGGCTCACACTGCCGACGGGAAGGAGAGAGGCTCGCGGCCAGAATGAGGGATCACGTGCTTCTGTAGCCTGGAGTATATACCTGTCAGGTGCATAAATATTGGGACATTGACAGAATTTTCATATTTTGGCCTCTATTCTCCGCCACAATGGCTTTGAAATGAAACAAACAAGATGTGCTTTAACTGCAGACTTTCAGATTTAATTTGAGGGTAATTACATCCAAATCAGGTGAACGGTGTAGTAATTACAACGGTTTCTATATGTGCCTCCCACTTTTTAAGGGGCCAAAAGTAATGGGACAAATTAAACAATCCTAAATATAACTTTCACTTTTTAATACTTTGTTGCAAATCCTTTGCAGGCAATTACAGCCTGAAGTCTGGAACGCATAGAGATCACCAGACGCTGGGTTTCATCCCTGGTGATGCTCTGCCAGGCCTCTACTGCAAATGTCTTCAGTTCCTGCTTGTTCTTGGGGCATTTTCCCTTCAGTTTTGTCTTCATCAAGTGAAATGCATGCTCAATCGGATTCAGGTCAGGGGATTGACTTGGCCATTGTATAACATTCCACTTTTTAGCCTTAAAAAACTCTTTGGTTGCTTTTGCAGTATGCTTCGGGTCATTGTCCATCTGCACTGTGAAGCACCATCCAATGAGTTCTGAAGCATTTGACTGAATATGATCATATAATATTGCCCGAAACACTTCAGAATTCATTCTGCTGCTTTTGTCAGCAGTCACATCATCAATAAATACAAGGGAACCAGTTCCATTGGCAGCCATACATGCCCATGCCATGACACTACCACCACCATACTTCACTGATGAGGTGGTATGTTTTGGATCATGAGCAGTTCCTTTCCTTCTCCATACTCTTCTCCTCCCATCACTCTGGTACAAGTTGATCTTTGTCTCAGCTATCCATAGGATGTTGTTCTAGAACTGTAATGGCTTTTTTAGATGTTGTTTGGCAAACTCTAATCTGGTCTTCCTGTTTTTGAGGCTCACCAATGGTTTACATCTTGTGGTGAACCCTCTATATTCACTCTTGTGAAGTCTTCTCTTGATTGTTGACTTTGACACATATACACCTACCTCCTGGAGAGTGTTATTGATTTGCCCAACTGTTGTGAAGGGGTTTTTCTTCACCAGGGAAATAATTCTTCTGTCATCCACCACAGTTGTTTTCCGTGGTCTTCCGGGTCTTTTGGTGTTGCTGAGCTCTCCGATGCGTTCTTTCTTTTTAAGAATGTTCCAAACAGTTGATTTGGCCACACCTAATGTTTTTGCTATCTCTCTGATGGGTTTGTTTTGATTTTTCAGCCTAATGATGGCTTGCTTCACTGATAGTGACAGCTCTTTGGATCTCATATTGAGAGTCAACAGCAACTGATTCCAAATGCAAATGTCACACCTAGAATCAACTCCAGTTCTTTTACCTGCTTAATTGATAATGAAATAACGAGGGAATAGCCCACACCTGTCCATGAAATAGCATTTGAGTTGATAGTCCCATTACTTTTGGCCCCTTAAAAATTGGGAGGCACATATAGAAACAGTTGTAATTCCTACACCGTTCACCTGATTTGGATGTAATTACCCTCAAATTAAATCTGAAAGTCTGCAGTTAAAGCACATCTTGTTTGTTTCATTTCAAAGCCATTGTGGTGGTGAATAGAGGCCAAAATATGAAAATTCTGTCAATGTCCCAATATTTATGCACCTGACTGTAAGAGTGGGCGGAAGCCATTGCTGGCCAGTCTAGTGTTCCCCTCTTTGCGTTCCCACCTTGAGTCAACACTGGGCCTTAATCAGCAAAGCACACAAGTGCACTGCTGATCACAGATTCCAGATTATCAGAAATTTGTGCGTGTCCAAGACCCATTCTGTGAATATGCAGAATGAGTTCTGCGTAATCGCACGCAGCCCATTAATGCCTCTGCCTGATTGACAGGCAGAGGCATTTGAGGGGCGGTGCATGGTCTGCCCCGTTTTCCGGGAGTGGCAAGCCCAGGATCTGCGTCAATCAACACTGTCCTGGGCTCGCAAGTCGGCCAGCCTGAGTAAGCTGAGGCTCACTCAGCTGGTCGGAGGCCCGGCGCCATCTACCATCGCAACTATTGACCACCGATGGTGATCCCAGCCTGCACCTCGGTGGCAGTGCTGGGATTGTAAATGCAGTAGGGGTTGTCATACAACTTCTGCTGCATTTGTATTTTGCAAGGACGTATATGCAAAGCTGCCTGCATGCAGCTTTGCAATTGCGATTCTTGCTGAATCAGGCCCACTATTTGCTTGGGCTGAATTTGGCCATAACAGTTAGTGAGCTGGATGGACTTACCTAAAATGGCAGGCCAAAGGACAAAGCTGATAGAGACATTTTCATTTATGAATATATCAGGAGTTTTATACAGAAGCATAGGAGTTACCATATATATATATTGTGACACAGTCGGGATAGGGGTCCCCCTCCTGGGGTAGACGGACTCCCTTTATACACACACTGCAGCTGGAGAAACAGGACATAATTCTGGGGTTAACATGCAAGCTGATCGGAGCCAGTCTTTATTGTACCAGGTACATAAATAAAGCAAAACATAAACAAAATCCTAACCTGTCTGGGTTTTAACTAGACACTAGGGCCCTCATTCAGAGCCGTACGCTCTGAGCAGAGCGCACGCTCTGAATGAGGGCCGCCTCCATTTTCATGGAGCGTCCTCCTGGACGCTCGTATAGCTGTGGGTCACCACCCACAGGCTATACGAGCGTGCATTTTGATGGCCGCGATGGTCGTGACCATCGCGACCATCGAAATTGCGAGCCGGAGCCTGCGGTTGAGGTTTTCAACCGCAAGCTCCGGAGTGATTTTGGCTCTATCAGAGCCAAAATCACTCCCACTGACATCACTAGTGATGTCAGTGGGCCGGCTTCTGACGGGAGGCGTTCCCGTGGGAACGCCCCCGTCAGGGAGGCACGCCCCCGGCACGCCCACCAAAGGGGGCGTGCTGTCAATCAACATTGACAGCACGCCCCCTTTGATCGGACACAACGAGCGAAGGAAAGTCCTTCGCTCGTCGTGTCTGGCGCATGCGCACGACGGAGCTCCCTCCGTCGTGCGCATGCTCAGTGCAGACCATCGACCCACTTGCGAGCGGACAGCCGCTCGCGAGTGGGTCTGAATCAGGCCCTAGGTTCCCTCACTATCAGAACACTATAAACAAGTTCATGTCCACAGTACTTACAGGTCTGTATCAAAACAATGTCTCAGAGCAAGCTAGCCTGCGGGCCTGCTCTCCCAGGTGTGAGACACTCAGGCAGATCTACATCCAGCTTAAAACAGTCATTTCCAGGTGCAAGCCCTAATGAGCCTGCTACCAGGCCGAAAGGCCCAACACCCAGAGTGGCCTGTGGATGGAGCCCTCCCTCTCCTCACATCCACACCCCCAGGACCCATTCCGGCTTTTCACCAAAGCCGACATTCCAACCTGTTCAGCAGAACAGACTTTTCCTGCGGGTTTAAAAGACATATGTGAGAAATCTGGAACACATATATGCCATCCACAACTTTTCCAGTGCTTCTATCACTATATGTATATATATAAACACACACACACATATATATTTAATTCTCCACGGATGGCACTCCCAATAAAATGATCAATATGCAGGTGCCTTCCAATATCAGTCTGACCGTAGTCCAACCAAACCATCTATTCCACAATGGCGCACTCTGACAAAACATTCAATGGACACAGGAATAAGTTTCCGACATTTCGGGGCTCCTTTAATGCCCCGTCCTCCAGGGACTATAATATGTCATCGGATATAATGCTTGTTTAATGTAAATTTAATATGTTGTCTCTTTGTTCATTCTGTGTCTTGTTTTGTGCCGGCGATGTGCGTTGCCTGGGTTACTGGGACGCGATCCATGTGCGTGTGTTCCCTGCCCCGAGGAGGGCGCATCATTGATATGCGCCGTCTCTGTGGAGGAGGAGTGTGACGTCACTGGAGTGAGCCCCGGTGCCGGGTGCCGGACATCGCAGGACACACGTGGGGGTTATGTGAGTATATGTAGATGTATTATTTGTGTGCTGTCTTTTGTACCTTGAGGACGGGGCATTAAAGGTGCTTCGAAATGTCGGAAACTTATTCCTGTGGGGGCCTGTCTAGCTAATAACATCTGTGATTTGAAGACAAAGCAGTGAAAAGCAACCCATTCACAACAATGCACCCATTCACAACAATGTACCCATTCACAGCAATGTAAATGGATATTAAATATTTCTCAGAATATTTGTCACAATTGTATAACCATTAATTCATGTTATCAGCTGTTTAGCTACAAAGTAATGTCTTGCAGCAGCCTTCAGCAACTACTACACATTGGACTATAGTTGGCTTATGCATGCAGAGACTGATGAACTCAGACCCAACAAAGGTTATATATATGTTTTTCTTGTGTTGTTTTCAAATTTGTAACGACAAATAGTTTGATATATTCAGGTCATCTTTTCTTTATAAACAGTTAAAGGGACACAGTATTTATACATTTAATGGAGTTATGCCCTTTCTACATCAATATGTACCGGTGTATTTTATTCTGTAATGTAATGTTGGTTACTGTTTATGTTAGTGTAACCCTCGGTTATTCATTTTAATATATTGTGTGTGAAGGTCTGGGTTTGTTGTGGACCCGGGGGGGTGACAGAAGCAGATTTAAATAAAAAGGTGGAGTTTTAATAAGTGATTTAGCAGACATGGGAATGGCAAAAGAAAAAGTCCAGGTTTAGCACTAAAGTGCACTTGATAACTGTGGTGAAGCAAATGGGAGAATGTCCAGATAGTGACAGGCAGGAAATGTCCAGTATGCAGGTTTGGTGAGCTGTAACGAAGTGCAGGCAGAGGTAATGAAGTCCAGCTGGGAGTTAGAGTGTGAGGCAAGGTGCAGGGAAACAGCAGGTTCAGGTACTCAGGCAGGGGAAAGGTAAATGGAGGGTGCAGGGTGAGTCCAGCAGGTTTGGAGCAGGCAAGGTAACAGGCTAGTAGCGCTTCCAGGCAGACAGGTAAGGCACAGGTACTCTCTCTCAGCCGCAGCTGAGAAACACACTGCACTGGCAATGAATGAAGGCTCTGGACCTTCCTAAATACCAAGTGCCGCGCTGTGACTGGCTGGAAAGAGCACATGACCCACCAGGATTGGGCAGCTTGAATCACATGACCTGAGGCAAGATGGCAGCACCCATGCCAAACGGAATGGAAACAACACCAGGCCTCACCAGGCCTCAGTGACAATGCGCCCGCACAGAACCACGTGCAGCCAATGCCCCTCGCCAAACACCAGCACCGCTGCCAGAGACCCCTTGCCACAATGACCTCACAGGTAATACCCGGTGACCACCATGCCGAGAAACCCTGGTCGTGACATTGTGCCTCCACCCAAGCTTAATGTAATAGCAATATGGTTAATAGGCTAGCGTAGGAAAGCCTATAGATTTATATGTATAAGAATGTATTAACTATGACAATAGTATTGGTGTCACTTTCATATATTAATTTGCATCACATATAAGGTATTTTCTAACAATACATTTCTACTTTCACCCTAGGTCTGGAATGAACGGGATAACGGGATTCTCCGCAGGTAAGTAACGTTTTTCACAATTTAACTTTCTCATATATTTTATGAATATGGAATACATGTAACTTTACAAGGTAAATTATATTTTACAAAATCAGCATTTATTATCTGAATTATTACACTATGTAGTTATCTAGTAATATAAATAATTTGACCTTTTAATTTTTAGGGCCGTATTCAATTAGGCAGCGAAAAGCCGTTCTCTGTGAAAAATTTTCGCCGATGACGTAATTTTCGCCGATTTGAGTTATCCCCATATTCAGTTTTTCTGGCTCTTCGCCGGAGCGAAAAGTCAATGCATTGGGACCAGCGAAAAGGTATCACCTATAAATAGGTGGCAAGAAAAAGTTAAGAATTGGGGTTTTGGGATGCAGATTTCCAAAAACCACCCTGCATCCCTTGGATAGGCCCCCAAAGGTATTCTGTATCAATCAATTTTTAAAACGTACCTTAGGACACCCCAAAAAAGTACTTTCGTTTTTACGGGTGAAAAAAAATCAAAGTTGGGGGACAAATTTCTAAACTAGCGAAATAGACTCAGGGGGGTCCCCAAGTATGCCACAGGTTTTGTTTTTTTGTTTTTTATTGCAGGTGGTTGCGGCAGGTGGATTTTTCACGATTTTTAAAACTTCACATTAGCCACTTTAAAATATGCTTGCACCCATTTTCATGTACCCAAATTTGATGGAAAATTGCTAATTGCTATTCTTAACCACTTTCTTGAAAACGCTAAACAGCAGCTATTGAGACCATTTAAAGACCCCACATACCTTTAGCAGGGCTATTTGGGGGTACCCATAGTGAACCTCCACGTCAGAGCATCTTTAACGGGGTGTCAGGCTGATTTCCCCAAAAATGATTGGGCCTTTCGCTGATTTTGTTTTCACCGGGTCCCGTTTTCGCCGATTTGGAAATTAATACGGGGATACGCGGGGATGAGAACAATACTTTTTCAACCCTAAAACAACAATGACGGCGAAAAGTCCGGCAACTGACTTTATCGCTCCAAATTGAATATGCCGCTATCTCTCCTGAGTACATTACACAGTAGCACATATTTCAAATACAAGTGAGAGTGTAATGTCCAAATCCTACCTTCACTTCCTACGACACATTGATGCTGAAGTAGAGGGTTTAGTCGATGTGTAAATTACACTCCACGTGCACTAGAGCCTTAGTTTCTTTACAAATCCTGAGTATATAACAATGGATTCCTGGGACGCAGTAAGTAATTAGCTGCCTTTGGTTTTGAATCCGGTTTACAGTCCTGACAGCTTAAAACTGTCTCCATAAGATAAAATATATATATACAGTCCACTGAAATGTTAACTAAGCAGAGTTCAATGCAGGGGGGAAATGTTCCTCAAGTAATATCTACTTTCCCTTATTACCAGGTTAGGTGACACTGGACCCTTTGTATTTACGAGATAACTAAATATAGGAGTCTGTTCTATTACTTCAGAGTTTAAACTATGTAACTAAATAAAAGGGGTTGGGTATGAAATACCAATGGCTTACAAGCCACCATTTGATACCCCGACGAGAGAAGCCCGACAGATGAAAATCCCGACGCCGGCTCGTAAGTATCTTTAACTCTCCCATCCCTCCCTAACCCTCCCTTGGGGTTGTCTAACCCGAAGACTCGGGAGGTGGTGCCTAACCCTAAGTCCCCCGTCCATGGTGCCTAACCCTAACCCCTCATCCCCACACCCTAAACCTAACCCTCCCAGAGGCATGCCTAACCTTAACCTCCTCCCCGATGTTGCCTACCCCTAACCCCTCCTTCCCCTAGCCTAACCCTAACCCTCCCGGGAGGGGGTGCCTGGCCCTAAGTCCCCCCAGGAGCGCCAGACCTAACCCCCCCCCCACTGCTAACACATCACGATGCCCGGCTAACCTACGTTCGGTATGCCGGGCGTCAGGATTTCATTGTGGGGCGAATGATAGGCATCGGTATTTAGACGCCTATCTTTAGTCCCATGCCGGGCTTTCAGTGTCGGGATTCTGGCGGTTATATAATCAGACTCCTACTTGACACCCTAGAATAGGCACCACTAGCTGGAACCACTTTTTCTGATTCGTCAGCACCTCCCGATCAGCACTGCCTAAGTGCTGATTGAGCACCCTGGCACCGCTACATACTCCTTGCTGGCCTCACGCTGCCTGGCTCCCTGATGCTGCTGATTACACCTCTACCTAAGCAGCACCTGAAAGCCAATGTGGTGTGCTCTGAAGGAAGGAACCACTTACTGGCTGCTCAACTGACAACCCTGGCTTATATAACCCTTGATTGCTGCATGCTTCCCTCCTACATTTTAACCCCTACATTAATATCTGTCCAGCCATTACAATACTTAATTTCAATTACATACATAGTAGTTACCTACATTAGCAATTCCTATATTAGCACATTTTTAACACATACAGTCAGGTGCATAAATATTGGGACATTGACAGAATTTTCATATTTTGGCCTCTATTCACCACCACAATGGCTTTGAAATGAAATAAACAAGATGTGCTTTAACTGCAGACTTTCAGATTTAGTTTGAGGGTAATTACATCCAAATCAGGTGAAAGGTGTAGGAATTACAACGGTTTCTATATGTGCATCCCACTTTTTAAGGGGCCAAAAGTAATGGGACAAACGAAACAATCCGAAATCTAACTTTTACTTTTCAATACTTTGTTGCAAATCCTTTGCAGGCAATTACAGTCTGAAGTCTGGAATGCATAGACATCACCAGACGCTGGGTTTCATCCCTGGTGATGCTCTGCCAGGCCTCTACTGCAAATGTCTTCAGTTCCTGCTTGTTCTTGGGGCATTTTCCCTTCAATTTTGTCTTCATCAAGTGAAATGCATGCTCAATAGGATTCAGGTCAGGGGATTGACTTGGCCATTGCATAACATTCCACTTTTTAGCCTTAAAAAACTCTTTGGTTGCTTTTGCAGTATGCTTTGGGTCATTGTTCATCTGCACTGTGAAGCGCCGTCCAATGAGTTCTGAAGCATTTGACTGAATATGAGCATATAATATTGGCCGAAACACTTCAGAATGTATTCTGCTGCTTTTGTCAGCAGTCACATCATCAATAAATACAAGGGAACCAGTTCCATTGGCAGCCATACATGCCCACGCCATGACACTACCACCACCATGCTTCACTGATGAGGTGGTATGTTTTGGATCATGAGCAGTTCCTTTCCTTCTCCATACTCTTCTCTTCCCATCACTCTGGTACAAGTTGATCTTTGTCTCATCTGTCCATAGGATGTTGTTCCAGAACTGTAATGGCTTTTATAGATGTTGTTTGGCAAACTCTAATCTGGTCTTCCTGTTTTTGAGGCTCACCAATGGTTTACATCTTGTGGTGAACCCTCTATATTCACTCTTGTGAAGTCTTCTCTTGATTGTTGACTTGACACATATACACCTACCTCCTGGAGAGTGTTCTTGATTTGGCCAACTGTTGTGAAGGGGTTTTTCTTCACCAGGGAAATAATTCTTCTGTCATCCACTACAGTTGTTTTCCGTGGTCTTCCGGGTCTTTTGGTGTTGCTGAGCTCTCCGATGCGTTATTTCTTTTTAAGAATGTTCCAAACAGTTGATTTGGCCACACCTATGTTTTTGCAATCTATCTGATGGGTTCCCAATATTTCTGCACCTGACTGTATATGTTACCTCATATAGGACCTAATTCAGAGGCGATCGCACGGATCGATTGGACGTAGCGAGCGATGTTTTTTTCAACTGCGCATGCGTGTACCTGACAGTGCGCGTGCACAAGCCTGTCTTCCCGACCACAATCCTCTTGCTCGCTAGTCACTACAAGGTCATAGCTGTGATTGACATTTCGTGCCGTTTGTGGGTGGTTACAGGGGAAGGTGCTTGCGAACGGGGGTGTGGTGGTGCGCACACAGGCGTGGTTGACCTTAAAAAGGGCGTTTTAAGGGCGTGCATATATTACTGAGCGAGTCATCACACACGTCATCTCGTTGCAATAACGACGCTACTGGTCGCAGAGCTAAGGGTAGCCCAGGGTCTACCTTAAGCATTGCGAGTGCTGGCGATGGTTACTGCCTCAACCGATGTTTGTAGGCAATTAACAATGTAACAGGTGTTAATCGTGCTGACATAGGTTGCCGCCTGTGACCGACTCTGAATTAGGCCGTAGAGATAGGAGGTGTGCTTTCATTGTTGTGGGTGTTTCCGCGCTTATGATGTGCTTTGCGACTGAGCGCTCGTTTTGCATATTCTCGGTCACTTTGGGTGCGACCGATTGCTCCCGAGCGACCGCCTCTGATTGAGGTCCATACTCCTTACATTGAGATATATTTTAAATATCTATTAATTACCAAGTAACCATGAACTTCCCTCTTTTATCTAACTTTATTAGCCCATAGTATACTATGACTACATTAGGTAAACCTAAGTATTTAACTAAAGGAAATGTATGTTTTCGTCATTTTAACCTGATAGAGAATACACTCTCTCCAATTTCTATTTATTCAAACAACATCAATTGACACGTCATATAAATATGGTTTAAAAATTCATAACCTGGTAGTGTTAATTCATATGAAGACAATGCAAGAAGACAATATTTTGAATTAATATCTTACTGTTCCATGTCACTTAACTGGGTTTTCCCAAGTAGGCCCATATTAATACATGGGTGGAGGCACTGTATACAGGGAGGTTAAGGGTGGGTACACTCTAGACCAGTGGTTCTCAAACTCGGTCCTCAGGACCCCACACAGGTCATGTTTTGCAGGTCTCCTGGAAGGTGCACGGGTGTAATTATTACTCACTGACACATTGTAAAAGATCCACAGATGTAGCTAATTATTTCACCTGTAATTCTGTGAGACCTGCAAAACATGCAACGTGTGGCGTCCCGAGGACCGAGTTTGAGAACCTGTGCTCTAGACGACATTTGAGATCGTAGGAGTTAGTAACCCAGTGTCCCTAGAGAGGTGAATGGGGGGCTACACACAGGCCCGCTGAGAGCTGCGGCGTGCCCGGGTAATAGGGGGCGTGGCCTAATCCTGGGAGGCGTGGTCACGCCCCCTTCCTGAAATGTTTTTTTTTTTTTAGCAGCGTCGTGAAGGGGGGGGGGGGGGAGCTCTTAGCCCGCCCAGCCCTGCTCAAAGCCAGGGGGGGGCGCGATCAGTGTGATCGCTCCCCCCCCCACAGGCATAGGAGACTGCTGTGGCTGCTGCTCAGCAGCCACGAGCAGTCTCCACTGCAGCTCAGCACACGCTGTGTGCTGGGCTGTTGTGAGGGAGGGGGGGGTGGCGCCGGACGCGGGCCCCTCAGGAAGCCCGGGCCCCGGTAATCTGTACCCGCTCCCCCCCCCCTCTCGGCGCCCCTGGTTACACAAGTACAGAGAAAAACATTGTGCCCTCTGTCTGCTGTTTTTGTTAATATCTGTCCAAATTCTGAATCCTGTGAAATGGTAACTCGGCAGCGCTGAGCATGTTTTCGTGCTTCTTTCCCCTTAAAATACGTCTTATTCACTAAGCGATGCAAATAGGTCACACAAGCAGCTTCTGCAGCATGCTTATATTCTGTGTGCGACTGTGGCTGTATCTGCATGCAAACTGCTACGTCACCGTGTCACAGCAAGTGTCCTGGCGCTCACGCGTTATGTGTAACATGACGTGTAGCGCATGGAGGATAGATGTATGTGGACACATCTGTAGTTGATCTTTGATTCAAAACAAATACAGATGATGGACTGTTTGATTTTCTTTTTACACATGATTTCATTGTAACAATGTTGAAAAACAATTTGCAGCTTGCAAATGTCTGTTGTTCCAGTTACTGCACTGGTCCATGAAGTACATTGCAACAGATTTCCTAACTGTGGACTTGCATTACTATAGGACTAATCAGTTCATATTGGTCCTTTGGCAGATTGTGAATTCCTCAGTTAGCTCCTGGTGTCAGAGTATATATTGGGCAGGTTGCATCCATTGGAGTCATCATGTTTCTGTTTTAAAAGAAGAACAATGTCAGATATTTTCTCATGATCGTCCATCACATTGGTGAAAAAACTACGAGGATTAATAATTTACAGTAGGTGTAAAAGTCAATAAACTTAGGTCTGGTCATCACTACAGGTCAGTGTCCATATAGATAAAGAGGTAGTATTCTTTTAACACCATTATTACATCTCAAGCTTACAGATCTGACAGTATAAGTTTTAGAGCACAGGTTCTCAAAATCGGTCCTCAGGACCCCGAACAGTTCATGTTTTCCAGGTCTTTACACAGAATTACAAGTAAACTAATTAACTCCATCTGTGTAACTTTTAAAATGTATCAGTGAGTAATGAGAACACCTGTGCACCTGCTGGGTGACCTGGAAAACGTGACCTGTGTGGGGTCCTGAGGACCGAATTTGAGAAGCACTGTTTTAGAGGTACAACAAGATTAAATGCATTACAAATGTTACAAATAAAGTCCTCTGTGACTGTCCTAAGGGCGGCATTCAGTTGTTTCCAGCCCCCTTCGCGCCTGACGGAGCTATTGAATTGTTGCTCCTGTCGAGCGCGATCAGCTGCCAGCGCTCCATTTCAGCTCACAGCCCCAGGGGGGTATGAACTGAAATGGGCGAAAAGTTACCTGTTTGGGTGCCCAAACAGCACTTTTCCGGATCGCGCTTAGCACTTTGGTTGTTGGTAGCCGATTTACACGGCTAAACCCCACCACTTTGGGCGCGATCAGCGTGAAAAGCAGGAACAATTGACTAGCGGCCCGCGATCTCCTGTCACTTTATACAGGAGATCCGGACCGCGAAAACAATTGAATACCACCCTAAGATTGTACAGATATTGTGAATATCGCCACAAGAGCACTGTGTTTTGATGCACAAGATGTACATGTTCATGGTGCATTGTGTTCTCTGAGGGATAGACAGTCTGTAACAAATTCTGCAATATGTTGATGAATCAGAATAAGCATCATTATAGTTATTGATGGAACACACTACTAGACAACTACCTATCCCCAGCTCCTGGTTGACAATGACGGTCAAAGCGTCCAGTGATATTGTCAAGCAATGCTTTGTATGTTTCCCGGGCCCAAGTTATTGACAGACAGCATCACATATCAACTTTATTTGTACAATGCAGAAGTGCCAGTGACATCATCAGTGAGTTTCTCCTGATTGGACCCTGCACGGGATAGCTTAATCAGCTTTCCAATATAAAGTATTACTAATAGATCCATGCTGACATGGATTAGGTAACTGCAAAATGTAGTTACTATTACATCCAGTTTGCTTTGTATCTAATAGAACTAAAAATAATGAACATCTAGTTAAAAAAAATACAATATACATTAAAGAAAACAGTAATTTCTTGGATTGCTCAAAATCAGTGTTTTACAGCTACAAACCTTAAGTACAACCCGACTGGTCATGTTTTCTGGATTTCTTTAATCATACACTGGTAACTTAATCTAATTTTCTGGGTCATTAATCAACCCATCTGTTTCCACAGACAGAAATCCTGAAAACTGGACCGGTTCAGTGTTAGTGTTGTAGTTGAAAACCACAGCTCTAAATATACCATGATAGCTTGTGATGACAGTATATAAAGCACACAATGATTTCTCAATAATTTATTCTTAGGGGTATATTTACTAAAGTGCAGGATTTTAAAAGTGGAGATGTGCCCATAGCAACCAATCAGATTCTAGATATTATCTTCTAGAAGGTGCTAGATAAATGTTAAGTAGAATCTGATTGGTTGCTATGGGCAACATCTCCACTTCTAAAAACCAGCACTCTAGTAAATATACCCCTTGGTGTCATTCTGTTTATCGATGTACAACGTATAGATGCACAACATGTAAAGGTAAAAACACAGCTACAGATGTGTCCTCCTACACTGTGACTTCAGTCCCTCTCGGGGCCAGATCCCGGGCGACTCAGCCACGTAAGCGTCTTTTTCACTCAAAATGTGCGTCTTATTCGCACATATTAAAATAACCGGAAGCGACAAAATTACTTTGCTAGAATACACTTATCACTTTGATGTGCAACATTTGTACATCTGTGTGTGACTGAAGGCCTGATCCATGTTGGATCGCAGTTGCAAAGACGCACACAATCGGTCGCGAATTGCAATTGCAGAGGCTACGCAGACCCAGAGCAGAGTGATTGACAGGAAGTGCCATTTGTGGGTGGTGAAGGGGGGGTGGTCGGGCAAACGGAGGTGTGCCAGTGCATTGCAATGCCATTGCAGGGGCGTGCATAAATGATCCACTGTGTGGCCATAAGCAGCCATAGCACTGATAGCGTGCGTGGCTGTTAGCAATTTCTGAGTAAGGTCAGGGCTTATGCAAGTGTGCTTATGGGTCCGATGCTACTCGATGTTACCGATTGTTTCACTGTGTTGCTGTAGTATATGGATGTGAGTAAGGGGAAGTGGGCATCATTATGTCAGGCTACGTTCGCAATGTGAATGCAAACATTTAAATAGCTCCACTGATATTAGCAACTTCGGTGCGTGCGTATAAGCAGAATTGCGAACCATAGTGAATCAGGCCCTAAATCTGAATCCGTATACGAAGTGCTACGATGCAGCGGGCGCAGCTTTTTCTCATGCCTGGCTTCATCTGCGACTTTGTACGAGTCTAAAACTAATTCTTGCATGGTTAAAGTCGCAGCCCAGCGTCTCTAGTACTCTTTGAGTGGTGTTTTGCTGCATCTACGATGTGAAAAAGATGCACCTCTTGGAGCAGCTCCGTCATGCCAGGAATCTTGTGCCATGAACCAAATGTAATAGGATGAGAGTTTAGAAAATGTGAGAGTTTAGCAGTAAACGCTCACACTATTACATTAATCGATTTGGTTTCAAAATGGGAAAACATCTGGATGAGAGTTTCAATCGTGAGAGTTTTTTGAGTCTATAAACATGTGAGTTTGCGTTAAGAAATAACAATACTACTCCCTTAGCGCAAAAAGATAAAGCAGCCCTAGGTGGAGAGCACGTGGGTACCTTTAACCCCTGTATTAGGTGATCAAGTGAAAAAATATGTGCAACCTCCAGGTGGCGCTATATTCTCACACAAAAATAAAGGAAAAAGAACAAATTACTTCTCTCGCAGAGTAGGTTTCAAGTGGAGTTTTCAACATGTAAGTAAAAGAACGCACAATATAAACAATTAAAACAGATTTGTTTCATTTAGGCCTACAATTGGCCAACATGTAAAAACATAAATAGCACAAAGTTACATAAAGCCGAAAATGTGGGGTCACCATAGGCTTGCATACCAGAAATCAAGAAGTTTGTGGGTGTTGTATGTGCACCGCTGGCAATCTGGATAATACCAATATGTTGTCTCACAAGCAAAAAGTTTCTGGTCAACAGGTCCACTGGCCCCTCACGATGGTAACGACAGTCCTGCAGTCCTTTACGAGTTTCGAGCTAGTATGCTCTTCGTCAGAAGGATGCAGACTATCAGACAATGTGGGCTTAAATACCCTAGGACAGGAAATGAATCCTGTATACCCCGACCGGAAGCTGACGCGACTGGAAGTTTTGCGGCCCGCCACTTCCGGTTATATAACATAGCTAGAATTATATATAAATATGTAAAATATGTGAAAGGCATAGAAAAATATGAGAAAGGCATGTATCTTAGAAAGGCATGTTATTTAAAAGACATATATTCTTAAAGACATACAGTATAAAAGTGACAAGCAGGTATCTAAAAACATCTACACAAAAGATAAAAATATATATATGTAAGGCATGTATAAAAGGATGTATAAAAAGGATGTATAAAAAAGGGGGGGATATGTCAAATTAACCATTTAAGTTCAAAGTCCTTGTTTAACCCTTCAGGTATCAGGGTTCGAGATTGTAGATCCATTTCATATCGGATTATGCCAGTTTGGTCTCTACATCCTTATCTTTCCAAGTGGATTTCACATGTTGTATCCCCATAAAATTTGTGATACTTCTAGGAGAACAATTATGTAGTTTTTTTAAATGTTCTGATAGGGAATGGGTCTCCATCCCCTTTCTTATATTCCTTAGATGCTCATTCATCCATGTTTTCAATGCCTGGACGTACATCCAATGTAATAAAGTCCACGAGCATTCAATAAGGTAAATCACATTGGTGGTGTGGCAGGTGATAAAATCAGATAGTGTAAAATATTTACCTCCCCTTGAAAACTGTGTGACTTTGGAACAAGATTTGGGAACATTAATACACATGTTTTATGAACCACAGCGGTGGAAACCTTTTGTGCATATAGGATTGTTGGTTTCAAAGTCTAAAGCACTACGTACAAGTTTCCTCTTTATATTGTCTGCCCTATGGTAAATAAAAGAAGGCTTCTCTGGGAGAACACTTTTTAAAACAGGGTCCTTCTTTAAAACATGCCAATGTCGTTTAAAAACTTGTTCCACCTCTTTAAAATGGCTCCCATATTTAGTAATAAAAGACCATTCACTCCCTTTCTTGAATCTTTAGATTCTTTGGGCTTTAAAAGTTGGTTTCTCTCCATTCTCTGGACTTCCTCTTTGGTTTGGTTGATTTGATTCTTCTCATATCCTCGTGCTAAGAAATTATTTTCCATTATGTCCATTTGTTCCTTACAAACCACTGGGTAACTGCAATTTCTTTTTACTCAGATAAATTGGCTTTTCGGGACTCCATCAAGCCACCTTTCAAGATGTTCACTATCTCTGTTGATGAAGCTATTCGTATCCATCGGTTTTTTTATAGCACTTTGTGTGAAGGTTATTTTCTATATACAGATTTAAGTCCAGAAAATTGCAGGTATTCTTATCAACTTGGAACGTGAACTTCAGATTTAACTGATTGGAGTTGAGATCAGCACAAAATTTGTTCAGATCTTCCAAGGAACCTTGCCAAAAGAAAAGTAAATCATCTATATACCTATACCATTGCACCAAGCTCGACCCCCAGCGGACGCTGCTCCAAACGTTATCCTCCTCCCATTTTGCCAAGAAGAGGTTGGCATAACTGGGGGCAAACTTGGTGCCCATGGCCGTACCGACCCGCTGTACATAATATTCTCCATTGAAATTTTCTTATTATGATTTAAAACAAATTTCATGCCTTCTTCAATAAAAGAGATTCATTGTTTGTATATGTCTGTTTGTTGCAGATGCCATTTTGTCACTTTTATACCTTCATCATGATCGAACACAGTATATAGTGAAGTGATGTCTGCAGACATACATATGTTTTTATATGTTGTCCAATTGTACGCCTAAATGAAATAAATCTGTTTTAATTGATGACAGTATTACGCTATATTGTGCGTTCTTTTACTTACATGTTGAAAATTCCACTTGAAACCTACTCTGCGAGAGAAGTAATATGTTCTTTTTCCTTTATTTTTGTGTGAGAATATAGCGCCACCTGGAGGTTGCACATTTTTTCACTTGATCATGCGAGTTTGCATGTTCTCAGACTCTTTTACATTGGCCGAGTTTAAAGAGGTGTAAGGGGTAAATTTACTAAAGTGAGAGTTTTCACAAGTGGGCATGTTGCCCATAGAAACCAAGCAGATTCTAGCTATTATCTTCTAGAAGGTGCTAGTTAAATGTTAAGTAGAATCTGATTGGTTGCTATGGGTAACAACTCCACTTCTAAAAAATCTCACTTTAGTAAATTTACCCCATGAGAGTTCTAGGGGTGCAAATAAGCACATTTCTTGACATCTCTAACTTGGCCCTGGCAAATTATTATTAGATAAGGGGCACTTTTTACAGCTTGCAGTTAGCCGACTCTTGGCGCCTACTACATTGAAATAACCGTCACTATACTTTTTTTTTATTCTCACCATCACTCAATCTATTCAAGAAATCGTATTTCATAGCAATCAGGTCTAAATGGCTTCACTTTCTGCTGCCAGTCCTGAACCCAGGCCAGCTGAGACAGTCACACAGTTCTCATGTGGTGTGCACTGTGCAGCATGCTCACTGCTCACCACTCCTCCTCTGCTTAATGGTACTCCTAACACTATGCAGTAAGAGGGGAGGGATGGGGTGCCCCAGCTATGGAACAGCATCTGACATTAGGATTATGTATTTTCTAACATTGCCCAAATTGCCACTAAACCCATAGCAAGTAGCAACCTGTACTAAACAGAGAAATACTAGTGTCTGAATGGCTATGCCTGCTTACCACGTCCATTAGACCAAGGTTACTGCAGCGTGGCCTCTGCTTCTCTATATGTAGCACAGCATCATGGATTGTCAGGAAACAAATGTCTGGTTTGATAGCTTCATGAAATAATTCACATTTTTCCAATTGTCCAAAAATTGTATCTGCAACATGTTATATAGAATTCAAATAATATTACAGGGCACCTGAAATATGGCAATTATTTCACTGTTTTCACTAGAGTGCTAAAGAAATGATGCTGTCATATGCTGTGATGACTGACATCACTCAGTCATTCATAAATGGTGAAATCCAGGCAATAAACTGCCAATCAATCCTCTCCTCCCCCCCTTCCCTCACTACTAGTAGAACTGGGGAAGTCAAATGCCAGCCCCAGCAATGGCTTATATCCTACAGTAGGTATAAAAGACTGGAGATGTGCGAAAACACAAAGCGACCAAATTGATCAGTTATCAACAACTAGCATCATTATAGCTCAGCTGCAAACAACAGTCTGCTCATTATGTCTGCTTTCAAACCTTAATTTAATTAAATTAATAAAACAGCATTGATGGAGAGTTGTACTTCCCAAACTATGGCAGTTCTGGGCATCTGGTATCTGCATTTCTATCTGCTGGAAGAATAGGGTTAGACTGACATCTTTATTTGCTTGGAATTCTCTTCATTAATTGAGTCAGGTTTACATCAGATTTTGAGATAATGCTCTTTGGTCTTAAACTTTAGAAATGATGACAAATAACACATTTCTAAAAGTTCAGCACCCAGAAACATGTTATGTATCATTTCAAAAGTCTCAGCATTGCACAGTAATCAACATAATATACATAATTAGTATTAAATATTTGTTACTAGATTTTTTTTCCTTTCTCTGTTATGTTCATATGTTTGTCAATTGAATAATATGTTGTTGCCTTTAGTTTTATTTGTTATTATTTTTATGTGTTGCATTCACTAAGTCCATATAGATTATGTAAGTTTTAGAAGGTATTTTTTTTAAAAATAACTAGTTAAAAAAGAATCTTTGGCTCCTGCCTTTTTCTTTGACCAATCAGTGCGGCTCAATAGATTCCTATGAGAGTGCGTGATGTCACTCAAGTCAGACTACCCTAGGGAAAAGATTCAGCATGTTTTTGTTTTGTCAAGTGCCTTGGGATGCCTACAGTACATGGACAGAAGAGGACCTATCCCATAAGCCTATACTGCTAGTGAAACAATCAGGGGGACAAAGATTTGTATCACTAACTAGTACTATGCTGAACCAGCCAGAGCAGGTGGATCCATAGAGGGGAGATGGCAGTATGTGGGTTCCCCCACCATGCTTCCACCAGCCCCAGGGCAGCTGGCACCAGGGCTGGTGGAAGCAAGGTGGGGTAATCCACATACAGGGCAGCTGATTTCCATGAGAAGTCAGGCCCACACAACAAAATTAATTGTAAAACAATTTTTAGGGCTGCCAGGGGCATGCTGGCACTTGAAGACCCACAAATGCCAGTATGCCCTAGCAGACGAGGCCTACTCACATCTATAGTACAGGACCCACACACTAAATTTAAACACAATTATCACTTACAAAATTCTTTATGCCATAGGTTCCCTTTAGTTCATGTAGGCATCCCAAGGTACTTGGCAAAACTAAAGAACTCTGCAACTTCTCACCCAACACGAATGAGAGGTCACTTGCAGACACTCTCACGGGAATGAATGGGGCTGCTCAGATTGGTCAAAGCACGGCAGCTCCTATGCTGAAACATAAGACCACCGCTTTGTACAGTAAATATACCCCCTGATGTCTTTCCTGATAATATCTTCTTTCATCTACCATGTTCTCTAATATACAGTATGTTAAATAGACATAAAGGCCCTCATTCAGAGCCGTACGCTATTTGCGGTCGTTCGTTTAAAAACAAGGGGTGGCTATTCAAATGATCCGTACGCACATTGCAGTCTGTTCACACCTCTAAGTCTGAACGAACGAGCAAAACATACGCTCGTTTATTTGTTAAAAACGCCCCCTGGCCGCACGCATCCTACGTCATGTCCGCTATTTATTAGATTAATCGAGTACATCGACCAGCGTATGAACTGCTCGCTATTCTTGTGGTTGGTGTTTGCTACCACAAATTTGCGTGCAGTTCTGGCTATAAAATAACCCAGTGACGTGGTCAATGACGCTGCTGTTTTAAATATACACACCCATAAAACGCCCGCTTTGACCTTTAAGCACGCCTGCGTTCGGATCTCCACTCCCCATTTTCAAGCACCTTCCCCTGTTACCACCCACATACGCCTCATTCTGTCACTCAAAGTAGCAGGCACTCGCTATATAGCGAACAAACGATTTTCGGCCGCACTGACTGGTTCGCGCATGCGTACTAAAAAGCGTACGCATGCGCAGATGTGCAAACATCGCTCGGAACGAGCGTACTGCCGCTAACGAGCGGCTCTGAATGAGGGCCAAAGTTAGTTATTTGTATACCTGATAATACTAAAATGTAAGTATAAAATGGAAAATTTTCTAAAGTGGAATGAAAACAATAGACTGAGACTTTGGGCTCTATTAAGTAAGCACTGCCATTCAACAGTGCAAATTTAGTATCCAACTCGCTGCGAGTAACACCAGTGGACACTAAAACACCAGGGCAATTCAACATCAGCTTCTGTACTGAGGGTTCGCGCATGTTCGGAAAACGTATTTTTGGAGCTTGATGGCTTTAGTATTTTTGGAGCTTGACACCGGGACAGATCAGGACTGAAGCAGGAGATATCCGTGATATCTCCTGTATTAACTTTATAACGAATGGCCCCGATACATTTCTACAAAAGAAGGTGAAAATGTAAAGTTTCACTAACTTTTGTAGAAATTAAGGGCCTGATTCAGAGCCGCTCGTAAGCGGCCGCTCGTTCACTCCGAGCGATGTTCGCACATCTGCGCATGCGTATGGGTCGTAATGCGCATGCGCCAACCAGTCAGTGTGGTCGGAAATCGAGCGCTCGCAAAATAGCGAGTGTCTGCTAAATTGAGTGACAGGATGAGGCATTTGTGGGTGGTAACAGGGGAAGGTGCTTGAAAACGGGGAGTGGAGATCCGAATGCAGGCGTGCCAAACGGTCAAAACGGGCGTTTTAAGGGTGTGCATAATTAACAAAGCAGCGTCATCGACCACGTCACTTGGTTGTTTCTTAGCCTGAACTGTTCGCATGATTGCGGTAGGAAAATCCTACCACAAGCACTGCGAGCAGTTCAGACGCCTTTCGATGTACTCGATTAATCAAATAAATAGCGGAGATGACGTAGGATGCGAGCGGCCAGGGGCCGTCTTTACAAAATAGCGAGCGCATGTTTCGTTCGCTCGCTCAGACATAGAGGCGTCAACAGACCGCAAAAGGGAGCGCTCAATTTAAATAGCCGGCCCCTTTTTCTGAACAAGCGAGCGCAAATAGCATTCGGCTCTGAATCAGGCCCTAAGGGATAACGATGAATAAACCAGTCAGAGGAACAGGTTCTGGTATATATGACAAGGATAATATTTTTCAATATATTTCAGTTCTGCCGTGGATACATTTTTGACCCCCACAGGAAATAACTTACCATCACATCCTGCGATGTAGACATCCACATCAACTCTTTGGAATTCTTTAACTATCTACATAAAGTAAAAGCAGTACTTATAAGGCATTGGTAATTAGAAAACAAAACCAAGTTGTATAACAAGGGGCTATATTAATAGTTAAATAACCTAATGTTAAAGTACAAATTAACTTAAAAAGATAAATTTCAATAGATGAAATAAGTAAATGCAACATATAACACTGATTTTAAACTGTATATAGTAAACACATAACAAATGTAACTAATATTTCCTCCCAACCCCATAATAAATAGCAATATAGATATCCCACAGTACATCTATATACTCTTAGGGGTAAATTTACTAAGATGGGAGTTCTATTAAGAAGTGATGTTGCCCATAGCAACCAATCAGATTCCAGGTATTATCTTTTAGAAGGTGCTAGATCAATGAGAAGTAGAATCTGATTGGTTGCTATGGGCAACATCACTTCTTAAATAGAACTCCCATCTTAGTAAATTTACCCCTTAGGCTCTGCCTTCCTACAGGTCAGAGTAGTGTGATGTTGGAAGTCACAGTACTGTAGACAGGCAGTAAGTAACTCAGTATGTGAAACGTAATATGCTAGGAAGATGGGCTTACTTTTATGTGGAGGCCTAAATGTTTAGCTCCATCTGGCCCTGTTATGATGGAACATCAGCCAGCAGCTTTACAGTTAAGAAGCTGCGACTCCTCCATGTCAGCAGCCAGTGCTCAGTATGGGAGCACCACTGGCAAAATATAAACACTGAATAGTGACATTAGGTTATTCATTCAGTGTTTCAGACACCTTCTCAACTTTTTTACCATAGACAACTGCCAAGGTTCGCCTAGTGGTCGCAGCTGTCCTACTGGTCTATACAATACCTTCTTCTCTTGGAAATGTGCATGGAGGAAAGAGTAAAAATGCTAAAGGCCCTGCATGCTGGCACTTTAGGGTCACCACTTCATAAAAATAAACTTTCGGAATTTTCTTCTAAAATATTGTTCATTTTAGCCTTGTGAGCGTGAGGCAATGATACATGTGTATCAGTGTGCATATAATGGTATAATATAAAAGCTGTCCAATTCAAAAGAGCAGACTTCTGATTACCAGTTATTCCTGAGCACCCATAAAAAATAAATAAAAAAACCCAGTAATTTGCAAAAAAAAGTAGCTCCGCACCAAGACTACAGTATCCCCCATCAAAAGACTTTTTCACATCCACTGGAGCTGCCTCTTTGAAAAGCAGCTCTATCTGCTGCAGATAAAAGGAGGAGCATTCGCACAAAAATGGGCACATTACATCATAAAACAGCATATGCACTGTGGGTGTGCCTGCTTGCTACTTCATCAATCCTTTATGCGTTAGGCAAGGGACTCACTGATCTAGCTATAGTTTAGTTACCAGATGACTCTGCATGAGATATAATGTACAGATTGATTTAACACCAGCATATCAGAAACCAGTATAAACCACTGCACTATCTCTTATTATATTGTACAATTTAGGAAATGTGTGATAAATTCATAGGATTTATCTATATAGACTCACGTACCCTTTTTAAGAAGTCCACAGCTACCACATCAAGGAAGGTTACTTGTCCAAAATCAAAAATAATGCTGTGGATAGTAACCACTGGTACCGAGACACTGGCAGTGAGCCCTACATTCCACTTCGCTTCCATCTTCATATCATTTGCTCTGATCGCTTTCAGTTCTGCTCCATCCTGATTCTCATCTGACTCTGAATCTTCATCTTCTTCAGTAAATGAGCCTTTTCTTATCCCTTTCTAAAACAAAATACACATCTGCAGCTGGTTTCCTGTTACATATTCAAAACATTATTCATCAACTATACAGAATATTTTGATTCAAATTTGGCATATAACACACCTCATTTGTAAATTGCTTTTTCTTGCGAAGTTTGTTTATCTTTCGCTGAGCTTTTGTTCTCTTGTTAAATACTCTGACAGCATCGAACCCTACCTGGGAAAAATATTAATAGAAGTTACCTTAATTTACTTAGTTTTGTAATGTGTTAGTTGCAAACATTTATGATATTTAAAAGGAGTTGTACTCACAACTGATTTAATTCCATCTCTCAGACTGTCAACATTTCCATAGAAAATTGCACTGGAGAAACGGATAATTTTAATTCCCTCAGGTTCATCTACCTGTGCAATAAAGACATTTGTTGGACATCTTTTTACCATCTGGTACCATCACATTATTCATGTGTGTTCATTATAAAAACTTTTAGCAAGAGGACACAAAGGGGCGGAATCTAGTAGCCTTCGATTTTTTAAAACTTTGATTTAAAAAAACTGGCGATTTTCCGGTAGGTTTCAAGTTGCAGTATGTAAAAGAATGAGACTACAGCCAAAGTCCTTAGAGATCTGCAAGAATCACTGCCAGAATCATTCTGCATTGGCAACATTTAAGAACATCACCAACATTTGGATTACATTTTTTATTTTATTTTTATTTTTTGAGCCTTTTTCCTTTTTTCTGATTTTTATGAAAGAAGACAATTTTCTTCATTTATGAAGGAACTTTTAGAATTCTACGGAATCATATGAGATCACTGGGTATTTGTAACAATTTGACATCTGTTGACACTTGTACTTATTTTGTATCTTTTAGACATTTATTTAGTGTAACTGTATAGATGTGATTCTGCTGAGTTATTGTGACTCAATTTAAATGTGATTTATCCTGAACTTATTAATATGATATATTAAACAGTTTTGAATCCTATTGCACTCCCTTTTGTTGCATTTTAGTTTTCCTGATTTAGGGGTGTCAAAGCTGAATAATTGAGTGAGACAAGTTCAGTTTAAAATTTAATCGCAGCGACGCCATTTTGGAAATGAGATCACAAGACACCATTTTGTGTGGTCAGCATTAATTCAAGTTATAACCCATTAACTAAGAACAGATGGCAATGTTTTTGTTAACACCAAGGGCAACGGGAAAAACCAGCTTTCTAAGTAGATAAGGAGAGACAATGGGTATTTTTACATACAAATTGGGAATCCCGGGATGCAGATAAAGTATAGTTGTGGCAATTGTAATATAATATCTACACAATTGGATTTGCCTGAATACTAGACAAGATGTCTCCTAATCCCATAGTTTGAGGTGATAATACATTTGCACTTCACACAAGTGTCTGTGAGAACAAAAGAGGTTTTGTTTTCCTTTGAACACAGCAGGTGGGGGCCTGCTGACAGAGGGCATGTCGAATTACAACCCTCAGCCATCCACACTGCTGGAGGTTCACTTCGTGTATGAGAGATTATGCACTTAAATCTCACCCATTAATAACTAGCGTCCTTATATCAAACCCCGAATACCCACACACTACATATTCGCACATAAGGTTCCATAAGCATCAAAATGTATGATTCAAGTTGGTTAAGTTAGTTTAAATGCTAAGAAATAGAGGTTTTTGATATCTAAGGTATTATATATGATAAGCAAGGTATGTTTGATCTCGTTCTGATGCCTACGCTTTTTACAGAATCCCGGTGTTATCGGTGGAGAGATTGCATCATGCAAACTCAAGTTATGGATCGCAGAACTTATAAGCAACAAAATGTTTTAGTTGATGGAATGTTACAGGAGGCGTTACCAGAAAGACCCCGGCTGTTAGAGGCAGGAAAAGTCTATTTGAAACAACCTGTTAAATGTGTCGTTACATATGCTCCTCCTCTGGGAACCAATGAGATCAGCAGGAAGTTTCCCCTTTGTCCTGTTTAAGTCTGGGGGGGAATAAATAAATGTGTCCAAACACTGGTTTGGCAGTTCATGCTGAATTTTGGGTGAGCTGAGGATATCTAGTGAGAAGTCTATCTCTGGATCCAGAGGCGCAGCGTATGTATAACCGTACTTGGTCTGTATTATTTCCTTTTACGCCTAAATTATGTATGTATAGATTGCGTGTAACTGACTGTACTTTTACCTGAATAATACTTGTGCGTTGGAACCACAAGATTCCACTCCTGTCTTTATTTGCGGTCATACTGCGTACGCAATTAGCGTTGTCTTAGAGGTTTTTAGGCAGGGTTTTGTCTTAGAGGTTCTAGGCAGGTGAATCTTAGAGGTTTATAGGAAGGAATATATTAAAAGGTATTTACAAATTTAACAGGGGTTAGCCACCCTTTATGGAGAGCTGCACTTGGATTCTACCTTGAAACTTATTTAAAACTACAGCACCCTATATATATTCTATTGGTATCTGCATTGGCTACAAGTCACCATCCTGATTTTTTTTTGTCAAAAATACAAGTTGTCAGATGCTATGTAATGGCCTGCGACTTGTTAACTCATCAAAAATTCACCAGAAATACTTGCAGAATAAAATTGCAGGCGCAACATAACAAAGGGCCACATTAACATATGTATTACTTTGCCACTACTATTAAGGGGCCCAAAAATAATAAATATCTTGATGGGCCATAATTATGTAATTAATTTGTTATGAAGACAAACAATTTTAATGTACATTGAGTCCATAATTAATGATAGAGGTACAGCCATGTTGGCACTTGTAGTGCCACAAGTTTGTAAGATAATTGGTGCTTCTAGCATTAATTAATTAATTTTGGTCCCAATTAACATAAAATTATTATTCTCCGCATAATTTTAAATGTTTTTATTTTTCAGCATGACATTACTTATCATTACATAATTATGTCTCATCAATATTTTATATTCGGCAAGTTTCTGGTGAGCTTAGCTTTTCTTAGCTGCCACAAATCACTGAAAACTCACTGTAGATTTTCATGCTATGCCTCAAAATTACCTGTTATTGTATCTGGTGACTTTAAGCGGAAAGTCAATGGAATCTCGCAGCAAATTCTTGCGAATTTAAACTCATAGAAAATGTGCAACCTATTCATTCCCCCCCCAAAACAACTACTTTAAAAGTTCTGAATATACACATAGCTGTATTCTCATAAATATTAATTTAGCATACTAAATAGCTATAGCTAAACGACAGGTGGTGTAATAATACATTACAGTTTATTTAGTTTTTCAAGGAGAATAAGGGCTTTAAAATAACTTGCTCTTAAAAGCTAGAGTTAACACAAATCAAAGACAGTAATGAATTTCATACATACATTTTTGTATTTCTTGGTATCTCTGTAAATATCTGTACCAGGAACATTTCCAAGAGAACTATATGATGGACTGAGTAGAGAGATAAATTATTACAGTTATCAAATTATTATTATTTTTTTAAAACACTAAATTATTATACTTGAAAACTGCAGTAATAATTTGCATACTAATTATAAACATAAATATTGTAGGATGTCCTGTTATACCATTATCTCTAATGTCGACACTAACCCAGTTTACACAATATTGACAAGGTATATCACTAGTAAAGAACGTATCATGCCTTAGCAATATTAACTCCTTCACTGCTAATGACAAGACATCCAAAGAACTGCAGGGGTTAAAATAGGAGGGGGGGGCACTTGACTAATAAGTCTCCCCTTAGTAGTTGATGTCGCTGGGAGTTGGTAGGTGCTGAGGCTCAATGACAGCATTAAGCCTGCCCCCTCCCCTACACTACACAATATCTTCAAAAGCCAGAAAAATAAAGAGCATTAAAAGTGCTCCATCTCCCCCATTCTGGCACCAACAATACTAGTTACAATATTACTCATTGAAATGGGGATTTCCTCTTTTAAATTAAGATTGCACTTTAAGGCAGGGATGTGGAAGGGCGCTGTATTTTTTTATTGTTATTATTTGATTATAACTATCAGGGCCGTAACCAGGGTGGGGCGGCCGGTGCCACCACACAGAGCGTAGTGTGTCCTGGGGCGGAACCGGCCGCCAACCACAATTTCTATTTGCCGGGCTGCCTGCTGCTGTGTATATCACCAGCGGTGGTCCGGCTCCAGTCTTTCACTGCAGCCCTGCTGGCTGCCTGTGTCAGCTGTCACTAACAGCTCCGCCTCCCCCGGCTTCCGCACTCGACACACTGTCTTTCTGTATGTCATGACGTCTCTCCTCTCCCCTTTCCAGTCTCCATACTCCCACAGCAGCAAGAGCGAGGAGCCATTTTTCTGGGCACGCAGGCAGTGTCTAGTACAGTGACAGACAGTGTATATATGGAAGGTACTATAGTTTGGCCACACCCCTTCCCCACTTGATCACGCCCCTTTTTTGGCACGCACCGTCCCTGTTTACAATCTGGCACCAATGTTCTTTCTGGTACTGGGCACCAAAATGTCTAGTTATGGCTCTGATAACTATTATACATAACTTTTCAAAAACCAGACAAAAAAGGGTGTTTAGTTATTGCTGTCTTGTAATTTTGCCACACAGTGACATGAGTAGTAAGTGGTCACTGTGAGGAGCTCAATTACACAATTCAGTGATAAGGGGATGAACGGGGCAGTGAATGGAAAGACAGAAGTCATTTTTAAATATCTTCTTTTTTTTTTTAGGCCTGTGCTCCAAATGACCCCATTAAATGAATTACAGAGGCTATATTCCAAAGCATAGAGCACAATGTTTTAATATCGTTTTCCTTTATACATATAAGACTGCACCATACACATTTTAATTAGAAGAATGATAATTTAAATTAAATTCTTTACCGCAGCAGAAATCAATTGTCATACTCACTACTGAACACGGAGAAGAACAGTAAACAGTCCAAACACGATGCCAACCAATAAGCCTAAATCGATGTCCAAAAGTAGAGATGCAGCACATGTGAAGAGCCAAATAGCCTAGAATGAAACGTGTATATCATCTTCATAATACATGGGATCTCTGTGCTGCTAAAGAATCATTCACAGTACACACCTCTGTGTAAAAGACAACGAGTTTTATTTACTAAACAGCTGTTATTTACAGTCTACTCCCCAACTTTCCATTACGCCCTCAAGGAAGCAGCATGATGCACTGTTAACGTTGGGACTCATGTAGTATATCTTACTTGTTCCTAGTGTACAGTATGTCCTTGATTTTATTACTATTTTATTTTTATTAATTTATTTTTATTTATGATTAAACAAAAATGTAAATGATATATAAGCCTAGTTGCACAATAAAGCTGTTTTATTTACCAAAGAAAATTGTGTCAAAATATTCTGAAGAAAAATGAATCAGAGAAAAATTCATGAAGCTAGGTCCCAACCCATCACATCCCTCATGCTGAGATTAGTGTATGCTTGTTTGTAAGATGGAGTTTGTAGCTATATTGTAGTTCATACAGTCAGAATTTATGTGGTTCCTCTATATGAATTAGTTCCCTTTGGAGGGTTTATTGGGGAGGTATGAAAGTAAATTAAAATAACAAATAATTTTAACTGAAACAGTGGGGAAGATGTATAAGCTCTGGAAAGTGATTAAGTGGGGAGTGATAAACGACCAACCAATCGGCTCCTAACTGTCATTTTTCAAACACAGCCTGTAACATGGCAGAGCTGAGTGGCTGGTCATTTATCTCTCCACGGTATCACCTTGCAGAGCTTAATACATCTGCCCCTGTCTGGTAGGGATCTTGTACACTATCACTTTTAAAAGGAGTGATGAGTGAGAGAAGTAACTTTGAAACTACTGGCAGAACACCATGGGCCTCATTCAGATATGGGCAAAATTCCAATGTTCACGCAAATGGCTGATGTTTTTTCTATTTATATTGCACATGCATGGAGTCACACTGTACATGTGCTGCAATGGTCTTGCGATGTCCGTCGCAGAGAGGATTTATTTGCAAAGTGATTGACAGGACGGTAATGGGAGGTTGGCAACTAAAATGTAGGCATGCCATGACCATTTTCGGGGTATGTTTCAGCCTGCGACTGTGATCCTGTATGCAGTTGCAAAGGCTCTGGCATCTCAGTACCGATGGCCGTTCTCAGTAACCATAGGCTGCGATATTTGCATGTTTTGGCACAGCTGCTGCGTACAAAGAAGCAACGGGATTTGCTTCCAATCAGGCACCATGTCATAAATTAGGATATACAAATAGATACAATATTAATAATTTACACAACCATCTATTAGGTCAGCCTCCTCCTATGTTTCTCTGCCAATATAAAGTAGAGGATGAATGTTATCCTGTGCCCACATCTAGGGAGATGGTAATTAATGGTTTCCACTTTTTGGGCAGCACGGTGCATCAAGCGGGAACTTCCATTTCTGCAATTGATGAAGGCCTTGTCGATGGATGTTTATTACATGTAGGCTCTGGATAGGTCGGCATAAATGGATTTTCAGGGGTCATTAGGTATTTATTGACTTTTGAGGATAGGATGTAGTCCACATGCAGAAGGAAATCTCTGAGGGAGTCAGGAGAGTTAGTTAAATGTCTTGGATGTTGGTGAATGCGATCAATGAATAGATGAAGATCAGTGCTTTTGGAAGGAGTTCTCATATATGTTTCTAATATGGTCTTCCAGCTCTGTTGCTGGGATTGAGTCTGGCAGGCCTCTGATAGTGATGGGATTGGCGATGGCTATTTTGTTTTTATTGCAGTGCAGAAATTAGATGTTACTGTTCTAACCTTCAGTTGATTTGATGAGGGAGTTGTGACAAATTCTGCCTTTTATCTAGGCTTTTTATTTATTTAGGGAGGGCCTACTGTCCAAACTGATAATGATCTCTCAAGATTCTTCATAGTGGCAACTGTAATAGCAGAATGGCTGTGGGAACTGAGATGTGGGTGCCATGTTTTCTGCATACAGGATTGTAGTTGCAGTCTCCGATGCCTGGAAAATAATAGCGACATGCCTGCATTTATGGTGCCACTCACCCATTACCTCCATCTAATGTTCCTTGACGGTCAATCACACTGTGGAAAAATGGTTGCTGCGACCACCGACAGTAATGTAATCTGACACATGCGCATTGTGACTCAGATGCATGCGTAGACTAGTGATAATCGCTCAACTGTGTAAACATTGGCACAGTGTCCATCTCTGAATCAGGCCCAGAGACTCCATCTTTCCAACCTCCTTGGAATTATGGGAGAGATCCTGCGGACAAAGATTCATCCTGCCACACATGTGGAAGATCAAACAATATTGGATCAATATCCATGATCTTATCAAAACCATAACAGGATTATGGCTCCATGACCTTCCGTCTCATTCTCTCCTTCCCAGGCCCATGCCAAATACTCCAAAACACTTCAGAAGCTTATAAAACATATGCTGAAGGTGGTTAAGTGCAGACAGCTAACACATGGAAGTCTCCATACTCCTTCCGCTCTTCAGTCAAGCATTACAAAGAGTGTCTAGTCAGTGATTTTTATTTGTTAGTCCATTTAAGGGTATATATTGCACAATGTGTGGAGTTCACCCCCAGAACACTGGTACATTATAAACAGTTGAAACAATGATTGATAAACCCCAGTGCATATATTCTCTGACAATATATTTATCATCTAAAAGTTATATTTCCATCTGACAATTAGAATCTAAGAAAGCGGAACTGGGGCAGTTTGAAGAGTTCTCACGTAAGGAAAGTTCAGTGCGGGCCTGTTAACACCAATGTGGGCCATACAGACCTGCAAATATTCCCAAAAGCTCCTGTTAGGAGGCACATTTTTTGCTCTTTCAAAAGGGTGCAAAGTAGGATGATAGTGATGACGATGATGACGTCATTAAATAGTTACCAACGTAACTTGTGTATTTCTTATGTGTGGAAAGGATTTTTATTTTGAGTAGTGTACTCACATTTTAATTCCAACTCTACATCGACCCCTTAATATACTCACATTTTCTTCCAACTCCACATCGGCCGCTTAATGTACTCACATTTACTTCCAACTCTACATCGGCCCCTTAATGTACTCACATTTACTTCCAACTCTACAGCACTTTAATGTACTCACAGTTTACTTCCAACTCTACATTGCTCCATAATGTACTCCCATTTACTTCCAACTCTACATCAGCCCCTTAATGTGCGCACATTTACTTCTATCTCTGCATCGGACCCTTAACGTACTCACATTTACTTCCAACTCTACATCGGACCCTTAATGTACTCACATTTACTTCCAAATCTACATCGGCCCTTTTGTGTACTCACATTTACTTCCAACTCTACATCATCTCCTTAATGTACTCACATTTACTTCCATCTCTAAATCGGCCCCTTAATGTACTCACATTTACTTCCAACTCTACATCGGCCTTTAATGTACTCACATTTACTTCCATCTCTACATTGGCCCCTTAATGTACTCACATTTACTTCCAACTCTACATCGGCCTTTAATGTGTGCACATTTACTTCCATCTCTACATCGGCCCCTTAATGTACTCACATTTACTTACAACTCTACATGGGCCTTTAATGTGCGCACATTTACTTCCATCTCTACATCGGACCCTTAATGTACTCACATTTACTTCCATCTCTACAGCACTTTAATGTACTCACAGTTTACTTCCAACTCTACATAGCCCCTTAATGTACTCACATTTACTTCCAACTCTACATCGGCCCCTTAATGTACTCACATTTACTTCCAACTCTACATCGGCCCCTTAATGTACTCACATTTTACTTCCAACTCTACATCGCTCCTTAATGTACTAATATTTACTTCCTACCATACATCAGCCCCTTAATGTACTCACAGTTTATTTCCAACTCTACATCGGCCCCTTAATGTACTCACATTTACTTCCAACTCTACATCGTCCCCTTAATGTACTCACATTTACTTCCATCTCTAAATTGGCCCCTTAATGTTCTCACATTTACTTCCATCTCTAAATCGGCCCCTTAATGTACTCACATTTACTTCCAACTCTACATCGGCCTTTAATGTGTGCACATTTACTTCCATCTCTACATCGGCCCATTAATGTACTTACATTTACTTCCAACTCTACATCGGACCCTTAATGTACTCACATTTACTTCCATCTCTAAGGCACTTTAATGTACTCACAGTTTACTTCCAACTCTACATCGCTCCTTAATGTACTCCCATTTACTTCCAACTCTACATCGTCCCCTTAATGCACTCACATTTACTTCCAACTCTACATCGGCTCCTTAATGTACTCACATTTACTTCCAACTCTACATCGGCCCCTTAATGTACTCACATTTACTTCCATCTCTACATCGGCCTTTAATGTGTGCACATTTACTTCCATCTCTACATCGGCCCCTTAATGTACTCACATTTACGTACAACTCTACATGGGCCTTTAATGTGCGCACATTTACTTCCATCTCTACATCGGACCCTTAATGTACTCACATTTACTTCCATCTCTACAGCACTTTAATGTACTCACAGTTTACTTCCAACTCTACATCGCCCCTTAATGTACTCACATTTACTTCCAACTCTACATCGGCCCCTTAATGTACTCACATTTACTTCCAACTCTACATCGGCCCCTTAATGTACTCACATTTTACTTCCAACTCTACATCGCTCCTTAATGTACTAATATTTACTTCCTACCATACATCAGCCCCTTAATGTACTCACAGTTTACTTCCAACTCTACATCGGACCCTTAATGTAATCACATTTACTTCCAACTCTACATCGCTCCTTAATGTAATCCCATTTACTTCCTACTCTACATTGGCCCCTTAATGTACACCCATTTATTTCCAACTCTACAACGGCCCCTTAATGTACTCACATTTACTTCCAACTCTACATCGTCCCCTTAATGTACTCACATTTACTTCCATCTCTAAATTGGCCCCTTAATGTACTCACATTTACTTCCATCTCTAAATCGGCCCCTTAATGTACTCACATTTACTTCCAACTGTACATCGGCCTTTAATGTGTGCACATTTACTTCCATCTCTACATCGGCCCATTAATGTACTTACATTTACTTCCAACTCTACATCGGACCCTTAATGTACTCACATTTACTTCCATCTCTAAGGCACTTTAATGTACTCACAGTTTACTTCCAACTCTACATCGCTCCTTAATGTACTCCCATTTACTTCCAACTCTACATCGGCCCCTTAATGTACTCACATTTACTTCCATCTCTAAGGCACTTTAATGTACTCACAGTTTACTTCCAACTCTACATCGCTCCTTAATGTACTCCCATTTACTTCCAACTCTACATCGTCCCCTTAATGTACTCACATTTACTTCCAACTCTACATCGGCCCCTTAATGTACTCACATTTACTTCCAACTCTACATCGGCCGCTTAATGTACTCACATTTTACTTCCAACTCTACATCGCTCCTTAATGTACTCCCATTTACTTCCAACTCTACATCGTCCCCTTAATGCACTCACAATTACTTCCATCTCTAAATCGGCCCCTTAATGTACTCACATTTACTTCCATCTCTAAATCGGCCCCTTAATGTACTCACATTTACTTCCAACTCTACATCGGACCCTTAATGTACTCACATTTACTTCCAAATCTACATCGGCCCTTTTGTGTACTCACATTTACTTCCAACTCTACATCGTCCCCTTAATGTACTCACATTTACTTCCAACTCTACATCGGCCCCTTAATGTACTCACATTTACTTCCAACTCTACAGCACTTTAATGTACTCACAGTTTACTTCCAACTCTACATTGCTCCATAATGTACTCCCATTTACTTCCAACTCTACATCAGCCCCTTAATGTGCGCACATTTACTTCTATCTCTGCATCGGACCCTTAACGTACTCACATTTACTTCCAACTCTACATCGGACCCTTAATGTACTCACATTTACTTCCAAATCTACATCGGCCCTTTTGTGTACTCCCATTTACTTCCAACTCTACATCAGCCCCTTAATGTGCGCACATTTACTTCTATCTCTGCATCGGACCCTTAACGTACTCACATTTACTTCCAACTCTACATCGGACCCTTAATGTACTCACATTTACTTCCAAATCTACATCGGCCCTTTTGTGTACTCACATTTACTTCCAACTCTACATCGTCTCCTTAATGTACTCACATTTACTTCCATCTCTAAATCGGCCCCTTAATGTACTCACAGTTACTTCCAACTCTACATCGGCCTTTAATATGCGCACATTTATTTGCAACTCTACATCGGCCTTTAATGTACTCACATTTACTTCCATCTCTACATTGGCCCCTTAATGTACTCACATTTACTTCCAACTCTACATCGGCCTTTAATGTGTGCACATTTACTTCCATCTCTACATCGGCCCCTTAATGTACTCACATTTACTTACAACTCTACATGGGCCTTTAATGTGCGCACATTTACTTCCATCTCTACATCGGACCCTTAATGTACTCACATTTACTTCCATCTCTACAGCACTTTAATGTACTCACAGTTTACTTCCAACTCTACATCGCCCCTTAATGTACTCACATTTACTTCCAACTCTACATCGGCCCCTTAATATACTCACATTTACTTCCAACTCTACATCGGCCCCTTAATGTACTCACATTTTACTTCCAACTCTACATCGCTCCTTAATGTACTAATATTTACTTCCTACCATACATCAGCCCCTTAATGTACTCACAGTTTACTTCCAACTCTACATCGGACCCTTAATGTAATCACATTTACTTCCAACTCTACATCGCTCCTTAATGTAATCCCATTTACTTCCTACTCTACATTGGCCCCTTAATGTACACCCATTTATTTCCAACTCTACATCGGCCCCTTAATGTACTCACATTTACTTCCAACTCTACATCGTCCCCTTAATGTACTCACATTTACTTCCATCTCTAAATTGGCCCCTTAATGTACTCACATTTACTTCCATCTCTAAATCGGCCCCTTAATGTACTCACATTTACTTCCAACTCTACATCGGCCTTTAATGTGTGCACATTTACTTCCATCTCTACATCGGCCCATTAATGTACTTACATTTACTTCCAACTCTACATCGGACCCTTAATGTACTCACATTTACTTCCATCTCTAAGGCACTTTAATGTACTCACAGTTTACTTCCAACTTTACATCGCTCCTTAATGTACTCCCATTTACTTCCAACTCTACATCGTCCCCTTAATGTACTCACATTTACTTCCATCTCTAAATCGGCCCCTTAATGTACTCACATTTACTTCCAAGTCTACATCGATCCTTTAATGTAGTAACATTTTACTTCCATCTCTACATCGGCCCCTTAATGTAATCACATTTACTTCCAACTCTACATCGCTCCTTAATGTACTCCCATTTACTTCCTACTCTACATTGGCCCCTTAATGTACTCCCATTTATTTCCAACTCTACATCGGCCCCTTAATGTACTTACATTTACTTCCAACTCTACAACGTCCCCTTAATGTACTCACATTTACTTCCATCTCTAAATCGGCCCCTAAATGTACTCACATTTACTTCCAACTCTACATCGGCCTTTAATGTGCGCACATTTACTTCCAACTCTACATCGGACCCTTAATGTACTCACATTTACTTCCATCTCTAAGGCACTTTAATGTACTCACAGTTTACTTCCAACTCTACATCGCTCCTTAATGTACTCCCATTTACTTCCAACTCTACATCGTCCCGTTAATGTACTCACATTTACTTCAATCTCTAAATCGGCCCCTTAATGTACTCACATTTACTTCCAAGTCTACATCGACCTTTAATGTGCGCACATTTACTTCCATCTCTACATCGGCCCCTTAATGTACTCACATTTTACTTCCAACTTTACATCGGCCCCTTAATGTAATCACATTTTATTTCCAAATCTACATAGGCCCCTCATGTAATGTACTCACATTTCACTTGCAACTCTACATCGCTCCTTAATTTATTATTTATTTATTACCAGTTATTTATATAGCGCACACATATTCCGCAGTGGCCATTCACATCAGTCCCTGCCCCAGTGGAGCTTACAATCTATATTACCTACCACATGCTCACACACATACTTACACACTAGAGTTAATTTTGTTGGGAGCCAATTAGCCTACCAGTATATTTTTTAAGTGTGGGAGGATAACGGAGTACCTGGAGGAAACCCACGCAAGCACAGGGAGAATATACAAACTCCACACAGTTAGGGCCGAGGTGGGAATCAAACCCACCTCCTCAGTGCTGTGAGACAATAATGCTAACCATTACACTGTCTGTGCTTCCTTAATGTACTCACATTTACTTCCAACTCTACATCGACCCCTTAATGTGCTCACGTTTTACTTCCAACTCTACATCGGCCCCTTAATATACAAACATTTTACTTCCAACTCTACATCGGCCCCTTAATGTACTCACATTTACTTCCTACTATACATCGGCCCCTTAATGTACTCACATTTTACTTCCAACTCTGCATCGTCCCCTTAATGTACTCACATTTACTTCCTACTATACATCGTGCCCTTAACGTACTCACATTTACTACCTATTATACATCGTCCCCTTAATGTACTCACATTTACTTCCTACTATACATCGTCCCCATAAGGTACTCACATTTACTTCCTACTATACATCTGCCCCTTAATGTACTCACATTTACTTCCTACTATACATCGCTCCTTAATGTACTCACATTTTACTTCCAACTCTATATCGCTCCTTAATGTACTAATATTTACTTCCTACTATACATCGCTCCTTAATGTACTCACATTTTACTTCCAACTCTATATCGCTCCTTAATGTACTAATATTTACTTCCTACTATACATTGGCCCCTTAATGTACTCACAGTTTACTTCCAACTCTACATCGGACCCTTAATGTACTCACATTTTACTTCCAACTCTACATCGGCCCCTTAATGTACTCACAGTTTCCTTCCAACTCTACATCGGACCCTTAATGTAATCACATTTACTTCCAACTCTACATCGGACCCTTAATGTACTCACATTTACTTCCTACTATACATCGTGCCCTTAATGTACTCACATTTACTTCCTACTATACATCGTCCCCTTAATGTACTCACATTTACTTCCTACTATACATCGTCCCCTTAATGTACTCACATTTACTTCCTACTATACATCGGCCCTTAATGTACTCACATTTACTTCCTACTATACATCGGCCCCTTAATGTACTCACATTTACTTCCTACTATACATCGGCCCCTTAATGTACTCACATTTACTTCCTACTATACATCGTCCCCTTAATGTACTCACATTTACTTCCTACTATACATCGGCCCTTAATGTACTCACATTTACTTCCTACTATACATCGGCCCCTTAATGTACTCACATTTACTTCCTACTATACATCATCCCCTTAATGTACTCACATTTACTTCCTACTAGACATCGTCCCCTTAATGTACTCACATTTACTTCCTACTAGACATCGTCCCCTTAATGTACTCACATTTACTTCCTACTATACATCGTCCCCTTAATGTACTCACAGTTTACTTCCAACTCTACATCGGACCCTTAATGTACTCACATTTTACTTCCTACTATACATTGTCCCCTTAATGTACTCACATTTACTTCCTACTATACATCGGCCCTTTAATGTACTCACATTTTTCTTCCAACTCTACATCGCTCCTTAATGTACTAATATTTACTTCCAACTCTACATCGCTCCTTAATGTACTCACATTTACTTCCTACTATACATCGTCCCCTTAATCTACTCACATTTACTTCCTACCATACATCGGCCCCTTAATGTTCGCACATTTACTTCCAACTCTACATAGGCCCCATATATCTATTAATTTTCCCCACACATAAAATAGTCTGAGCTTATTTCTATGAAAGTGTCATCACATATATTTGCTTACACTTATTTAAGTACATATATGTTTAATTTGTATTTGTTTGTGTGATTCTGTGCAAATTATATTATTTGGAATAATACTGACTTACAATATACTAAACTGTACCTTATTCTGTTGTTAAATACACTGTTGTCTTATTTGTCCTTTCAGCACTGTTTCAAATAATTTTATTTACTAGTATGAATATATTTAATTAATTTAAAATAGCACTGAATTCTAATTTGTTTTAGGAGTCAGGCGCCTCTCTTATTGGTTGCTGCACATACAGTGTATATATATTAAAGCTGGGTACACACCTAAAATATATATAGATATATCTGCAGATGATGGTTGTTCATACACACCGAACATTCATCATTTGTCATCAGGCAGCAAGTCCCACTGGCTGGGGGTTACATCGCTCCCCCCTCATCCTCTGCAGCAAGTGTACAGGTGGTCGGCTGACTGCCCGTACACACACCACAATGAGCAGATATATCTGCAGATATATTGGGCATCGGCTGTACAGCCCAGCCGACGCGATATGTGTGAACGACATCGCTCACAGACATATCGCTGGTTCACACTGGCCGACGCACTCAAGATATTTTGGCCGATCAATTTATCGGCCAATATATCTGCTAGTGTGTACCCAGAAATAGGAAGGTCTGTACTGAGATATCCTGTATATATATAGTTTTTGTTACAGAAGCTAGACTGTCACCTATAGGAAATGGCTTGACGTTTAGAGAGAGCTAACCCCAGTCTACTGTACCTATATTGTGTACAAAATCTCCTACTTACATGTATACTGACACATAGGTTTATAATCCTAATATTCCTTTAAAATTATTGCTGCTTTAAAAATACGTCAGATTGGCTGGAATCACTCCCGTGCCTGCATCTACATATGGCCTAGTTATTTATATACTGTTAGTATCACAGCACCGGACTTTCTTTTTTTTTTCCGTTAATATTTTATAGTGACCTGATATAATAAAGACTATTGTGGGTAATTTAGTTTTTGCTTGTTTGGTTCTTCTGCCATATATGTAGTTCATACTTACTTAAGCTCCCGGAAGTTGCGGGAGGCTCTCGAATTTTTGGGGAGCCCCACACACCCCTGGAAAGTATCCGGATCTCCCACATCCCGCCCACTTCCTAGTGAAGTGGGCAAGATGGGGGCGATAATTACCGGGATTCGCAGCTCCGCATCATTTAGCCCCGCTTCCTCCTTGCGCTCCCGCTATTCACAGCAATTTGCCATGACGGGGCCTAATGACATAGGAACTCAGCCCCACCCCCAAAGTGGCCAGCTTGGTCTGCTCTCCAGACATCTCCCGGGAGCAGATAATAAAAGTTGGTCAGTATAATGTTGTTTTATGTTAAAGTAAATAATTTCTTACATTACATAAGCAGGATGCTGTAGGATCAGCAGATAAGACTGGTGCAGACACTTACTAAATCCCACTTGTTTTGTCTCCATAATCGTGGAATATCCACCACTTGCCAGAACATCCCTTTTAGATTGCATATTACAATTGCAGCCAAAACTGACTGTAATGATAAGACATAAATCCAATGTAAAAACTTTTGTACAGTCAATTCCAAGGCAAAGTATTAATAAAAAAAAAACCTTTGTACAGTGGATCTGTAATTCTGGGATCAATATAAGTGTATACTATTAAACATAATTGGATAGAGGGAATCTAAGTTTTCTGTCTTCTAATAACAATTGATAAAAAAAAGCAGACTATGAAATAAATATTTTCTAAAAGACTAACTACAATTCTTCTTCAGTGCATACATATATTTACATGATCATTATTGTGTCATATTAAAAAAGCAGTGACCTACCTTCTGCAGGGGTTCCAGGTATGTGCCAATTGACAACATTGAAATCATGACTACTGCAGCAGTAATCAAACCAGCAATCTGAATAAAGTAATAACATTTATTATGCTTAAAAAATAAAATTGAAATACATATAACATACATTTTTGAAAAGTATGCATTATATATTGTTATAAAATCCAATAGCATAGCAGATAAAATAAATACAGTTGATTACTTTTTCAGCACTAATTCTGAATAAAAACTATTGTAGATGGTGTATTTGCAAATGTTGATTAATATGATTAATCCACTTTGGACACATGTGCAATCAGAGTTAGTGTGACTATCTATATTAGGAGTGGGCAATAAGCAGCCCCCCAGAATTGCCCACCCCTGGTCTATATGTAGAAAACAACATACATATGTGTAGTGTACAAAGGGATGTATTTATGAAAACTGCTTCAATGAAAAATTTTGTTATAACCAGTCAGAGTCTGTACATTTTCTAGTGCTATTTACAAAATGAATCAATTTGTTAACTACACTATGAAGAGCAGGGTGATTCATTAATCTATTATCCACTGTGGTTTTTTGGTTTAATGGCCTAAAGCACAAAGCTGCAGCAGTAGTTAACACATGTAAAATAAGTGAGTGTCAGCACTCTCTGTAGGTAGGTGTGCCAGGCATGTAGCTGGCATTTCACTGTCTATCCATAGCTGTACAGAAATACCAGTAACCAATGGCTACTTAACTGCTAATGTATGATAACCCTGTTGCCTTTTAGTGACCACACACGTTCCCCACCAGCAGCTACATTGTTATTCCACTACCTTATGTTTCAGTTGTTCCCCATTCCTCTTATTGCATTCTGAGAATAGCTGTGTGCCTGATATTTTCCTTTGGTATAATGCACACTGCTACAGGACATACAGCAGCCAGGGCAAATGCAGGATTTCCAGAGGGGGTTTTCCAAATACCAGTATTGCAGTACTTGTACTACCACAATACCTGTATCATCTCAGAATGGTAGCAACAGATTCATAGAAATAAAATTATGCTTTATTCTTTTAATATTTATTTTCTTTTTGGAACGTGATGGTGTTACTGTAAGTCATCCTCAGATGGCATACAGCCCCTGATAATCTTCACAGTCTGCTGTTTTCACTCCAGTCTGTGAAGATATACACGGCAGACACTACAGCCAGCAAAGGGATCTATTCAGGTCCCTCCCTGCTGTAATTGCACTGCAGAGTTCCGGGGCACTGCAGCCCTGTGTACAGCCCACGCTGCCTCCTGCTCCTACTCACCTGTCACGTTCTTTTTCCCATCCACGGCGTCCAGGCTGCACTCCGGGTAAGAAGTGGAGGCAGGTGTGAGGGAGTGGGGGGGGGGGGGATGGGGGGGAGAGCGGCATGCACTCGGGGGAAAGCATGCGGGGACAGGATACAGCAGATGGGGGAGAGATAACAGAGTGCACACTGCTAAAAGTATGCAGGGGAAGTAGATACAGGTAACAGGAAGCGCAGATTCCTGGTGTTTGGGAATCTGCACAGGTGCATGACCCATGCTGCGCATGTGCAGAACAGGTATGGCAGCAGACTGTCAGTGATTGACAGTCTGCTGAAGGTTGTGGGCGGTTAGGGGGCGGCGATGCCCTCCGTCTCCCGCCATTGGGGATCCTGGCCTCTTTCTCTCATCTGCATGACGCAGATTATATGATGCTCTACTGGATAACGCAGCTCGGATAATTAATGCACAGGAGGCGTGATGCCTCCTATGCATTACCATATCTGCAAGGATCGCAACCCTACTGAATCAGGCTCACAGAGCATAAGGATGCCGGGGACAAGACACAGCAGCAGAGGGCGTTGAGATGGGAGGGGGAGAGAGACAACAGAGCGGACATCGGACAAAAGGATGCAGGGGGAGGAGAGATAATACAGAGGGCAGCGTGGGGCACAGCCGTCGGTAGCTGCGGGGTGGGGCTGCAACTGTGGGCAGGAGGGGGCACAGACACCGCAGTGGCGGGGTAATCCATAGTGACATGGCAGGGGTAGTGGGGAAATTATCACTTTTCCGAAAAGCTGACATTGCCAAGAGAGCAGATTTTCGGAAGTGATACTTCTGTTAATGAGGCATGATGAATGCCTCCAAACAGTTTTTTAAACTGGCAGCGATTTAAAACATAATTATCACAAGTGACAATTATGTAATGATGAATAGACCCCATGGGTAGACCGATGTAGAGGGATATACCTAAAGGGTAATCCTACCTCTGTTGGAGAGGCAGACATCGATCCCAGCCATGTACCTGGAGCTTGGGGGGGGTGGGCGGGGCAGTCAAGTAGTGATCAGTGGGTGCTCCAATCCAGCACCGACCTGCTATTGGCGGTCCACTCAGGAATAGGTGGATAGTTTGTGCTTTGGGGGGAGGGGCTATGTTGGGGCATGGCTATGTCACACACACCCCTCACGAAGACCCTGTGCACACCTATGCTAGAAAAGCTGGTTGACCTGCTCCCCACTATTAATTTGTAACAGTCTATGGGCTCCATTTAACAACAATACTAAATACCACAGCATATTTAGTTTAGTATAACAGTGTTACCTACAAATATGCTGCCAGTATTTAACAATACTTACCTGTTAGGCAAGGTCCAATGGCATCCTCCTCCAGCTCACCACCGCCAATGATGGGTTGTTAATGAGTCCGCATGTGCAAGGGGCGTCTGCACATACGCACTGCGCTTAAACCTTGCAAGACCACCTCTTAACCTGTATAGATAGCATAAGCTGTACAGTCAGAAACAGCAGTAAGCTAAGCTTACCGGTGTTTGCTAAATACAGAACGGATGTCTTAATGGATGTCATAATCCTTTTTGCGAGTGCTAAAGGGGTTATGATTCATTCTTAAATAGAGCCCTATGTGCTCGACTCACTAGCAGGTGCTTAATATACACTCTGTGCGCTGTATCCGCTGCTGCACGCAGTAGAGTGGATCAGTTGCGGCTCCAGGGGTGGGGCTGCAGTGCGGTCCAAAATTCAAATAGGGGAGTCACACCAACTGTTACCACTACTGCTGCCAAACATCACTGACAGTTGGTGTAGCTCCCCTATTTGAATTTTGGACTGCACTGCAGCCCCACCTCTGGAGCCACCATTGGAGTGGACCATGCAACAGTGTACAACAGCGCAGCTAACTCAGGTGATGCTGGGGGGTGGGGTTCAGCTCCTGCCAAATATCTTCTTTATGGCCAGCAATATGCAGTGTGTGGAGTATGATGCAGCCGGCAACAGGAGGTCTTGATTCCAGCACAGAGGGGGTTTCCAGGTACAGGACACGCCCTTTATGTGTGCCACTCAGCAGGGCTCTCTTTACCTTCTGTTTCATGCTTATTTGTATCATGAATGATCACCTCAATGTACAGAGTTATGTAATATGTTGGAGATTTATGAAATTAAGGTAAAGAGTAATAATAAAAAAAATCTGTATTTAGTATTTGAAGAGCAGGTTGTTACACATGCGTAAAGATTGCTTTGTGCCCTTTGGGCGCACTGGGCACAGGCATAGGAAGGATTTCTGTTGTTTAGTTAGTGCTCAGAAGAGCATAATGTATGTTCTGCTTGACCTGTCTTCTGCACAGTAAAATAAAACCTGTGTGTGACAGTTTTTCTGTCTCCTGCAAAATACTGAAACAAGGGCAGTACCCTGCCATATGGTATTGCTGGCACGGCTGGCATATATCCTGACTGAAACATCTTTGCCTACCACTCAACCATATCTAATACTCATTATATAATAAAATATAATATTGTATAATAATATTTTACTTATACTCACTGACGAGCGACCATGTTGAGCTCCTCTTAGTAGGTTATCTTTAGTATGAATGTACTATGAGTATGATTGGCCACCAGAAACTATGTTCTCACCTGGGTTTTCCCTCCGGTACTTTCTTGCACAGCACAACGAGACAGGGCGGTGGAGGCGCAAAAGCAAGAGAAGAAACCACTGAAAATATTGGTGATGCCAAATGCAATGAACTCCTATAAAGAACACATGAGGTTACCAAATCATTTCAAAGAGTAGATGACTTGTTTCAGTGCTTTGTGTGTTTTAGCTTCGCTTGTCCATGTTATGTTGGGTATATATGTGCAACTGATGATCTGCTATGCAGTGTACATGATCATTTCCTTTAGGGTGTTCTTGCAGGAATAATTATAGTCAGCATTGTACCTGGTTTCCATCTATCTCATAGCTGTACTTTATGGCATAAACTTTTCCCATAGAAACAGCTACGGCATATCCCAATATTCCAATGGAGAATGCCGGCACAATCATATCAGAATAAAGGCTCACGTCTGGCACCACAGGCGGTATGAAGCTAAACACAGAAAAGTCATATTAAGGTTCATACGGAATGTAAAACATATCAACACTGTTATAGGAATATTATGCAACACTGGGGGCAATTTCTTGTTCTCCAGTAATCATATAGCCCTGGTTGAAAGCACTGAATCAACTACCTGTTTTGTGCATATATTATATTTCCAGAAGCCAATAACATTGAAAAATAAATATCACATGAAGACACACCATATCAGTTAAGCATTTAAGGGAAGAATATTATTTACCCTAAAAACAAATGGATTTACCCACTAAAAGCTTTTATATTACATGTTTGCGTAATGTAAATGTCCTTGTTTTTTTAGTTGATGAAGTAAAGTTTTCATACTTGAAGGGGTTAGACTTCCACTGCTGGGCACAGCATATAGGACTTTATTTATCAACAAGTTTTATCATTCACAATGAGAAATAAAACGTTATGTGTATGATAACAATGCTCCAGCCAATCAGCTCCCAATTATCATCTGTTTGAAAAATGACAGTTGTGAGCTGGCTTGAGCACTATTTATCATACGCAAAAAGAAATGATAAAACTTGTTGATAAATGAATGCTATACACTGGGAGACAATGAAGCAGCTGGTGTTCCTGGTCAAAGAGGGCAGCACATGAATTTATGTTAGCAGTGCACCATGTAAAATCCTCACATCCGATCACACAATGTTCTCTTTGGTTTGGCCAGGAATGTCTGCTGCTTCATGCTTCCTTGAATAATGCCTTTTTTTTAATTATTATTATTAGTATATTTTTTAATAAGGCACCACAAGGGTACCATAGTGCAATACAATGGTATAAAACTGACAACAAGAAATAGAAGTACAGACTAAAACAAACAGTACAAAAATTTACATAGATATATAATTAAAGTGACCATTCAGCATAATTATGTAGAGAGGACAAAGAGGTTTGTTTACAATCTATAGCGGTTATGAGTAGACACAATGGGGAGAAGTGGGCAGAGACAGGTGAGTTATGCTGGGTACACACCTGAATGATACATCTATGGTGCATCAGCAGGTGTATACATCAGATATGTCTGTGAACGACGTCGTTCACAGACATATCTGATTGGCCCTGCAGCACAGATGATGCAAATATATCTAGTAGATATAGCGTTCCATCTGTCTGGCTGTATGGCCGACCCAGCATTATGTCTACTGCAGCAGCCATTGGGTGGGCATTTTCAAATCACTCTGCTGCCCACACACATTGGGCAGTCGATTGGTAAGTGTGTATGCACTTACCAATAATTTGCTAGGTGGGGGGACTAGGTGTTTGCCCAGCTTTAGACAGAGAGTTGTTAAGCAAGAATAATTTTAAGGGCATGTTTAAAGGCAGTATGAATGTCTAATGCAGGGGTGGGGAACCTTTTTTCTGCCGAGGGCCATTTTGATATATATAGCATTATACATGGGCCTGGTGCAGGCCATGCCCCTCCAAGTCACGTCACATGGGGGCGGGGCCACAATTACCGGTGACTACAGCAATGCCCGAAGCATCTTGAGGATGCTCCAGGGAGCTGTAAGGGCAGCAGTGTGACCATCTGAAGCATCCTAAGGATGTTCCTGGTGGCACTGCTGCATAGATTCTGGCTGCAGGGTGCCATTCTAGGCACCCTGCTAGCCAGATGAGGCTAGCAGAAAAAAGCTCTGAGGGCCAGACCAAATGATTCCGCTGGCCTTGTATGACCCTGGGCCTGAGGCTCCCCATCCCTGGTCTAATGGAACAAGGAAGGGTATTTCATAGGTTAGGAGCAGCCCAGGAAAAGCCCTGAATGTGAGAGTGGGAAGGAGGTGAGGAGGCAGTCATTAGCAGTGAAGAAATGAATTGTAGAGAGAAGTAGTGTGATTAATGACTTTGTAGGAGAGAGAGTTAGAATTTTATGCTGAGTGGTATAAAGTGCCAGGGGAGTGACTGCAGAGGTAGAGCAATGAGAAACAGTGGCGTAAATTCATCCCAGATGCCCGGAGGTAAGTTATAATTTGGTGCCCCCCCCGGTCACAGCCACTGACACTGTAATGTAACAATTCGGCATGCAGACAGGCTATAGATAGACGAAGGAAGCAGCTGATGGTCTGACATGGAGCTCTCCACTAGTGTATGGTGGCTTCTCAGGTTCCGGGAAGGGGTGCCATGTATTATGAGGCCGTGACAGTACACTCCGGGTACATAGTTACATCCCTAAGTGTGGTAAATATGTTGTGGACAATGGAGAGGTGCCCCTTCAGAGCTGGAGCCCGGCGGCAGGCGCCTCCATTGTCTCCCATAGTTCTGCCCCTGATGATAAAGGAAAATGAGTTGGGCAGCAGAGCTGAGGATAGAATGAAGAGGGCCATGGTGGGAGTTAGGAAGGCCAGATAGGGGCAGATTACTGCTATCAAGATGGGAATATAATGAGGGTTTGAATGAGAGTTTTAGTAGCATCCAGGGTGAGGAAGAGCCTGATTCTGGAAGAAGCCAGGAGGCTGAAGCATTGTATGATACATATATCAGTACTGTGAGTACAAATGGGAACATGTCCATGTAAAACATTTTTTAGGTGAAATGAATAGTTAGACCTTAAAATTACACATACCCACTTGGAACATTCTTCACAATGGCAGCATTATATGTCTCTTCCAAATTTACTCCATATGAAATCCCTGTAGCAATTATCACCTAAGGAAAAAGGAGCGTAAACATTTACACACACATACAGTCAGGTCCATAAATATTGGGACATTGACTGAATTTTCAGATTTTGGCCTCTATTCACCACCACAATGGTTTTGAAATGAAACAAACAAGATGTGCTTTAACTGCAAACTTTCAGATTTAATTTGAGGGTAATTACATCCAAATCGGGTGAACGGTGTAGGAATTACAACAGTTTCAATATGTGCCTCCCACTTTTTAAGGGGCCAAAACTAATGGGACTATCAACTCAAAAGCTATTTCATGGACAGGTGTGGGCTACTCCCTCGTTATTTCATTATCAATTAAGCAGGTAAAAGGTCTGGAGTTGATTCTAGGTGTGACATTTGCATTTGGAATCAGTTACTGTCAACTCTCAATATGAGATCCAAAGAGCTGTCACTATCAGTGAAGCAAGTCATCATTAGGCTGAAAAATCAAAACAAACCCATCAGAGAGATAGCAAAAACATTAGGTGTGGCCAATTCAACTGTTTGGAACATTCTTAAAAAGAAAGAACTCACTGGAGAGCTCAGCAACACCAAAAGACCCGGAAGACCACGGAAAATAACTGTGGTGGATGACAGAAGAATTATATCCCTGGTGAAGAAAAACCCCTTCACAACAGTTGGCCAAATCAAGAACACTCTCCAGGAGGTAGATGTATATGTGTCAAAGTCAACAATCAAGAGAAGACTTCACAAGAGTGAATATAGAGGGTTCACCACAAGATGTAAACCGTTGGTGAGCCACAAAAACAGGAAGACCAGATTAGAGTTTGCCAAACAACATCTAAAAAAGCCATTACAGTTCTGGAACAACATCCTATGGACAGATGAGACAAAGATCAACTTGTACCAGAGTGATGGGAAGAGAAGAGAAGGAAAGGAACTGCTCATGATCCAAAACATACCACCTCATCAGTGAAGCATGGTGGTGGTAGTGTTGTGGCGTGGGCATGTATGGCTGCCAATGGAACTGGTTCCCTTGTATTTATTGATGATGTGACTGCTGACAAAAGCACCAGAATGAATTCTGAAGTGTTTCGGGCAATATTATATGCTCATATTCAGTCAAATGCTTCAGAACTCATTGGACGGCGCTTCACAGTGCAGATGGACAATGACCCGAAGCATACTGCAAAAGCAACCAAAGAGTTTTTTAAGGCTAAAAAGTGGAATGTTATGCAATGGCCAAGTCAATCCCCTGACCTGAATCCGATTGAGCATGCATTTCACTTGATGAAGACAAAACTGAAGGGAAAATGCCCAAAGAACAAGCAGGAACTGCAGACATTTGCAGTAGAGGCCTGGCAGAGCATCACCAGGGATGAAACCCAGCGTCTGGTGATGTCTATGTGTTCCAGACTTCAGGCTGTAATTGCCTGCAAAGGATTTGCAACAAAGTATTAAAAAGTGAAAGTTAGATTTAGGATTGTTTAATTTGTCCCATTACTTTTGGCCCCTTAAAAAGTGGGAAGCACATATAGAAACCGTTGTAATTCCTACACCGTTCACCTGATTTGGATGTAATTACCCTCAAATTAAATCTGAAAGTCTGCAGTTAAATCACATCTTGTTTGTTTCATTTCAAAGCCATTGTGGTGGTGAATAGAGGACAAAATATGAAAATTCTGTCAATGTCCCAATATTTATGGACCTGACTGTATATTACATATTACAGTATATGACATACAATACATAAAGTATATATTGATGATAACAGATGTCTGTACAAAATAACTATGGGGCTTATTCATTAAACCTAAAAATTTGATGGAGATAATTAGGTTTAGAGCTCGCATGGAGTTATACCTAATTATAGGTGGAATTCATCATTCCACCTCTCCATAAGTATCTATTCCGAAAAGCTGTCATTTTTGCGATGACAGCTTTTCGGGAAATAGATACTTTTCCCTGCCTACACTACCTTATCGCATCTGGAAACAGTGCTGCGCATGCTTTGTTACACCTGTAAAACCAGCGCATGTGCAGCACTGCCTACAGATGCGGTAAGTTTGTGTACCCCCCCGACCCCCTCCGCTCACCTCCCCCCCCCCCCGACTTACCTGTCCGCGCAGCAGCCTCCGGCTCCTTTCTGCAGGTCTGTCATGTGGTTTCCCAGCAGACCACATGACAGATTAGAAAAAAAAAAAAAAAAATTTTCTTTTTCTAAACTTTCTTGTGCTCTGCTGGGGAGCACACATGTCCGACCAGTCTCCGGAGCCTGAGGACGGAGCAGAGCGCCGGAGGGACTCGTCGGAGGACCTGCACACGCGGATACAGGTAAGTCGATTCTGCTATTCGCCACCCCACAGTGGCAAATAGTAACTGCATCAAATTCCGAAAATTCTTAATTTTTGGAATTTGATGAATACCACAATTTCCACATCCCCATACTAATGTATGGGGAGTGTGGAAATTAACGCAGGGGAACTTAGCATGGAGATATCTGTGATATCTCCTGTGCTAAGTCTGTTCATGAATACTAAAATAACGTTATTTAAGGAAAATGTCCTTAAAAACGTTATTTTAGTGTTGATGAATAGGCCCCTATAACTGGCAAATTCTAATGTCCCTTCAGTTGATGCTTTTTTATTTTAGGTATATTTTACTTTCCCTGATAGTTTTACATTGTTGAATTGTACTTATTCAGAAGCAGGAAATTACCATAATATATAAGAAAGTTTAATACATTATAGGACTATTTGCAATAAGAAATAACTTTCACGAATAAGGTTTTTTAAAGTGGGTTTAGCACCTTTTGTTATTATTCCTACTCACATATTATTTCAGGAGATTTATGTGCTGGTCTTGTGAGAAGCAGTGACTTGTCCACTTGTTTCATTGTGTAAGGGCAGGACTTTATCTGACAGGGATAATGCCATGGTGGGAGTGGAAACAAGCAGGACACTACCTTATTAGAATCACGTAGTAGAAGTAGCTTGGACCTCTAACAGCACAGAGTGCAGACTGAGCTGTATTCAAATGTATTTCTAGGTAGGATAAAGTTTATACATCCAACTTGCTCTTAACTGCAAATGGGTAAAAATATCTGTCAAGATATGCTGTGGGAATATCAAGCTAGGTGGCGATAGTGAGCCATGGATTCTGTATGTAGCAGGAGGGATCCGCCTATAGAGGGAACAAAACAATGTGTGTCCACACCTAATGGCAGGTGAGTGGAGACAGGGCCTCATTCACCAAGGATCGCAACTGCTAAAGCGTACACAGATGGGAGATTGTTGCGTACTGCGCATGCATATGCATCTCAGTACGCAAATGCCATACTGCGATCAGGACTGCGAACGCAGTGAGTTCGCAGACCCATCACAGAGTGATTGACAGGAAGTACCATTTGGGGGTGGTGACGGGGGGTGTTCGGGCAAATGCAGGCGTACCCTCAACGCTGTTGCAGGGGCATGCATAAATTAGTCACTCCGATGGCTTCCGCAGTCTGAGGTCTCGTGTTCATTAGCAATTTAGTGGTAGGGTTATACCTGCCTTAAATGTACGAGTACTTTGTACTAAATGTACTTTGATGTTTTCAATGTTTAAGCTGTATTGCAAGGTATTACGGATATGTGAGAGGGGAAGTGGGCGTCTGCATGTTGTGCGTGCAAGTGCTTTGCGATTGCACATATTAGCATACTTTCTCAGCAGACCTGCATACGCATTTCCTACTGCTATCACATCAGCGATCCTTGCTGAATCAGGACCACAGTGCAGGTGGGACTGTACAGTCAAGAGTCCAGTGTGCCTGGAGGCCAGTGTGGGCTAGAAAGCCAGTGTCCAGACCTGCGGGGCAGGGAGAACCACAAAAACTCTAACACTGTGTGTATGAGGTTTTGGCAGCCAAGCCAGGCCCGAAGGCTTGTGGCCAGACCTGTGAGAGACAGGACTGAGACTTTTGAGAGACTGTTTGTATGCAGACTAGCTGCCCATTATAGATAGGGGTCAAGTAATGAGCTAGTGTCCTGAGTGAAGGCTAGGTTGGATTTGTTTCCAGTTTATGCTGTAAGCTGACAGTAAAGCTTAATTTATTTAATTTTTACCATGGAAGTTGCGTGTGGATCTTTTTTATGCACCTAGACCTAGACACTGCACCACTGACCCCTCTACTGAGCTAAAATGACCCCAGTATATCACAATGCCTACTTACAAATATTGCATTTGCCACAATGTATTCTCTTTGCCACAAATGCCCTCTCCTGCAATTCCCCTCCATTCTCCTCCATCTAATCCTTCACTTCTTACACAAAGAGTCCCAGCAGATCTCAATGTAAGTAGGATCCCCTCTCCTTCCTGGTCTTTTCCTGACTGCATTCCTCCTCCATCCACCTCCCCTGTGTCTCGGCTCCCCTTCTTTGTGTCTGTAACCGTCTCTTTGTATCTAACCTGTATGTGTACTAAAAATGTGTTTGTGTTATGACCTTCCCAATTTTATAATCAACATGATGTTGTCAGGCCTTGTAGGGAGACATTCTGTAACATGTCTAGACATTATAAAATGGTGGACACTGTTATTCATTGAGGAGATTAACTTTTAAAATGGAGACTTATCACCCACAAGTTTCAGTTTAGAAGAACAGGCATTTATGACGGGATGGTTTTCTCGTATGCAGTTGTGAAGGCTACGGCATCTTAGTTTCCGATGGCCATTCTCAGTTACTCAAAACTTTGATAATCGACTGATCTGCGTCCAATGCTGATCTTTTGTACGCAAGCGCTTGGATTTTTGAAGCCTGCTGTGGGCGTCTCAATGCAGATCTCGATGTCTGTGACATTTGCATATTTACGCACAATCACAGCGTACAAAGAGGCAGTCGTGACAGGATTTGCGTCGTCTCTGAATCTGGCATATACTGTATGTTTAAGGTCATGCTACCACTAACATCATCATCCAATTAAATATGTTCCAAATGTCACTAGAATACTCCCTTAGACTATGTGAACCAATTCAAAGTTTAGATAATGCTTTCTTTTGAAATTGATAAATGTACATGTTTCTGAGGTTGTTTGCAGAAAGCGTTCTATTTCACAAGTTTCGTAATTTGATAATTCTGCACACCTGTATACCAAAATAAATGTATACAGTACTTTGGAAAACTCTGAAAGTATACTACAATTATTTCACATTAATACATCACTGTCACCCCTTCCCATATGATTCCTCTCCTTTTTCTCCCATCGGCTCCTACAAACCACTAGCAACTTGCACCAAACCTTCTCCTCATCTTATTTCCTGCTCTTCTGGTCAACGTGACTGGAAAAAGCAGTGCTGGTTGCTGCCAATAAGTAGCTATGGGGACAAACAGTGCAACCCTGTCCACCACTACATAACTGTACCTAAGGATGACAGGTAAGCACAATTGTCTTATATTCAATCATTTTTGCAGGGTATCACAATAAGAAACTTTAAGCCTAGGGCAGCACAGATGGCGTAGTGGTTATTACTACGCCCTCACAGGACTGAGGTTTTGGATTCAATACCCACCAAGGCCCAAAATCTGTGGCGTATGTATGATTTCCCCATGTTTGCGTGGGTTTCCTCTGGGTTTCCTCCCACAATCCAAAAGCATACTGGTAGGTTAATTGGATTCTGACTAAAAATGAAATTCACCCTAGAGTATACTGTATGTGTGGGTACATGTGGTAAGGAATATGGATTGTAAGCTCCATTAGGGCAGGGACTGAAGTAACTGGCCAAATATTCTCTTTAAAGGGCTGCAGAATATATGTCCGCTATATAAATAACCAAGACCTAAGCGCAAACTTTATACTTGTTTAATAATGTTTCTGTGAGTAAGGAGCATCTAGTTCTAGTCTTTATTTAGCTTCTAATAAAGTTGTAATGGTTGTGTCTATACATAGTAATTTCTTGGAGAAATGTACTCCTTGGAACTGTGTTTAACTTTGAACCATACATGCCTACTCTTCCGGAACAGACGGGAGGCTCCTGAAAATCGGGTGGTGCTCCCGGCAGCTCGGAAAAGTGGGCAAATGTCCCGGCCAGCCTCCACCCCCCACATTGCCCCGGGGGGGCGATGAAGCGATTTGCACTGAATCGATCATTGTTGCCCGGTTCCCTGCTTCACAATGCCGATAATTGTGAAGAGGGGACGGGGCCACAATGATGCAATTGTGCGGTCACGCCCCCACTCCACCCCTAATGTTGCATCATCTCCCTGTCACGCCTTTTTCATGCCACGCCACGCCCCCCAGCAATAGAAGCATGGCTTCTCCCTCCCAGAGGGAGAGAGTTGAATGGCGATATGTATAGTATGAACTATGGAGACGAAAAAAAACATTTTTGAATTTTTGCTTGTCTGTTCATTCCGGTATCACGCAAAAACTATGGGATAAATTTGGATTGCATTTTCAATATTGTAAAGTTTAGTCACCTAGAAATAAACGGATTCAGTATGATTTAACGCCGGCCGCATGGCCGGCAGTTCAAATCCCGACAGCGGCATCCCGGCAGCAGTGAAAATCCCTATCATCGAAAGGTAAGTATTGACTAACCTATTCTACCCCCTAACCCTAACCTTTTCTTAGGGTGTCTAACCCTTACCTCCCCCCAAATGCCTAACCCAAACCCCCCCTCTAAGTGCCTAAACCTAACCCCCCCTTCCCCGCTGCCTAAACCTAAGACTCCGGGGGGGACCTAACCCTAACCTCCCACCGGGGGTGCCTAACCCTAACCCTCCCTTCCCCTAGCCTAAACTTAACCTACCGGGAGGGTGCCTAACCTTAAGACCCCCCTGGGAACCCTAAACCTAACCATCCCCCCCTGCGGCTGTCCGCGCCCGGTTTACCTTCGATTGGTAAGCTGGGTGTCGGGCTCCCGGCATAGGGAAAATGACAGGCGTAGGGATATCGACGCCTGTCATTTAACCCTTGCGGGGATTAGACAGTGAGGTAAGTATTATCTCGATGTGACATAAGGGAGAGGAGCAATGAAGGAAAAAACAGACGTTTGACACTCGGCGTGTGCAATGTGCAGGTTCCTCGAGCCAGAAATGAACAGATGTATATAAACATAATTTTGTTGGGGGGACAAATACACTTCTAGGGACTGTTTATGAATTATGGAGACAAAAGATTTTTTTTTTCGGAATTTGCACAGGCACCTCAAGTCCAAAATGGCTATATGTATATGTATATATACATACATATATATATATATATATATACACAATATATTGCACACCCGAACGCAAACAGTTATGTATTTATGCACATATGTATATATATATATATATATATATATATATATCTCAAGATCTATATTGCAGGAAAATCCAACTATATATTAAGCACTAATCAGGCAGCTTATCTTGACTCATGAAGTTGCAGTATACATGTCAATGCAGTAGATGGCACACCAAGACAAATACTATATAGAGTCAGTGCTCATGTTATTTGCAACCTTTCGGTGTTACTGTAGGTTAAGTGGCTTGCTCATGAGTTAGTAGCCCCAAGCATCTTTCTGTGTTAATCCCTGAAGGAAAAACTGCAATTATTGTTTACAAAGACATTTTGTCATCAATGTCTACAGTATAAAATATACATCACAATATTAGTTGCTACTGTTGTTTTTGTAAAATTAGTTCCGCTGAGCAATAACAGACATCCACTCGAGCGAAGCTGTAGGCACATGCTAGTATTTAAATATATTTATAAGAATGTCCACCGAAGGTCAATGTAATACAATATATTAACATGGGAAAATGCACTTTATGTTAACAGCATGAGTAAAACAATATCATTACATTACGACATGTTATCAATTGGTAATATTCATCTTATTATTAACTTGTAATCACAAAAAACCTAAAAATAAAGTTCTGATTTTGGTCATTATTTAATGTCAATTCGATATAATTTAGACTCCTCTACTCACTAAATATAGTTTACAAGACTTGAATTGTCGCTAGGTGGTTGCTGGTGTCAGATTTTATATAACCGGAAATGTATACAGTTATTCTGTGAGTTGGCCATACACTGGACAATCCGATCACTCAGCTGCAGATTCACAGTACACCAACATAGTCATGTGTTGCCAAATATGAAAAATTAAAGCAAATAAAAATACCAAAGGCACAAGTGAGCAAGGAATACTAACTTAGGAGGACCTTATTCCACAGTGGTGGGGATTGAAAACACTAAAGTATTACTATATCATTTTTACAATTAATTCTAAACATGCGGAGGTCAGTGGCAGACGCCGGATTTCTAGAGGGGGGTTTCCAAATGTTTGATTTTAGAGTGAGTGTGGCCAGTCCATGAAGAGGGCAGAATTAGTACTCAACCATTTTTAATATGCATCATACAAAGTGTATTGTGTGTCATAATTCCAGCATATGCAGGACCAGTGATCACAGTAAGCCATTAGATGCGGCAGTAGGGCCATCCTGCCTGAGCTGGATGTATTTATTTTAGATGTGGGCACCACTCCAAGTAATTCCAGGAGCCTGGAGGAGCAGCAGAAGAATCTAGCACTGCCCTGGACATATATGTACATATTGGGCTCTTTAGCAGTGCATCCCTGACAGTGCATGTTTTTCAGATCTCCTAGTTGGTGCACAGGTTATTTATTACTGTCTGATACATGTTAAAAGATCCACAGGTGGTGCTAATTATTTCATTTGTGATACTGAGAAGAACATGCAGCACTAGCAAAATTCTATTACAGTATACTACTATTTCTACTGTGTTCATGTGTGTGCTCAGGAGGGGGTTTTCCAGGTAGACAGAAACCCCCCTGCGTTTGCCTATGGAGGTAGTGAAGCCTTTGGCTTGAACCATCTGAATATAGTGGCCGGTATATGTATGTGACAGAATGTGAGTACACAGTGATCTTTTATTTGTGAAAGATCAGACAGAAATGTATTAGCTTGGTTAGCGAGTGACAACACACACAGGGCCTGATTCAGAGATGGAAGGATTTGCAGAGCCGCACACAAGCCGCTGTGCAAATCTGTCCATCTCAGATGCAAATACAGAAGGAGATGTCAGACACAATCAACGTCGCAGGCTGAGATCACCACTGCAACCATATGACCTTTGCAGAGCCATAACTAGACTTTTTGGTGTCCTGTGCCAGAAAGAGCATTGGCGCCCCCCTCATTTTTCAAAGGGACATAATGCACCCAAAAGAGGGCCAGGGCTTCATGGGGAAGGGCCAGGGAAGAGATAGGGGAGGCCAGGAGATGCTGGGGATGAAATAAGAAAAAGCTACAAGCAAGAATGATAATAAACAGAAATTTGACGGGCCCAAACAGCGCCCCCTGACCTGTGGTGCCCTGTGCGATGGCATCGGCAGCACTACCCTAGCTACGGCCCTGGACCTTTGGTCAGGCTGTGTGAGCTGAAGCTTCCCACAGCCTCCCCGGGTGTCTCCTCAGGTGCTGACCACATAAGAGGCCAGGAATCTACGCCCGCCGACTCAGACCCTGACCTTGTCCCTCCCGAAAAAGGGGACCTCATTTCCGGGAACGGTCACCAGACACGCCCCGCTCTGCCCTCCAAACGTGGCATGCTGCGGCTTTACCAAGCTCCGAAAAGCTGAGTATTCTACGGCACAGGTTCGGAAATTCTGTCCTCAGGACCACAAACAGTGCATGTTTTCCAGGTCTCCTAACAGAAATACAAGTGAAATAATTATCTGCACCTGTGGATCTTTTAAAATGTGTCAGTGAGTAATGAATGCACCTGTGCACCTGCTGGGTGACCTGGAAAATGTGAAGTGTGTGGGGTCCTGAGGATCGAGTTTGAATATCACTGGTCTATGGGCTACATTTTTCACATTTGTTTCAGAGAGGGATCCTTTCTGATCATGCGTCCCTCTGGCCTCTCATGTCAAGTAGCTGAAGCAAATTACTTCACTTTATATACTTTGCAGAGACAGACTCCTACCATCGTAAATGTCTCTGCATGAAAATAATGATGAATTCCTCTGATACATAAATTCTTATTGCTGCAATATCAGCAATAATTAATTATAATAATTGCAGATAAAATGCGGTTATACATATATACAGGGCCAAAACTAGAGTTTTTGTCACCCGGCATAAGGCAGTAATGTATCTCCATAACTATAAACTCTGGGCCTGATTCAGTAAGGATCGCTATTGCGATTGCAATAGCGATTACGCACAGTCTCACTGCGAAGATATGCTAATGATTGCAATCGCAATGCAGTCGTGGCCTGTTTCCCCCCTCCCTCCCTGTTTAACTGCAGCAGTCTGTGTGGAATCGGTATGATTCGGTTCAAATCCCGACAGCGGCTGCCCAACAAGGATGAAAGTCCTGATCGTCCCTAGGTAAGTATTCACTAACCTAATTCTACCCCCTAACCCTAACCCTCCCTTAGGGGTGCCTAACCCTAACCTTCCCCCCCAGTGCCTAACCCTAATCCCCCCTCTAAGTGCCTAAACCTAACCCCCCCTTCCCCGCCGCCTAAACCTAAGTCCCCTGGGGGGGTGCCTAACCCTAACCCTCCCTCCCCCTAGCCTAACCCAAACCTCCCGGGGGGGTGCCTAACCCTAAGTCCCCCCAGGGAGCCCTAAACCTAACCCTCCCCCAGCGGCTGTCCGTGCTCGGCGCCCAGCATCACTTCGATTGGGATGGTGGGCACCAGTCTTCCGGCGTCGGTAAAATGACAGGCGTCTAGATTTAGACGCCTGTCATTTAACCCTCACTGGGATTAAGCAGTCGGGAAGCCGGCTGTCGGACTGCATACCGTCTGGATCTCTCCTCCTATATCTCTGCAGCAGCAGCCTGTGTTTGTGTTACCCCTCCCACCACCACCACTTACCTGGACCTTCTCCTTGCTCCTCCTTAAGGCAGTGGCAGGCTTCTCACACACTGTTCTTCAGCACGCGCGATATCATGATGTCACGCTTGCAGAGCAGATAGGGAGAACAAATAATTTATTGTGCCTGGTGATCCCAGTCCCTCTATGCCTGCGCCCTGCTGATTAGTCCAGCCGCACAGGTACGGAGCCCGGTCACAATCACCATGCTGAACATCAGCTAAAGAAGGGTCAGGGTAGCTCCTGCCAGGGGGTCCTCTGAGAGAGGGAGTCCTTATTCCGGCTTACCCTGTGATTCCTACCCCCATCATGGCATGCTTCCGACTCATCACAGGTTTCCCACTTCTTGGCTCCGACCGTCCCAGCACCCCTCAAATAAAGTGCCCCCCTAGTCCTCCCCCTAGTCGCGGCTCTGATATATAGGCCCCTTAACGTTAATGATACTTTTTCCTCATACTCACGCTGAAGCTTAAAGATGGTGACTATCACATGAAATTAATTAAATTCACTGGAGAGATTCCCTTTAACTGATTACTCTTACAATATTTAACTTACCACAATTGCTTCAATGGGAACAGGAATGCGTAGAACATGTTTGTATCGCTCATTTAATTCTTTCACCGCCAAACATGTCACTAAAGTTAGAAATGCAGCAATCATATCAGCGAAGTTTGTTTTACTAATGTTGGCAAAGATGTCAATAGTTGTCTAAATAAAAATAATAATGAATAATTAGTGTTTTTACCATAAAGCAAAACATTTAAATAAATTCCTTTTTTTCATGAATCAGCAAAAGATTTCATGCACTTACATAAACCACGGACAACACTCCACTGTAGTTTGTTGATGGTATATTGAAAATCAGTTTGATCTGTGAGAGGAACACTTTAAAAGCAGCAGCCGTGGTAAACCCTCGAACTAGCGGATCCCCCAGGTACCTTATAACAAATCCAAATTGAAGAGCCCCTAATACAAGCTGACAGCAAAAAATGGATAGTTACTTTGTTTATTCTCCAAAATATATCACAGTGCTAGAAGGTCTACAACACAATGGTGCTGGTTCTGAGTCGCACGCTGCTGCAATTGCTTTATCGTCTTTTAGCGTAGTCGCATTTTATGCCGATTCTAGTAATAGCCCTTCCTCTTGTGTACTAACATTCATCTGCATGAGCAAGGACTGGGACGCCCACTTGGTGCATCTCTAGATGCAACAATCCCGCTTGCTACGTCTTTAGATGCTACCATCAGGTGCACTATGGAAACTTGCGTCTGCCCCATTCTAGGTGTAGAATCTCCATCAGAATATGGCCTCCAATGTAAGCAATTAAGTGTCTGAGTTCACAACCAGTAATGCGATACTTCCATAACACGCTCCTAAAACTCTGACTATTTGCATGAACATCAGTATTGAGTGCAACTCAGAATCAGGTCCAAAGGCAGGGGTTTTTTTTTATCTGGCTTTGTTATTGGAATGTCCTGGACATAGTATTATAAATCTATAGCATTAAAGACCATGGGCCAAATGATATAGGAAGAGTTCTAGAAAATGTGAGAGTTTAGCAGTAACCTCTCCCACTGTCACATTGGTCGAGTTTTATCTTCAATGTGGGAAAACATCTGGATGAGAGTTTAAATCGTGAGAGTTTTTTGAGTCTAAAACCATGTGAGTTTCCATGTTCTCATGTTTCTAACCTCTCACACTATTACATTTGGCCCCATATATCACGCATATACCACAAAGCAAACTGTAGAATTATCATAAGTAAAGTAATATTCATATTCTCCCTTTGGGGGCTAATAATATATATATTGCACTTTGCAATCTTGAAACAAGTTACAGTCTACTAACTGATGAGGCTAAGAGACAAGGGCTGGGGAAGGTGATGAGGGGCTAAGGAAGGTGATGAAGGGCTAAGGATGATGATGAATGCTGAGGGTGGTTCAGAGGGACAGAAGATGGTGGTGAGGGAATGGCATCTGAGGATAGTGGTGAAGGCTGAGGATAGTGGTGAGGGGCAGAGGACGGTGATGAAGGGCTGAAGTGTCAAGGGTTGAGGACGGTTATGAGGTTCTGAGGGCCCGGGTAAGTGAGGGAGCAGGACCAAGTTCCAACCCACTGGCTGGTCTGCCCTCTCTGTAGGGAGACATTCACTGGTCTGGACTTTCTGGAGTGACTGGAGGCACTCACTGGTCTGGAGGCTGGTCTTTTGCTATTAGCTCCGCAGCTGTCTGTGACAGCCAAGCCGGTGAGGTCACTCAGTCTTCTCTAGGGGTGGGGAGAATCAATGTGTGTATTATTTATTTTTTCCTGTGGGGGCAATCATAAAATAACTGTGTTTTATTTTTATCCTGTGTAGGCCAATGTGTGTGATTTTTCCCTGTGGGGGCTTCTTTTTCTTGTGTGTTGCTTTTTGTCTGCACATGCAACTGAGTTGCACAGCACATGTGTCCCGTTGGTGTTTGTACAGATTCAGATGCATGTACCAAGTAGTGTAGTGTATTAGAAATGTGTTGGGCTTTCCTAGGCGGTTACAGGTGGTTAATTAGATGCAGATGTAACTTACTATGGGCGTGTTATTGGAGTGACATGGGCGTGTTGCTTAAAGTGGTTGTGTACAGAGACGCTGACATTGGAGGCCATATAGAAGATCTTCACCTAGCATAGGACTTGTAACATTTTCAATGGTGCAACCGATGATGGTGTCTAAAGATGCACAAAGCATGATTGCAGCATCTATAGACATTGACAGTGGGCACGCTGACTGCTCCAGTGCCCCCGTTCTGTCCCTACAACTGCCAGCGACGCAGCTATAGTAAAGTCCACACACACTGCCGCAGGCCACCCTTGCTATACCCCTACACCCACCGGCCGCCACTAAAGTAAAGTGATATGGCATATGCCAGGTCACCTCGCGCACTGCTGCCCCCGCCCCCCTCTGCCACCGCTAGGATGACCCAGCATATGACAAGTCACCTCCTACTTATTGCCCCAGTGTCTCTCCGCTCTGTCCCTATATATGTGTATGTTTCTAATGTTGACATCCAAAATGTTGACACAAGAATCTGGATATGGTATGAATGTCGACATTGAAAATATGTTCATTCATTTTCTATTCACAAATTCTATTGTTGAGAATTTCAACAATAGAATTGCAACAGACAATTTTTGGAGAATTTTAGGGTTAGGCTTTGGGTTGGGGTTAGCCTTAGGGTTAGGCTTTGGGTTGGGGTTAGCCTTAGGGTTAGGCTTAGGGTTAGGCTTTCGGTTGGGGTTGGAGTTAGCCTCAGGGTTAGGCTTTGGGTTGGGGTTAGAATTAGGGTTAGGCTTTGGGTTGGGGTTAGAATTAGGGTTAGGCTTTGGGTTGGGGTTAGCCTTAGGGATAGGCTTTGGGTTGGGGTTAGACTTAGGGTTAGGCTTTGGGTTGGGGTTAGCCTTAGGGTAAGGCTTTGGTTTGGGGTTAGAATTAGGGTTAGGCTTTGGGTTGGGGTTAGCCTTAGGGATAGGCTTTGGGTTGGGGTTAGACTTAGGGTTAGGCTTTGGGTTGGGGTTAGCCTTAGGGTAAGGCTTTGGTTTGGGGTTCACTTTAGGGTTAGGCTTTGGTTTGGGGTTAGCCTTAGGGTTGGGATTATCCTTAGGGTTAGGCTTTGGGTTGGGGTTAGCCTTAGGGTTAGGCTTTGGGTTGGGGTTAGAATTAGGGTTAGGATGCGATTAGGATTAGGGATGGGCTGTAATTAGGGTTAGGATCAGGATTAGGATACTCACCTCAGGAGTGATAATCTGTATGCTTGAAATGCAGTTTGTCGCCATTTACAATGTTGACATTCTGGCAATGTCGACATTGTGAATGTCAACCTGCCGACCTCCCATCAATGTCGACATTTTGAATGTCGACAATCTGGTGTTAACATTCTGAATGTCCACAATTACTACCACACCCTCACAAAATCACTCCAGCAAATGCAATGCCTATGGTGTACAAAAAAGGTGCATTCTTGCAGAAATTGTTGTGACTGCACTGAGCAATGAATTCATAAAAGACATAACATGCACTACCTGTACGATTCCAATGAAGAAGCATAGTGTACTTGAAATTACAACTCTTGCAGCATCCCGGGCTTCAAAGTCTATATTTGTTTCATTTAGATCTGTAGAGTTGATGATTAAGAACTTTTCATCTGGAGCCATAGTAACCACAACTTGTCCCACCATTAAACAGATAACTGGGAATGGTCCTGTTGGTGTAAATTGTAGGTAAAGTTTTTGTTTTTTTTCATTAATGGAAATACACCCCCATAAACAGATGGTCTCAAAGCAGCACATGTTTACTCAAAACTGTACGTGGTACTCAAGTCAAAGAAATGACTAAGGGAGTTAATCATGGCTCAGAGAGATGGAAAGTTGTATAAATGAGCTGAAGGGGATGAAGTCTGGGGGGTAGATGTACTAAGCCATGGAGAGGGATAAAGTGGAGAGAGATAAAGCTTCAACCAATCAGCTCCTAACTGTCATGTTACAGGCTGTGATTGAAAAATGACAGGAGCTGATTGGTTGGTACTTTATCTCTCTCCACTTTATCACTCTTCATGGCTTAGTACATCTCCCACTGGATGTCTGCAGTCACTATGTAGATACCAGAAGGCCAGCGCCAGAATCTTAATATACTGTAATTAACATCAGTGGTGGCTCCTACCTCCGATGGGGTCTGCTGTTCTGTTTTCTGTTGGTCTAAAACGTGCAGCTGGCTTGTGCACATGCATGGGATTGCGATCCCTCAAACACACAAAAATTGACAAGCAGCCCAGGCTGTTAGGAAATGCATCGGCTGCAGCCCCTAGAAGCCAGATAGGGCTGTTGTTATAGCAGGAGAGTGGCTTCCCATTGGAAGCACTCTCTCTGCTAATAGCAGTCCATACTAGCAGTCCCAGGGGACAACACACCTCTCCCTGGGACTGTCTTTCTGTGATTAGCAGGGAGCGTATCCAATGGGAAGTTACTGCAACTGCTAGGTAGTCTCTGTGGGTGGTAGATTTTACTGGGGGAGCTGTCAGCCCTAAGGTAAAATCCACCACTGGGTAAAATGCTATTTACAGCATTTTAACCATGCGAGCATTATAACTTTAAACATGCTCCTAAAGCAGATCTGTGAGAAAGATTAATTGGTGAGAGATAAAATTGACAGTTGGGAGCTGATTGGTTGGTACTTTATCTCTCTCCACCTTATTTTTTTATCCAAGCTTTGATAAATCTCCCCCTTTAGCTCTCTCCACTTTATCTCTCCAAGCTTTGATAAATCTGCCCCGAATATTCTCTGTTTGGGATTCACAAGAACCTACCAACTGCAATGTGTCTAGATGTTCCCAAGAAAAAGTATGGCAGGATGGGAAAGAATGATGAGTAAAGGCCATATCCAACAGGTATCTCAGCAAGTAATGCGAAAGCCAGACCTAAAAGACATAATATCAGCTAGCATCATATATACCACATTGATTAGAGAGGCTAAACAGTAATTATTTATGCTGGTCAACAGCCACACGGATACTCCAAAATGGCGGCTGCACACAATTTTTCTCTAGAAATATGTTATAATACATAATTAACACATGACACTCTTTGTAAGCTATTCATTTTGTCTCTTAGTGTAGGTTGTATTAATTATAAGGTTTTTTCCCCCCAATATTGTACCAACTGTATAGGACTTTTGAAAGTCAATGTGAGATCTTTAAGTAAATACAGATACAGAGTCACTGTTGAGTTGAAAACTCAGCATGCAGATTGCAGAACATACATATACACACAGAATCATGCATAAAATTGTCTTATTTGACTACAGATTACTTTATATTAGAGGGCAATTGACTCACTTTTTTGTGAGGTACAGCAGGAGGATCCTCTAGTACTTTAATGGGCAATTCAAGCCTGATTTAAAATGGCTGGTATTGAACTGTGCTGTCCTGTAATTTAAGGAATCCCTGCAGCCTACTCCATATCTCAGGGGTCCCTCCCTTGTGAACAATGTTAAATAAGGTAATAGGAGTAATTGGCGCTGAGTGTACAAAAATGTCAGAAGCCCAGCATCGAATGGTTGCCAGGCTTCCGACATCAAATCATGTGATGCGATGACAGACTACCAATCCGAAAAGGGGTGGGGCCGGTGGGAAAGGGAGCGGAGCCTCACATTACCCCCCACCCACGTCACTGTGGGGGCATGCCCAGCACTCTCTGAGATGGTGGGCTGCCCCCAGGCTCCCCCTACACTGAGAATAGATGCCGTGCTCTGACACTGAGTGTTTCAGCCCTGCATCCTTCATCTGTTGTGGCCGGCGGAGCAACTTAGCTGGCTCATCACTGCAAAATCAGTTGCTGGGATCCCTGCACAGCGCTTAGGCAGCCTAGTGCCTGTTGATCTGTGTGATGTTATTGCATTAGATATGCCTAATGTTTGAAAACACTCCCTAACTTGTATGTGAAAGCCTGGATCTTCAGTGACAGTCCCTAGGACCATGGGGAATGCTGGGAAGTGAGTGTAGTCTTGTCTACAGTATGTCTATAGTTTGCAAATGGCTGAATAAAGAAGCATAGCAGTTGAAACCCATTCATCAGTGTCCATATGAATGCATATACAAGCATGCAAACAAAACATGGTGTCAGAAGAAGTGTAAAATGGACTCTGCTAGTGCTTAGAGTGTGAGATGATCCTGCAAAAGTCTGCAAAGCTGTGATACTCAGTATATGAAAACTCTGCCTTGTGCTCTTGTCACATCAAACTGTGAGTAGCAATGGATAAGCTGTCTCCTCCAACAGGCATGCAAATGTCTGGTAATTTGTCTGAAAACTGGAAGAGATTTAAACAAAGCTATTAAAAGAGAACATTTCAAATTATCAACCAGAGATGAAATCATGTCGCAATTTGCGGGAGCAAAATGGTTCAGTAAATTAGACGCATTTTCAGGATTATGGGAAATGAAGCTAGATGAAACCAGCTCAAAGCTGTGAACATTTAATACACCAGAAGGTCGATACAGATTTCTTCGACTACCATATGGGATACTGTCCGCTCCAGAAGTATACCACAAAAGAATACACATGATTTTTGAACATATTCCAGGTGTTGAAACAATGATGACACTATTATCTGGGGTTCTACAAAGGAAGAACATGATTCTAGATTGAGACAAATGATGGAACTTACCAGAAAAGTGAATCTAAAGCTAAACAAGGACAAATGTGAATTTGGCGTGAAAACACTTACCTTTATGGGTGACGTAGTTTCAGATCAAGGTGTGAAGCCTGACCCAAGGAAAATATCAGCCATAGTGAATATGGAACGTCCTAACAACAAAGATGACTTCAGAAGATTCCTAGTAATGATTACTTACTTAGGATAATTTATTTCTCAACTTTCAGAACAATCAGCTCCTCTTAGATGGTTATTGGACAAAGATAATGAGTGGATGTGGTCACATGAACAAGAAGAAAGTTGGCAAAAACTGAAATCAACCATTACAGAGCAACCGGTACTAAGATTCTTTGATCCTGCAAAAAGAATAAGAATTTTAGCAGATGCTTCTCAATTTGGCCTAGGATATGTATTGTTGCAAGAACATGAAGATACATGGCAACCTGTAATCTATGCATCTAGAGCGTTGACAAGTGCTGAAACAAGGTATGCTCAGATAGAAAAAGAACTTCTAGCAATAATCTATGCATGTGAGAGATTTCATCAATTTGTGTATGGTCAAGCGTTACAGTAGAAACTGACCACAAGCCATTGGTAGCTATCATGACTAAATCGTTGCATGACTGTCCCATGAGAATTTAACGAATGCTTATAAGACTACAGAATGTACAATTGCTGTACTGTCCCAGTAAATACCTGTACATTGCTGACACACTTTCTCATGCTGTGGACAAAAGTGAAGGTTCTGGAAGTCTAATGGACAAAGAGATAGAAGCATATGTGGATTTGATTGTAGCTTCTCTCCCAGTGTCTCTTGCAAGACAAGAACAGATTAGAAAAGAAACAGAGACAGATGACACAATGAAAGTGTTAAAAGACATCATTCTAAAAGGATGGCCAGCAGAAAAAAATGCTTGTCCGCTGTCAATTCATGATTATTGGATGCACCGCAGTGACCTTACTGTTATCAATTACATCATTTACAAAGGTAATAGGTTTGTCATGCCTGCACGACTAAGAAAAACTATGCTGTGCAAGATACATGAAGGCCACTTAGGAGAAGAAAAATGTAAGGGGAGGGCATGTGAAGTGATGTATTGGCCAAGAATGAACCAAGACATAGCACAGACAACAGCTACATGTCAGTTATGTCTTATGTATAGACCAAAGCAACAAGTTGAACTGCTGAGTCCTCATGCAGTGCCAGAGAGACCATACCAGAAGGTAGGCGCAGATTTGTTTGATTGTAAAATGGGAAGATGTACATTGTCATCACTGATTATTATTCCAATTATCCTGAGGTAAAGACACTACATACAACTACTAGTAAAGCTGTAATCAATTGCATGAAGTCAATCTTTGCAAGGCATGGTGTTCCTATGGAGGTGTTCACTGACAATGGTCCTCAGTTTTTCTGTGCTGAATTTAAACAATTTGCTGATGATTGGGAATTAGGGCCTGATTCAGAGCCGCTCGTAAGTGGCCACTCGTTCGCTCCGAGTGATGTTTGCCCAACTGCGCATGCGTATGGATCGTAATACGCATGCGCGAACCAGTCAGTGCGGCCGAAAATCGTTTGTTCGCTAAATAGCGAATGCCTGCTATTTTGAGTGACAGAATGAGGCGTATGTGGGTGGTAACAAGGGAAGGTGCTTGAAAACGGGGAGTGGAGATCCGAACGCAGGCGTGCTGAAAGGTCAAAACGGGCGTTTTAAGGGTGTGCATAATTAATACAGCAGCGTCATTGACCACGTCACTGGGTTATTTTATAGCCAGAACTGCTCGCAAGATTGTGGTAGCAAAAACCAACCACAAGAATAGCGAGCAGTTCATACGCTGGTCGATGTACTCGATTAAGCTAATAAATAGCGGACATGACGTAGGATGAGAGCGGCCAGGGGGCGTAGTTATCCAAAAAACGACCGCAAGTTTTGTTCACTCGTTCAGACCTAGAGGCGTGAACAGATCGCAAAGAGCGAACGGTTCATTTGAATAGCCACCCCTTTTTTCTGAACGAACGACCGCAAATAGCGTCCGGCCCTGAATCAGGCCCTTTGTCCATACCACATCAAGTCCCCACTATCCACGGTCAAATAGATTGGTGGAAAGTTCAGTAAAAACTGTAAAGAGTCTCATGAAAACAGCGCAGGAAGTAAAGAAGATTTCTACAAGTCTCTTAATCTACCGCAGTACACCTCTGCAGAATGGATTCTCTCCAGCACAAATGTTGATGGGAAGGAGAATTAGAGCAAATCTTCCAATACATGATGAACTGCTTAAAACGCATAGTTCAACATTAGTCAGACTGAGTAAGGAACGACAACAGGTGAAACAAAAACTGTTTCATGATAGACGAGCAAAAAGCCTGTCTGATCTTAGTTCGGGTGACCAAGTCCGTCTCAGAGACTATGAGAAAGGCATTTGGATGCAGAAAGGTACTGTGCAAGCACAAGTAGCACCAAGATCTTATAGTATACGCACAGAGCATGGAACAGAAGTAAGAAGAAATCGGGTGGATTTAAGATCTTAACCTAACCAACATGAAGACAACATGACTGAAGAATATCCTTCATCTGACATGTATGATAATCTGGATAACGGTGAACAAACCATGATTCAAGAAAGGTCCAACATGGTTGATGAAACACAGGCTCTGTATGAAAGATCCCAAAGAGAAATTTGCAGACCTGAGAGACTTATTGAAACATGTTAGATGATATTCTTAACATATTACATTGTTGAATTGTTGCACTGAAGGATACAGGGCTTATCTTTAAAGAAAAGAGGATGTGATGTTATTGCATTAGATATGCCTAATGTTTGTAGACACTCCTTAACTTGTATGTGAAAGCCTGGATCTTCAGTGACGGTCCCTAGGACCATGGGGATTGCTGGGAAGTGGGTGCAGTCTTCTGTACAGTATGTCTATAGTTTGCAAATGGCTGAATAAAGAAGCATAGCAGTTGAAACCCATGCATCAGTGTCCATATGAATGCATATACAGGCATGCAAACAAAACAGTCCGTAGAGCATACTTGCCAACTTACAGCTTCCTCCTTCGGGGTGGGAGTTGTGAGGCTTCAATGGCAGGGGGGCGTGTTGTGGCAGAAAGGGGGCGTGACGCGGTGATGATGCAGCATTGGGGGCAGAGCATGGGACGTGACTGCGCAATTGCATCATCGTGGCCCTGCCCCCTCTGCACAATGCCGAGATTTACGGCACTGTGAAGCCGGGGGCAGGGCCACGATGATGCAATTCAGTGCAAATCACGTCACTGCCCCCCTGCTGCGGAGGTTTCTATTGTAACCGCGGGGGGGGGGGGGCTATGGGGTGGTGGCCACCAGTAGGCTTGCCTGCCTTTCCGGGGGGCCGGAAGCAGCACACGATTTTCGGGAGGCTCCCGGCCGAATCGGGAGGGTAGGCAAGTATGCCGTAGGGACACTGGAGCACCTCAATCCACCAGTGAGTACAGGTACCAGTGAGTACCGGTTTTCCTGGGAGTTCTCCTGCACCCCATTCTAGAAGTTCTCCTATTAACCCAGCCTTACCAGCACTTCCCCACGGCTCCTGTATTATTATTATTATTATCTCTGTGTCAGTGCAGGATTTCCCCTGGTCCCTGAAAGACATATGCTATCAAACAAAGCAACTCTCATGGTTCTGCATCCCACAGAAATCACTACTTATAGTGTGACATTAGCTCACTTTTACTTGTTAAATCCAGGCACCAAAATATATCCACCACTGGAGGGCCTCAGAGTATCATCTTTAATAGTCTGTGCACAATGTTAGTATTACTGGTAGCTCCAGTAGCTGCTCTCACTGTACTCAGTTATTATCACAATTTACATTACAAATAGGTAGTCACATTGCTGCTCTTCATTATATGTATCCTTTAAAATGTGCTTTATTGCCTTGATTAAGGTTTAATATCTCTGCTGCATGAAGATGCCTTGCAGCTGATGGTCTGATCCCGGCCCCTATGGGCCCTCTTCATTGACCATTACCTTGAATCTTTGTCTCATTCTCATTTCCGTCACTACCAGCTTTATCCATACCAGCAATTTCACTTTTCCAGTATATGATCAAGTTTATTAGTGTCATGTCTCATATAAATTAAAAATCTGCCACGTCCACCACCACGAGCATATTTAATCATCTATGCAAACTATAGATCAATCAAGTTCACCTCACCCAGCATCGCCTTCAGAGATGGAGATTGACCCCCTAACATACAAGCGGTTCTCACCACTCTGGTAAACGGTATTAAGGTAACTTTCCAACAAGAACTATAATGGCCGTAGATGATTTTAGGTCTGACCTTACTGCTCTGGGTATCTCTGAACAGATGCTCTTGAATCCAAAATTGATGATCTTTGTTGCTACCAGAATGTATTGGATAGGGAGCTCACTCTACTAAGGACCGAGATCAATGATATTAAAGAGAAACAAAAGTATCTTGAGAACAGATCACGGAGACAATTTTGCCATCGTCATTGCCAATCTTTCTGAAGGAACTCTTTAGGCATATCCTCCCTGACCTTGAGAAGCATGATCTACTGCTGGATAGAGAACGCAGAGCCCAAAGATCTAAACCATCTCTTGGACAAAACCTACAAGATATTGTCATAAGGCTGCACTATTTCCGCACCAAAGAGAAAATTGTTGCTGGGACAAGAGACAACCCCATTATTAATTTTCGAGTCATGCACATACCGATATTTCAAGATCTTGCTCCATCCACTATCCACAAATGCAGAAACCTACAGCCAATCACCAAAGTGCTTCGACATAATAATATAAAGTATCGATGTAACTTTTCTTTTCAATTACAGGTTTTCGCAAACAACACAAGTCATCTGGCTAAAACAATGAAACAAGGCCACAAATTTTGGAAACCTTAGGAATTCTAACTGAACCTCCCATGACCTCTGCCTCGAATGCATCTCCTAAGCCACATGGACTGCCTGCTTTGTAATGGTCTACAGTTGGTAGGTGTTGAGACGAAGATTCCCCCCAACTTGAGTCCTTCTACTGTTATCACTGAGATTATTTCCTGGTCATGAAGATAGAGCTGACATTGATAGTCTGCTCTGAGGAGCAGGCCAGTGTACAGCCTCCGTGTGGTCAGCCTCCTCTTTCGCAGTGCAGTAGATTCTACCAATATAAAGACAAAAAGGAGTATATCTGCACACAGTAAATTTCTGTTGTGATCAAATGCCTCATGATAAACCCCTTATTTCTATTGTAAATATTGTATTAGGAGGTGCTGCCTAGACAACCGTTACTAGAAATGTAAAGAAAGAGAGGAAAAGCGGTTGTATCTGACAGGCGCACAAATAAACAACTAAAATATAACTTTTATTAATTTATTCCATTAATAAACCAGAACCATATCACTAGGTTCAGATTTGAGATCAGTGAAATATATAGCTAAAAAGGGAATTTCTTATGATGTGAAAAAAATTGTGTGTTGGTGCTCAAACAAAAAATAATAAATAAAAACAAATTAAAAAACTATCTGGTTTTATGATGTCTAATGTATCTAAGTCAGTATAAATCGTATTTTTCTATAACCCTGCCCAGGAGATGGGGTGGGACCATATGCAGTATAAATATAAGGCCAGATAGAGTGGACACCACTACCTTGACAAAGACTACCAGTCGAAACGCGTTGGTGTGGTGCTTGTATACCTGCATATAATCCTGATAGTGAGTCATTACTTCACTGCTTGGGTAAGAATGCCTGAGTTTTTTTTTCTTTCTTATTTTATTGGTTTGCTTTGTGTGGTTTTGTTTTGAACTATGTTTTTTCTAAGTGGTGTTTAACATCAGTAATGCACACATTTTGTACCTATACATTCTATGGATATTTGATGTAGTTTTTTAAGCATTATTTTTGTATCTATAAATAAACGTTGAAATATGTTACCAGAAGAAGTTGTTTATAGATATTAATCCAGTAAAGGAACTGAAAAGAATTACTACTAAAGAAACCGTTATACAAGAGGATCCACTGCAAAATACGTGTAAGCATACAAGTTAGTGTGCTGTATAAGTGTGAATATCACGTGGTGTTTACAAAGGTACAGATAGCCATTGATTTGAACACCAGGATTTAGGAAGAATAAAGATGCCATTATATGTATGGTGAATATTTAGATGTAAGCAGCATTGTGAGCATCCAGTTATATGTTTTCTCACGTGGGTGACCTGTTACCCGTAGACTGACATGCATCCCATTATTTTCTGGATTGGGACATTGCAACCTAAGATATAGTGTATGGACATAATAACAATAGTTCTGACCTACTACACTATCAGTTTTTTTGTCTTATTTTCTCCTTCTACATGTTCGGAGGAAACCTATAAGGAAGAAATCAAAAACGGAAAAAAACATGTATTCCGGCAGCGGCAGCGGCTCATAGTCTATTACATTTAGCCCATCGTGTTCCTTCAAGAGACTCACATGACTGGTAATCACTCTCTCTTACGAGATAAGCATTATTCTCAAACTTGTTTTGCTCCCGCGTACTGCAATAAATTCGGAGTAGCAATTTTAATTAGTAGCAAAGTCCCCTTTGCACTCTCACACTCCATAGCCGACCCTTAAGGTCATTATTTCATTCTCATTGTTCACGATTCGCTCTGAAAGTTTCACTCATTAATCTTTATGCTGTAAATAATGGTCAGTGTGCATGTTTTGCTAGCCTCTTTAGACACATTGAGTGAGTTACTCAAGGTCATCTTATTATTGGAGGATACTACAACACAGTGCTAGATCCTACCTTATACAAAACTTCTCCTCCATACACTAAAGTTGCACCAGATATTCCTCAACCAACCCGTAATCTCTTCAATGGTCTTCAAGGGCTGGCCCTATTAGATTCTTGGCGTTTATAAACTCAATGGCAAGGGACTACACTCATTTCCCCAGTCCACATCAAATTTATTCTAGAGTAGGCATGGTTCTAATCTCATGTTCTTTTGCCCAAGTAATCACTCATACTGGCATTACACCATTCTCATGGATGGATCATGCTGGTGATTATATACACAGTGATCTGTTTAACCCACCTCGGAAATCACTGAAACGGCGGTTAGATGACCCCATGTTACTAAACCACACTATCTTTCATAAAATTAAATTCACCATTGAGGAATTTGATTCTGGCTCCCTTTTCTTTGCAGTGTACATCACTGTCACTGACAGTGAATAAGAGCCGTCCAGAGACAGAAGAAAAATTAGAAGAGCAACAAAAAAGAAAGCAAAGAAGCAGAGAGGAGCATGTAACACTGGTGGGGGGAAAGCAGGTTGGTCTATTGGTGCCAAAGAAATGGGATGGGGGTGGTGCAGAGCTGCCCCAAGTGCTAATATATAGAGGTGTGGCCCTGATATTTTGTAATGCTCTGCAAGCTGAAGAAAACACACCTACAGTTGTAGCAGAAAGACAGGCAAGTAAGCTCTTACAAGCAGGGCCCTTATCCCTCATGTGCTTTACCTTTACTCACTTATATCATCATCTCCACCCCACTGCCAACAACAGCAACAACAGCAATAAACCTTTGGGTTCTGCAGCCCCGCTGCTTATTTGGGTATTATGACTGCTGAAGCAGCATTGTTTATAAACCTTGTCTATGTCCTGCAATTTTATGTACTGTAAGTCATGCTGTTTCTATTTAAGGGCCTGATTCAGTAGCGTACTTAATTGCAACAGTACTGCGCATGCGTATGCATCTTACTGTGCGTGCATAAATTAGCCACTGTGATTGCCTACGCAGCTTGTGTACTCACTGCATGCGACGAGGCTTGCAATTTCTGCGACGGGTCAGACCTGCTGTAATTGTGTGTGACGGGCCAATGTGCTTCAATGTTACCGATGTATACGCAGGACTGCGAGGTATTACGGATGTGAGAAGGCAGCAGTGGGCATCTCTATGCTGGCGGTGGCAGACATTAGCATATTTTTGAAGTTTCAATGCGTGCGATAATGCAGCTGCAATTGTGATCCATACTGGATCAGGCACTCAGTACTTTTGTGGCGACATATAAAAAAAAGGATAATAGTAATAAAATAATAAATATTTGACTACTTTCCATGAAGGGGCACTGATTTTTGGATTCTTTTTCTGAATAAAAATACATTACTCTTGTAAATCTAAGGTCTAAATTGTCAGAGTATATTACAGTGTCCACAGCTCACAGGCTAGTACATTTGGGCCCCTATGTTTATTTATAGATGTTTTTTGTAAAATAGGCACCCTAACTTCTCACAAGAGCATACCTCTTATCTCTGCCCCACAAATTTGGATTTTCTCTTGATTCCAGGCCAGTTGGGAGGTGTGCACCTCTGACATGTGCCCCATCAATGCCCTGTGTACTAGAGGCAGGTACGCACAGCATTGAAGGGGTATTTCTAAGGGAGGGAAAGAGTGCTGGGAATACCCCGACAGAGAAATGCCCAATGTTACGTAGCCATGCCCCATTCTCACATGCACACAGATAGGAGGAAGAAATGCATGCACACATCTACAGGTTAGGAGGTATGCACTATAACTATATGTCTAGTTCCATTCACAGTCACACTGTAGCTCAGCTCATTCTTCAACTGTTTTTAGGCAAGCAGCATGACAACTTATAGCTCATCAACTTATCCAGTTCATCCGTAACTTGGCCTTGTAATAATAAAGATATAGATGAGGCATATGATTGACGTGTCCACTGAACATTTTTAAGAAAACTGATGAATGGCAGTAACATCTTTATTGAAGATAGCTGCATGAAGAAGAAACGTACCTTGCAATGTGGCAACAATTCCTGTACAAAGTCCTGAGACAAGGTCGAGAACAAACCATTCTTTCCATTGGTACCTCGGCAACCAGCTCAGGGCTGGAAAAAGCTGCTTAATTCTTACACGAGCTCCTGTAGATGAGCAGCTGCCAGATACAGAAAACAATAATCAGACTACAGCATCACCAGTCATACTTCACTGTTCTCTGAGGAAACTGTCAGTTGGCGATGAATGGCGTATGATCATTGTGCTCCTTGGCACTCACACCATAGTGATGTACATCAGTGTGTCTGCAGCATTTTGCCAACTCTCCCTGAATGTCAGGAAGACTCCCTGAAATAATGGTGATCTCCCTGACTCTTGCAGTCTCCCAGAGGCTGGCCTGAGTGTGCGCAAATCAGTTATAATGTCATCATTCTCTGCCCATCACAGAGGAAACACTAAGGAGAAGAATAACGTGTTCTACAAGAAAATGTGTGTCACTCTCCAGCACAAGGATGGCTAAATGAGTGGCTGTGTGCCCCAGGATGTGTGATGAATTATAGGTGATTTGTGTTATGTGCTGAACTATGAATGCAACTGCTTTCGGGCTCATTTACAGTTGGATGCAAGTCAGTTTTAGACACACCTCTCAGATGGAGCAGTACACACCCTCTTCAGCGCCATACTTAGATGATGCTTTCACAATCTCCCTGAAATTCTTTTTCAAAAGTAGACAAGTATGGTCTGCAACTTCCATCACCAACAGGGAGCAATGATCAACCTAAAGCCTGCTGGTAATCAGCTTGCTCTGCGCTCCTCCAGCAGACATCAGTCAGCACCAACAACCATTCATAATGAAGGATCAAGGTTATTACCTTCCAGACAAGTTTTCCAGTAGCTGGTACCAAATTTAAGTCTCAGATTGCTTCTACAGCAATGGCAAACACCAGTCCATAGTGACACACAATACAGTATATGTTTTGAATGATAAACCAGTCTGCCCTGTTCCAAATAAAGTATTTAGCATTTACATCAGAGTGACCCATTTTGGGTAAATTTGATTATTTCTTAACTGGCTTTACCTTAGCCAGTTAGTAGACTTGTCATAGTCTATTAGGACAATAGAAACCCTAAACCATCTACTTTTACTTCAAGTTGTTTGTTTATATCTAATGATAGATTACTGCCCTCATTGCATCATACCAGCACTACACATTAGGGTGCACGCGGCTGCATTTTTATGTGGAGCTGCGATAATATGCCCTTCCCCTTGTGTAATAGCCTGTGCCAGAATGTGCAAGACCTGAGATGCCAACTTCCAGCATCTCTGCACACTACACTTCCAGGGGTTCTGGACAATCCACCAACGGTGCCTCATCGACACTTACACCAAGCCTATGGCAGGTGCAGGGTCTCCGCCTGGACATGGCCTATGTGGCTGTGGCTCTGCATATAAGGACACAGCAGCTTTCACTGACACGCCTGTGACACTCCCATAATACACTTATACAGACCACCTCCCAGTCACCACCCAGAAACACCCATTTTTTTTCCTCACCATTTCTGATGCCAGCAGTCCTGTACGCAACAGCGCATTTGTTCATACACTCAGGACAACGTAGAATATTTTGCGCATGAGCAATAGCAAATAATCACTGAACTCCAGCATCAGAGTTTCATTTCCTCACAAAAACACAACATACCTAGGACCGTACCTTTGCCCCTCTCCATCACATCACATCTGACTGGCTGATGAACCTATTGAGCCCCAGTGTAATTTCTTCTTTATTTGGCTGCTAGACCTAATGAGCATGAGTAAAGGTACACTAACGATTCTTATTAAACATAGGTACCAATCTCACTATACATTAGGGGCGCAGCTGGGGAGGGGAGGCGGGGGGCAGACAGGGCATATGCCTAGGGTGACAAAAGGAGGGGGCACCAGCAGAGGATCCGCGATTCCGCAGGGAAAGGGAATGGGAGAGCAGGGAAAGCACAGAGGGGGCAGTCAGCTTACATCTATCCCTTCCCAGGGTCCATGCTATACAACAATAGACAGCATGGGACTTGTCTCTCCTGTCTGTCTGTGCATGGCCCCTCCTCCTCCTCACAGACAGCAGCAGTCTTGGAAGGACCTGCCTGGGCACAGGGCAGTCTTAACAGCAGTGGTGGCCCTGGCAAAGCAATGCACCGGGGCCCCTATCCACCCATTCATGGGGAAAAAATGTACAGAGGAGTGGAGTTGCAATCAAATCATGTGATGTACCAGCAATTTTTTTCATATATATACACACACACACATATACAGTCAGGTGCATAAATATTGGGACATTGACAGAATTTTCATATTTTGGCCTCTATTCACCACCACAATGGCTTTGAAATTAAACAACCAAGATGTGCTTTAACTGCAGACTTTCAGATTTTATTTGAGGGTAATTACATCCAAATCAGGTGAACGGTGTAGGAATTACAACGGTTTCTAAATGTGCCTCCCACTTTTTAAGGGGCCAAAAGTAATGGGACAAACTAAACAATCCTAAGTCTAACTTTCACTTTTTAATACTTTGTTGCAAATCCTTTGCAGGCAATTACAGTCTGAAGTCTGGAACGCATAGACATCACCAGACGCTGGGTTTCATCCCTGGTGATGCTCTGCCAGGCCTCTACTGCAAATGTCTTCAGTTCCTGCTTGTTCTTGGGGCATTTTCCCTTCAGTTTTGTCTTCATCAAGTGAAATGCATGCTCAATCGGATTCAGGTCAGGGGATTGACTTGGCCATTGCATAACATTCCACTTTTTAGCCTTAAAAAACTCTTTGGTTGCTTTTGCAGTATGCTTCGGGTCATTGTCCGTCTGCACTGTGAAGCGCTGTCCAATGAGTTCTGAAGCATTTGACTGAATATGAGCATATAATATTGCCTGAAACACTTCAGAATTCATTCTGCTGCTTTTGTCAGCAGTCACATCATCAATAAATACAAGGGAACCAGTTCCATTGGCAGCCATACATGCCCACGCCATGACACTACCACCACCATGCTTCACTGATGAGGTGGTATGTTTTGGATCATGAGCAGTTCCTTTCCTTCTCCATACTTTTCTCTTCCCATCACAAGTTGATCTTTGTCTTATCTGTCCATAGGATGTTGTTCCAGAACTGTAATGGCTTTATTAGATGTTGTTTGGCAAACTCTAATCTGGTCTTCCTGTTTTTGTGGCTCGCCAATGGTTTACATCTTGTGGTGAACCTTGTATATTCACTCTTGTGATGTCTTCTCTTGATTGTTGACACATATACACCTACCTCCTGGAGAGTGCTCTTGATTTGGCCAACTGTTGTGAAGGGGTTTTTATTCACCAGGGAAATAATTCTTCTGTCATCCACCACAGTTGTTTTCTGTGGTCTTCCGGGTCTTTTGGTGTTGCTGAGCTCTCCGGTGCGTTCTTACTTTTTAAGAATGTTCCAAACAGTTGATTTGGCCACACCTACTGTTTTTGCTATCTCTCTGATGGGTTTGTTTTGATTTTTCAGCCTAATGATGGCTTGCTTCACTGATAGTGACAGCTCTTTGGATCTCATATTGAGAGTCGACAGCAACTGATTCCAAATGCAAATGTCACACCTAGAATCAACTCCAGACCTTTTACCTGCTTAATTGATAATGAAATAACGAGGGAATAGCCCACACCTGTCCATGAAATAGCTTTTGAGTTGATAGTCCCATTACTTTTGGCCCCGTAAAAAGTGGGAGGCATATATAGAAATCTTTGTAATTCCTACACCGTTTACCTGATTTGGATGTAATTACCCTCAAATTAAATCTGAAAGTCTGCAGTTAAAGCACATCTTGTTTGTTTTATTTCAAAGCCATTGTGGTGGTGAATACAGGCCAAAATATGAAAATTCTGTCAATGTCCCAATATTTATGCACCTGTCTGTATATGTATATATATATATATATATATATATATATATATATATATAGCAAAGTAGAAACGGATGGCACTCCGGTAAAGAAATAATAAATCAGGCCACTCAGTAGTGGTAGTCAACGTTTCAGAGGCGTGACCTCTTTTATCAAGACCTTATAGACAAATACAAGACAAACACACAATAAATAGTCACTCGCCAACGTGCATCTCTCTGCCTCGCTGCCCGTCCAGGCGCCGATGACGTCATCAATCGCGGCAACCCGCTGGCGTCACGGCTACCTGTGGGGGGCGTGGCTAGACTAACGTGCCCATCACCAAGACAACAGAACATACAACATTAACAAGGCAGCATGGGTACAGCAACCAGTGCATACTGATCGCTGTGAGACAAGTACATAGATAGATCAAAGCGAGCCACAGCTATAAACGGCATAAGTACATCAATAACAGTGCCGGGCCGCACTGTAACATTTAAAGTGCACATATAAGCAGAGACTCAAACGGGGATGATGAAAAGTATGTGGGTCAAATATCACGAATGTGCCCACAGACAATGAACTGGCTGTGCAACCCCAGCCAACACAACGCTGTAAAAAAAGAGCTACTACAGAAAGCACGAAAGGGACAACATCTCATTGAGACCTGATGGATGCACTGCATTAAGAATGTGTATCCACCTTGCCTCTTTTTGCAACAAAATGCGACCTCTGTCCCCTCCCCTTACACTGGGGGGGACCCAATCTATCATTTTATATCTAAGGGTGCTCAAGCCGTGCTTGGCGTCCCGAAAGTACCTTGCCACAGGTAGCTCGGAAGGCTTACCATCGATCGCTGCTCTTATGCTGGACCTGTGGAGTGCCATGCGCTCCTTTAGTTGCCTCGTGGTTTTACCCACATACAGGAGCCCACATGGGCACCTTATGTAGTACACCACAAATTTGCTAGAACACGTGAGGGGGAACTGAATCTGGAACTTTTTGCCCGACCTGGGGTGCACAAATGTGTCTCCTACCTCTAAGTAGCTGCATGTAATACAACCAATACATCTATAATTCCCCGCTTTGCGGATCAGGAAATGACTCCTCTTAGGGGATTTAAAGGAGGAGATATCATTGTGCACTACCAAATCTTTGATATTACTCCCTCGTCTGAACGCGGGCATGAAGGAGGAGTGTTTGAGAACCGGTAGGGAATCATCCCCAGTGACAATGGGCCAAAGTTCTTTTGCAGATTTCATCAGTTTGCCACTTAATGCCGTGTAATCTTGGATCCAAACAATGCGTTGCTTGCTGTTCTTGCTGTGAGCGGCAGGCTCTAATGCATCCATTCTGCTGATTGAGAGGGCTTTGTTCATCGCTGATCTTAAGGTTTTAGGGTGGTATCCTCTAGCCAGGAATTTGTTGGTCATCAAATTCATCTGTGTGATGGCGTCACCCTTATTGCTGAATATTCTGATAATCCGCAGGTATTGGGAAAATGGAAGGCCCTTTTTGGACGCTAAGGGATGATAGCTAGAAGCATCCAGATATTTGTTCCTATCAGTCCTCTTTGTATAAATTGAGGTCTCAATTTCCAGGTCACTGTTGAGCCTAACGGCTACATCGAGGTAATGTACTTCCTGAAAGCTGTGGTCAAACGTGAATTTGACTGCCAGATCTCTCTCATTGATGTTATTCATCAGTTTCAGAAACGATTCCTCTCCATTGGACCACAAAATGAAGATGTCGTCAATATAGCGACAATACACGGCATTAAGTGGCAAACTGATGAAATCTGCAAAAGAACTTTGGCCCATTCTCACTGGGGATGATTCCCTACCGGTTCTCAAACACTCCTCCATCATGCCCGCGTTCAGATGAGGGAGTAATATCAAAGATTTGGTAGTGCACAATGATATCTCCTCCTTTAAATCCCCTAAGAGGAGTCATTTACTGACCCGCAAAGCGGGGAATTATAGATATATTGGTTGTATTACATGCAGCTACTTAGAGGTAGGAGACACATTTGTGCACCCCAGGTCGGGCAAAAAGTTCCAGATTCAGTTCCCCCTCACGTGTTCTAGCAAATTTGTGGTGTACTACATAAGGTACCCATGTGGGCTCCTGTATGTGGGTAAAACCACGAGGCAACTAAAGGAGCGCATGGCGCTCCACAGGTCCAGGATAAGAGCAGCGATCGATGGTAAGCCTTCCGAGCAACCCGTGGTAAGGCACTTTCGGGACTCCAAGCACGGCTTGAGCACCCTTAGATATAAAATGATAGATTGGGTCCCCCCCAGTGTAAGGGGAGGGGACAGAGGTCACATTTTGTTGCAAAAAGAGGCAAGGTGGATACACATTCTTAATGCAGTGCATCCATCAGGTCTCAATGAGATGTTGTCCCTTTCGTGCTTTCTGTAGTAGCTCTTTTTTTACAGCGTTGTGTTGGCTGGGGTTGCACAGCCAGCTCATTGTCTGTGGGCACATTCGTGATATATGACCCACATACTTTTCATCATCCCCGTTTGAGTCTCTGCTTATATGTGCACTTTAAATGTTACAGTGCGGCCCGGCACTGTTATTGATGTACTTATGCCGTTTATAGCTGTGGCTCGCTTTGATCTATCTATGTACTTGTCTCACAGCGATCAGTATGCACTGGTTGCCGTACCCATGCTGCCTTTTTATTGTTGTATGTTCTGTTGTCTTGGTGATGGGCACGTTAGTCTAGCCACGCCCCCCACAGGTAGCCGTGATGCCATTGGGTTGCCGCGATTGATGACATCATCGGCGCCTGGACGGGCAGCGAGGCACAGAGATGCACGTTGGTGAGTGACTATTTATTGTGTGTTTGTCTTGTATTTGTCTATAAGGTCTTGATAAAAGAGGTCACGCCTCTGAAACGTTGACTACCACTACTGAGTGGCCTGATTTATTATTTCTTTACCGGAGTGCCATCCGCTTCTACTTCGCTATACTATACCTGTACCATATGGATTACAGCAGGAAGGGCACCCGGACTGTTGAATTCATTTTTTGAGTGCCGGACAATCCAAGTTCTGTCTATATATATATATATATATATATATATATACATACACACACATATATATATATATATATATATATATATATATATTATAAGGGCACAGTCGTGCCCTTGTATTAAGGCTGCATCTAAAAAAGCGGATTTCTCCATAGAGAACTCCGAAGGGGAGGCCGGGTGTTTAAGGTGTATATATATATATATATATATATACACCGGGGTTCGGAGCAGCCTGTACCGGCTCAGTTAATAGCGCCCATTAAGTTGAGGTGGGTGCGGACTCTGTGATGTCTGTTGATATCAGCGCCCCCCACCACAAAGGATACACGTGTTCCATGATACTATACTACATTCTCTGGTCACTACCAGTGCCACACCGCTCACTCCTCACCAAGCCTAATTTGCTTACGGGGTAGCAGCAGCTTGTAGTACTGTGACAAGGTGTACTATTACGTTCTTTTTTACCATTTACAATTATCTTTTTTCCTACATTTTTTCCTATATTCAGGGGTACTCTCATTACACCACTTGTATTGGAGGTCCTTGCACTGCTATAACAAGGTCCACCAAACAATAAGTGTTAAGGTGGCCACACACATGGCGATCTGCACACGATCAGCCGATGTGTACGATTTGTGTACGATTTCTCTTGAAACTCTCCCCGGCAGCTCTGCACACGATCTCCACACAATTTGGTGTCCAATCTTCATACGATCTCTCCTGCATCCAGACTTTCACAGTGCATCGCCTCCTAGATTGTCAGATCTGCCCTACTGCACGGCAGATCTGACGATGCGATGTGCGACCAGCGGGGACGCGCATCGCATCATGATCGTGAGTGGGGACTCATGATTTCCTCACGATTTTGGCATATTTTACACGATCTGTCATTCCAATGCGTCGGAATCGGCCAGATCGGGTAAAATACTGCTATGTGTTTGGGCACCTAAACAGCAGATGCTCTCAGACTTACTGACATCCCAGAACAGGCTATGGGACACGCTCACTCCCTGTATTAATGCTTTGCACCAGGGCTGCCATCAGTAATAGTGGGGTCCGGGACTGACTTTAATAGGCAGGCCCCCCCCTTCCCACACCTCTCCTTATGGCCCTATATAGCGATATGCAAAGTTGTACGCACTTCGAGATGCACATGCAGCATATGTGCCAATGATATGCCTCCAGATATATATATATAGTATATACATAGTGATATACAGGAACAGCACTATTTTAGCTTTATACGGTAATTTCTAGATTAAATGTGACACTTAATTTTACAGAAAAACCAGGTTGGTTGCTCCAGTGTCTGCAAATAGCTGGCTATTACATTGGGGCCCATATATGTTCAGTAGCAAGCTGCTAAAATGTGTTTGGTGATACAGGTATTTGGTGCTAGGGCAAGATTTGAACCAAAGTTCTGCCAGTATGTAGGAAAGCAGGGACAGCCCTGTACACTAAAGTTAAAACTGAATAGGGTTGCTGGAACTGGAAGGGGTAATAGAGGGATTGCTGCACATGAGGAATATCTGTAAAACAGGCTGTTGGTAGATATATGTTGGTTCTAATTAGGGGTGTGCACCGGCCACTTTACGTGTTTTGTGTTTTGGTTTTGGATCTGGATCTTTCTTCATGTTTTGGATCTGGATTGGTTTTGCCAAAACCACCCTTCCATGTTTTGGGTTCTGGGTTTTGTGTTTTGGATCTGTATTTTTTTTTAAAAAGCATAAAAACAGCTAAAATCACAGAATTTGTGGGTTTTTCTGCTCATATGCTATTATTAACCTCAATAACCTTAATTTCCACTCATTTTCAGTCTACTCTGAACACCTCACACCTCACAATAGTGTTTTTATGTCCAAAAGGTTGCACCGAGGTAGCTGGATGACTATGCTAAGAGATACGAGTGGGAGGCAAAAACACGTGGCCCATCTAGGAGTGACACTGCAGTGGCAGACAGGATGGCAGTTTGAAAAACTAGGCCCCAAACAGAACATAATGCAAAGAAAAAAAAGAGGTGCAAGATGGAATTGTCCTTGGGCCCTCCCACCCACCCTTATGTTATATAAACAGGACATGCACACTTTAACAAACCAATCATTTCAGCGCCAGGGTCTGCCACACGACTGTAGCTGAAATGATTGGTTCGTTTGGGCCCCCACAAAACAAGCTGGCAATTAATCTGTCCCTGCACAAACTGGCTCTACGGAGGCAAGATGTCGTCCTCATCCTCCTCATCCACCGATTCCTCACCCTCTTCAGTGTTGTATACATCCTCATCCTCACAGAGTATTAACTCGTCCCCACTGGAATCCACCACCACAGGTCCCTCTGTACGTTCTGGAGGCTGGTCTCCCTGGAAGAGTTGATAATTCATTTTTATGAACATCATCTTCTCCACATTTTGTGGAAGCAACCTCCTATGCCGTTCGCTGATAAGGTTCTCGGCTGCACTAAACACTCTTTCGGAGTACACACTGGAGGGGGGGCAACTCAGGTAAAATAGAGCCAGTTTGTACAGGGGCCTCCAAATTGCCTCTTTTTCCTGCCAGTACAGGTATGGACTGTCTGACATGCCTACTTGGATGCTGTCACCGATGTAATCCTCCAACATTCTGTCAATGGTGACAGTATCATATGTAGTGACAGTAGACATGTCAGAAATTGTTGCCAGGTCCTTCAGTCCGGACCAGATGTCCAAACTTGGTCCTGCCTGCCCTGCATCACCGCCAGCGGGTTGCTTAGGATACCTAAGTTTTTACCTGGCAGCCCCAGTTGCGGGAGAAAATGAAGCTGTTGACGTGTCACGTTCCGCTTCAGCTGACAGTGTGTTCACCAGCAGGTCTTTAAACCTCTGCAGGCTTGTGTCGGCCGGAAAGAGAGACACCACATAGGCTTTAAACCTAGGATCGAGCACGGTGGCCAAAATGTAGTGGTCTGATTTCAACAGATTGACCACCCTGGAATCCTGGCAAAGCGAATGAAGGGCTTCATCCACAAGTCCCACATGCTGAGCGGAATCGCTCCTTCTTAGCTCCTCCTTCACTTTCTCTAGCTGCTTCTGCAAAAGCCTGATGAGGGGAATGACCTGACTCAAGCTGGCAGTGTCTGAACTGACTTCACGTGTGGCAAGTTCGAAGGGCTGGAGAACCTTGCACAACACGGAAATCATTCTCCACTGCGCTTGAGTCAGGTGCATACCCCCTCCTTTGCCTATGTCATAGGTGGATGTATAGGCTTGAATGGCCTTTTGCTGCTCCTCCATTCTCTGAAGCATATAGAGGGTTGAGTTCCACCGTGTCACAACCTCTTGCTTCAGGTGATGGCGGGGCAGGTTCAAGAGTGTTTGCTGGCGCTCCAGTCTTCGGCATGCAGCCGCTGAATGGCAAAAGTGGCCAGAAATTTTTCGGGCCACCCAAAGCATCTCCTGCACGCCCCTGTCGCTTTTCAGAAAATTCTGCACCACCAAGTTTATTGTGTGAGCAAAACATGGGACATGCTGGAATTTGTCCAGATGTAATGCCCGCACAATATTGGTGGTGTTGTCAGATATCACAAATCCCCAGGAGAGTCTAAGTGGGGTAAGCCACTGGGCGATGATTTCCCTCAGTTTCTCTAAGAGGTTGTGTCGGCGGTGTGCCTCTTACTGAAACCGGTGATACACAGCGTAGCCTGCCTTGGAACAAGCTGGCGTTTCTGAGATGCTGCTACGGGTGACTCTGCTGCTGTTGCTGCGTAAGATGATACATCTACCCAGTGGGCTGTCACAGTCATATAGTCCTTAGTCTGCCCTGTTCCACTTGTCCACATGTCCGTGGTTAAGTGGACATTGGGTACAACAGCATTTTTCAGGACACTGAGGACACTTTTTCTGACGTTTCTGTACAGTCTCGGTATCGCCTGCCTAGTGAAGTGGAACCTAGACGGGATTTGGAACTGGGGACACACTACCTCCATCAATTGTCTAAATCCCACTGCACTAATGGCGAATACCGGCCGCACGTCTAACACCAACATAGCAGTCAAGGCCTCAGTTATACGTTTTGCTTCAGGATGACTGCTGTCGTACTTCATCCTCCTCGCTAAGGACTGTTGGAGGGTCAATTGTTTAGTAAAAGTAGTGGTGTTCCTACTTCCTCTCTGGGATGATGAACGACTCCCAGCAGCAGCAACAGCAGCAGCGGCAGCAGGAGGCGTAGCAATGCAGGATCCTCCGGAGGAATCCCGGATAGGAGAGTCAGTCATGCCAGTGACATGGCCTGCAGGACTACTTCCGATCCTGACTAAGGAGGAAATTGACGAGGAGGGAGTTGACGGTGTGGTTTGCAGGCGCTTGGATACAACAGGACAACGGGATTTAGGTGTCCCTGGACTGCTTACGGTCTTAGCCAAAGTTTCTGAACTTGACAGTAACATTTTATGAATGCGCTGCAGGTGCCGTATAAGGGAGGTTGTTCCTAGGTGGTTAACGTCCCTACCCCTACTTATTCCACCTTTACATATGGTTACACATGGCAAGACAGTTGTTGTCCGGATTTGGATAGAAATATTGCCAGACCAAAGAGGTGGAATGTTTGGTCTTCTGCCCAGGCATGACCGTGATGGGCTTTTTCATCCCACGGACAACAACTGTCTCCCCCGGAGCCTGATTTAAACAAACCACATCACCATCAGAATCCTCCTCGCCAACTTCCTCCTCAGCGCCAGCTACACCAGTATCCTCATCCTGTTGTACTTCAACAGTGACATCTTCAATTTGCATATCAGCAAGTGGACTGTGGGTGCTCCTTTCAGCACTTGCAGGGGGCGTGCAAATGGTGGAAAGAGCCACCTCTTCCCGTCCAGTGCTGGGAAGGTCAGGCATCGCAACCGCCACCACACTTGGACTCTCCTTGGGGATTTGTGATATCTTCTTAGAACGCACAGTTATTTGCTGTGCTTTTGCCAGCTTAACTTGTTTGATTTTTTTAGTGGGAGGAGGGCTTCCATCGTCATGTGAAGCTGAACCACTAGTCATGAACATAGGGAAAGACCTTAGCCATTCCTTGCCACTCCGTGTCGTAAATGGCATATTGGCAAGTTTACGTTTCTCTTCAGATGATTTAAATGTTTTTTTCAAGGTCATTTTCCTGAACTTTGTCATTTGGGATTGTATGTGCCCTCTACTATGACATTGGGCATCGGCCTTGGCAGACAACGTTGATGGCATGTTATCGTCTATGTCATGACAAGTGGCAGCAGCTTCAGCACTAGGAGGAAGTAGTTCTTGATCTTTCCCTATTTTATTTTTATCGGAGAAAGTTTGGTCCTCCATTTATGTTCTATTGATATATACGTGCGGCTAAGGCGCACACAAACACAGAAAATAATTTTTTATTTTTGTTGGAGACTAGTGCACTTTGTGGGTTACACCACCCTTTAAGAAATGAGCCAGCTTGCCCTTTACTTATGGGTCACAGGCGCACGCTTGGCGCTGCTCCTTTGTTGATGCACGTGCAGCCACAGTGCACACAATTCACAAACACAGAAAAAAAAAAATTATTTTGTTTGGAGTGCCCTTTGGGGGTTACAGCACCCTTTAACGGACAAGCCAGCTGGCCCTTTACTTATGACACAGGCGCACGCTTGCCACTACTTTGTTGATGCACGTGCGGCTACTGCGCACACAATTCACAAACACATAAAAATATATTTTTTTATTTTGTTTGGAGTGCCCTTTGGGGGTTACAGCACCCTTTAATGGACAAGCCAGCCGGCCTTTTACTTATGGGACACAGGCGCACGCTTGGCGCTGCTCCTTCGTTGATGCACGTGCAGCCACAGTGCACACAATTCACAAACACAGAAAAAAAAAAATTATTTTGTTTGGAGTGCCCTTTGGGGGTTACAGCACCCTTTAGCGGTCAATCCAGCCGGCCCTTTATTTATGGGACACAGGCGCACGCTTGGCACTACTTTGTTGATGCACGTGCGGCTACTGCGCACACAATTCACAAACACAAAAAATATATTTTTTTATTTTGTTTGGAGTGCCCTTTGGGGGTTACAGCACCCTTTAACGGACAAGCCAGCTGGCCTTTTACTTATGGGATACAGGCGCACGCTTGGCGCTGCTCCTTCATTGATGCACGTGCAGCCACAGTGCACACAATTCACAAACACAGAAAAAAAATGTTTATTTTATTTGGAGTGCCCTTTGGGGGTTACAGCACCCTTTAGCGGTCAATCCAGCCGGCCCTTTATTTATGGGACACAGGCGCACGCTTGGCACTACTTTGTTGATGCACGTGCAGCTACTGCGCACACAATTCACAAACACAGAAAATATTTTTTTATTTTGTTTGGAGTGCCCTTTGGGGGTTACAGCACCCTTTAGTGGTCAATCCAGCCGGCCCTTTATTTATGGGACACAGGCGCACGCTTGGCACTACTTTGTTGATGCACGTGCGGCTACTGCGCACACAATTCACAAACACAAAAAAATATTTTTTTATTTTGTTTGGAGTGCCCTTTGGGGGTTACAGCACCCTTTAACGGACAAGCCAGCTGGCCTGTTACTTATGGGACACAGGCGCACGCTTGGCGCTGCTCCTTCGTTGATGCACGTGCAGCCACAGTGCACACAATTCACAAACACAGAAAAAAAATGTTTATTTTATTTGGAGTGCCCTTTGGGGGTTACAGCACCCTTTAGCGGTCAATCCAGCCGGCCCTTTATTTATGGGACACAGGCGCACGCTTGGCACTACTTTGTTGATGCACGTGCGGCTACTGCGCACTCAATTCACAAACACAAAAAAATATTTTTTTTTATTTTGTTTGGAGTGCCCTTTGGGGGTTACAGCACCCTTTAGCGGTCAATCCAGCCGGCCCTTTATTTATGGGACACAGGCGCACGCTTGGCACTACTTTGTTGATGCACGTGCGGCTACTGCGCACTCAATTCACAAACACAAAAAAATATATTTTTTTATTTTGTTTGGAGTGCCCTTTGGGGGGTTACAGCACCCTTTAACGGACAAGCCAGCCGGGCTTTTACTTATGGGACACAGGCGCACGCTTGGCGCTGCTCCTTTGTTGATGCACGTGCAGCCACAGTGCACACAATTCACAAACACAGAAAAAATATTTTTTTTTTAGCACTTCGGGGAGCACCCCTGATGGACAGGGCACCCCCTGGACAACACTACAGCACCCCTTTAGGACTGGGACACTGCACAGGACTTTGGAGTGGACACAGCCCCTATGGACAACTGACTGCACAACACAGTCCAGCCAGCCCCTATGGACTTTGAAGTAGTGGACACAGCCCCTATGGACAACAGCAGCACAGCACAGCACAACACTACACTGCACTACACTACACTACACTACACTACACTACACTACACTCCACAGCCCAGCCAGCCCTAACTCCTACCCTCCCTCTTCACTGTCCACAGCCGAGTGAGAAAATGGCGCCGACGCGGGTACCTTATATAGGATCCAAAACCCGCGAGACCTGGAAGGCGGGATGATGACGTTTTGCCTCGATTTCAGATCTGAGTCAGGCGGGAAAAGTCGAGCCTGACTCGGATCGGCCTCGGATCGGGGGGGCTCGGGGGGGTTCGGATTTCAGAAATCCGAACCCGCTCACCCCTAGTTCTAATAGGTCTATGTGAGTAATAAAGTTATGTTCTGTCTCTCCAGCACTCTGATGTTTCCAGCCCCCTTCTGCCTATGAATCTTCTTACCCATATTCTTCTGTGCCTGACTGCTGCTCCTCAGATCATGCCGTGCATGCCATGGCTCCTCTTTCTCCTTCAGTGGCGCCCGGTGACGTCATGTCAGGCGCGCCAACTAAACTTTATTGTATATCGGCAATTCTGCAGAAGGGCGAGGGGAGATAGGGACAGTCAGCAGGGACGGAACCTCTTTGACAGGGGGCGATTAGATTTGGGGACAGTCAGCAGGGACGAAACCTCTTTGACAGGAGGCGAAGCAGTAGCGGCTCTGGCAGATGGGAGGACCCTTAAACATTAAAATAGAAGCCCCTTTCACTAGATCTGCAGTAGTGACGGCGGGCAGGAGGTAGGAGAGGGCCAGCCCCCCCTATTCTGTCGAAGTGACTGGGCCCAGGACAGTAGTCCCGACTGTCCCGCCCTGATGGTGGCCCTGCTTTGCACACAGGGAGCAGTAGCAGCACTAGAGCATGTCAGAGAGGGACCTGTCTCTATTTTTCTAAATGTTTCTACTAATCGTGATGAATGTAATAATCCAAATGCTCAAGATATCTTTGGGTCTCCTTACATCTATTCATTAGACAAGTTGTGATACTGAGATATACCTCAGATCAGGGGCGATCTATAATGGGTGCAAGGTGTGCAGGGAACACGGGTCCAGGGGGGCCCCGCACCGCTCACCCTGCACCCATAGTATTACTTACGTCGGCGCGGGGTCCGGCGCTGTAAAAACGACTGGAAAATGGGCGCCACGTTTGCACGTGCGCAGTACAGGGAAAATGACCATTGCAGCCATTTTCCCGGTGACCAGCGCATTCTCTATAGATTCTGGGCGTACTCTAGTGCCCAGAGTCTATAACTCCGGCACTGGCCGCACACAGCTCAGTGCGCTGCCGGCCGCCAGACAGAGATGAGGGGGCCCGTGTCCGAGACTGCACATGGGCCCCCTCCTCTCTAGAAACGCCCCTGCCTCAGATTAAATGTATGTAACTTGCCACTGTATAGTAATTGATGTGTGGCTTACAATACCTTATAAACTATAACGCTAACTAGAACCAAAGATTACTCTGTAGATCAGTAATCACACAGTGACTTATATGGTGAATGATGATACCTGGTGCCGATTTCTGACATATTATGCTGCCTGCCATATAATGGAAGTATTTGCACTTCTAGAATTACATTATATTGCTGATAATATTTTCCCTGCTTCTTATTAAGCAGATATTAGAGATCTTTTGTAGCTTTTACTCTTTTATGTTGTTTGTGTATATCTGTGTATTTTAAATGAAATAATAAAAGTAAAGCTTTAATATAAATAACGAGTGCCCCCAGAAAAAGAGAGTTTCTTTTCTTCATATTTCTTGTTCAGTCTAACATTATACTCTCAGGGGTGCACCCCCACAATTGTGATTCCAGGTGAGAATTGTATAATAGATCTAATTTGAATAGTGGGTAACATACAAATTATATTTATTTTTATACCATCACCTGTGCTTAAGTTTTTCTCTCCTTCCCCTTTTCCCTTGTGATTATAGCCGTAGGTTTAATCAGAAGGCCGATGATCGACTGATCTACAATCGATGCTGCTTCTTTTTTACACAGCCTCTTGGATTTACAAAGATGTCGGTGGGCTGTCAAATAGTTAAATAGTGAAAGCAATCATATCACAGGCTGGGGTTACACTAGTATTGCCGGTAGTAACCCTTTTATGTATAGGGGGAAGTGAGAAAGGCCTGCTTTTACCGGCAAGAGGGTTTTACTATTTAAAATAAATTGGCCTCATAATCCTGTTACATACATCTTAGAAACATTTCTGAAACTAATATCTCTCTTCACTAAAGTCAGACTCGCTATCGGCCTACCCAACTAAATATGCCCTAAAATTGCAGCTTTATACTAAAACCTACCTGCTGTCTTCCTAACCACTCACTCAGTCACTATCTCCACCTCACCACCTTGTCAACAAATGATCACCCCATGCTTGTAGAATGTGTGCTTTTGGGAGATGTGGCCTGACCGGAAATCAGGGAGGATGTGCCTTGCACCGGCTCCTGCGCTGAGTCCTCTGCGGCTGTATTTATGGCTGACTGCTGCCGTCTGGACTAGACATCTCCACTCACAAGTGTCTGTGCCACCTCTGACCTGCCTGGCGGACCCTGGGAGTGCTCTGCGAGACTCGGCAGCCTTCCCAGCTCCCTGAAGTATCGGTCTCAAGTTTGAAGCTCAGGCGGCATGCCGCTGAACACCCCCGCTGCTCCACCTAGGGAGCCACCAGCAATGGTTGGAAATAGAGGGAAGCCGCCGTCTTTGGCCTCTTTCAACTATAGCTGCAGCTGAGTAATGCCTGCTATGTCTCTGCCAGAGCACACCCTATGGACCATGGATCTCCAGACCTATTCAGTCTCCAGGGTGGTGAGTGAGTGATTGATTTCGACCTACATTCCTCTGCAAGGCTGCATTTCTCTACCTCTGCCCTCACCTACATGCTGCTCAAGTGATCTTACCCACCCACACTCATGAGACGTCTGTATGCCTACCGCAGAACCCAGCATACTCTAACCACTAGGAATTAGTGTCTTCTCATAATGACCTCCTCACTTCTCAAATCTCAGTTAAGGATAAACTGGCTGATATGGAGCTTTCTTGAGAGATTGTAGGTCCTGCGCAAGTGGTGTAGATGGTACTGCTTGCCACAGGTATGCTGCTGCACTGGGGGATGCCTGACCTCATCCAGTGGGTAAATACAGAGAAACGTGGGGACCAGATGCTGCGCACAACCTATTTCCTGAACTCTGTATATTCTAAATATATTCTAAAGTAGTAGAACCCAAAATGATGAGAGGGTACCAACTAAGAACCAAATGTTGCTTTTACTGATAAAAGTTTCACAATAATAGTCACTACAATTGTAATGCAATATAATATGGTGCCTGTAAACCATTGGTTATACACCAACAGATTAAACAAACAAATAAACACAATGGACAATGCTGCAATATGTCAAAATTGTCAGAAGGAAAAGTAAACAAATATAAACAAAAATAAACAAAATATAGACAAATGTAGACAAAATATAAATAGCAAATGTGCTGATCTATTTGTGAATAGGCACTGGTACTGGTCTCAACCTTAGATGCCGCCAACTGAATAGTCAATATGATAGAGATGGTTAAAGTATAGTGTTTAGTCAGGGAGATCTAGCGGCGTCCCGCTAGTTCCAAAGGGGTACCTCGGTGGTATGCTGTAAGTCCTGTGGATGTCTGTACGTTGCCCGGGTTATTCTCCATGTAGTGTGGGGGAGGCTGGCTGTGGCGAGCGCCGGGGATCACTCTGCGTCACGGGCGCCCTGAGTGCCGAGATCACGGACACTGTCCCTGTTGCCAGGGGGCAGGTCCGTGCGCGTGCACCAGGTGCCGGACAGGGGAGAGGGGTGCCTACAGTCCTGGCTTGCAGAAGAAGACCTGACAGGTCGAAACGTGTTGGAGGAACACTGCAATCCCTATCTAACAGCGTCTCCAGTACCACATTTGCCGTCCAACTGTTTCAGCTTACCACTACCGGAACTTGAATCTACTAGCTAGCAACAGAAGCGCGCCATCACCGCCGACGAAGACCGCCGGGACCGGCAGCTTGGCATCCGGGTAAGTATCCTCTGGTGCAGAGTCGTCCGCGGCCCCCGGCTTGCGCAAGCCAGGACCGTAGGCACCCCTCTCCCCTGTCCGGCACCTGGTGCACGCGCACGGACCTGCCCCCTGGCAACAGGGACAGTGTCCGTGATCTCGGCACTCAGGGCGCCCGTGACGCAGAGTGATCCCCGGCGCTCGCCACAGCCAGCCTCCCCCACACTACACGGAGAATAACCCGGGCAACGTACAGACATCCACAGGACTTACAGCATACCACCGAGGTACCCCTTTGGAACTAGCGGGACGCCGCTAGATCTCCCTGACTAAACACTATACTTTAACCATCTCTATCATATTGACTATTCAGTTGGCGGCATCTAAGGTTGAGACCAGTACCAGTGCCTATTCACAAATAGATCGGCACATTTGCTATTTATATTTTGTCTACATTTGTCTATATTTTGTTTATTTTTGTTTATATTTGTTTACTTTTCCTTCTGACAATTTTGACATATTGCAGCATTGTCCATTGTGTTTATTTGTTTGTTTAATCTGTTGGTGTATAACCAATGGTTTACAGGCACCATATTATATTGCATTACAATTGTAGTGACTATTATTGTGAAACTTTTATCAGTAAAAGCAACATTTGGTTCTTAGTTGGTACCCTCTCATCATTTTGGGTTCTACTACTTTAGAATATATTTAGAATATACAGAGTTCAGGAAATAGGTTGTGCGCAGCATCTGGTCCCCACGTTTCTCTGGCTGATATGGAGGACAGATCCAGGAGGAACAATATTAAAATCAGAGGTATTCCAGACTTCATATATAATGATGCCCTTTGGGACTTTGCCTTGGCCCTTTTCAAGAAATTACGGGATTTACTGATTGATCGAATTCATCATCTACCGAATCCCCACTCTGCTCTTGGAAGTACACCCTGTGATACCTTCCTACATATCTACTACTTCCAAATCAATGAGGACATTCTCAGGATTGCACACCTAGTGGAGGATATAGAAGTCTTGAACAATCTTCAACTCTTTCCAGACCTCTCGATTCATACCATCAATAAGCATAGATTTAATTAACCCTTTACGAAGGCGCTGCAGGATCACGATATCCAGTACCACTGGGGTTTCCCGGTCAAGCTCCTTGTCCAGAAGGATGGATCCTAGATTGTCTCTCATCTTTGGAAACCAGTAACAAGCTTTTGACTGAGTGGAATATCCCGGTTTCCATTACTCCTCTCCTACAACACAGGGTCCCAGGTGGAGTGATGATACCCCGTTTTTCTTTTTATGATCCTTCTTCAAGTTCTTATGGATGTCTACTGGCTGTGATGGAGTTCGTGTGGTTTGGATCGCACCAGTTGTAGTAATACACATATCCTGTCTGTTGATGGTTTGACCCATTCTCCGGGTCAATGATTCATACTATATCCCTCTCTATTTTCATTGTGTCATCATGCCTACTTCAGCCACAACTATTCTTAGTTTGTGGACTTTCCATTTTGTTGTTAATAGTCTACTTTTCGTCTAGAGTATGTGGTTTAATTCTTTTCCTACTATGTGCTTTTTCATGTCCTATTATGTTATTATTTTTCTAGTTTTATTTTTCTAGGTCAATCAATTACTAGGATGTCTAATGTCTTCTATTTATGTTTGTTTTCTATGCTAATATGCAAATATTCTGTGTGACTGGATGGCTTCCAGCCCGGACTCCCAATCACAGGTTGGGGTTTTGATCCCCCTTTGACCTTGGGGTATCAGGGAGTCCCGCTTACCGTCAGTGACCATCTGTTACTGACTCCACTCACTGCGCCGTGGGCATAATGATGCTGTCACCACCAAACTCTAACATCGGTGTTTGGAACCGCTTCTTAGGTACACTCAGGGTCCTACTGCTGGCGCCTGGAACCGCTCTGCTGCATATGTGTAGACTAACTGCGGACACACCTCCTGTTTGGTGTCGGCTGTTCCCACATGATCCCTCACAATGGACCAAATCTGCATGGTAGCAGGCAGAGGGCTTGAATTTCGGAGATGCCTGACTTGAACAGTAGGAGAACAGAATGGCATTTGGCACAATTCTGTTGGTCGCAGGGTACAGATGCAGTCGAAGTAAAAGGCGAAAGGTGTTTATTGCTCAAAGTCTAAAAAAAAGACCATCCCGTCGGATTGAATGGGAATAATCAGCATACAAGAAATCTTATCAATCAGCAGTTCTTCTCCACAAAGGATTTTCAAAGATGTACACATACAGGCTCACATGCCCTCTTTTTATATCATCCTTACACACAATATCACAGGGGGGTAAATCCACCCTGTGATCCTCTCAACCAATCATGCTTCCTCACATAATATAATTTAACCACATCTTACATTTCAAAGGAGTCACCCAATTTCCTCCTTTCTGATCTACCACCCAAACCTAAACACAAACTAATTTATCATAAATTATAACTGTCTCCTAAAATGTTGATATAACATTTCACAGGAAATAGTAAATGACATTCATTATTCCCAATGGAAGTATCTATCAGTTTGGCACTTCCAACCTTAACACATTCAGGTTTTAGCAAGTGACATCCAAAAGGGGCTTCTTAAAAACAAACACATTGTCTGTCCCAACCTTGCTGGCTATTGCCTTTTCAGAGGAAGTGCTGTAAATGAAGGGTTTAGCCATATGACACTATTCACACCTTCACATAGAAACCTCCCAGCCAGGTCTCCCCTGGAGTTCACTGACCACAACAGATCTTTCTATTCATCAGACCTCCTGCTAGGAAAATACAATCAGCATCTAATTTCCTGTAGTCACAAGCTTGTCATGTGTTATACAGGCATATCCAAGAAGTGCATTTTCTATACAAAATAAACATTTAAAATCATACCTTTTAAATACATTTACATGTCATGCCTGTGCACAGCATCAGGCTTTGCACCATTCAGCACTGTAGCCCAGGACCTGTCGTCCTGGCTCAGTGCTGCACATAGCATTTTAAATATGTTTTTATTTTTGAACACTCAGGACCCAGCGCAGAGTACACGTTTACAATGGGTGCCTGGCGCCTTTTGTCCTATGGCTCCGCAGCACGGGGGTTAACCCCTTCAGTTCCGCGGTCGCCATTATACAAGTGGGGCCGGCCTCCGGCCACACACTGCTATTCTGTTATAGATTTTTTTGCTCTTTTTAAAAGGCCTCATGAGTGGGAAGTGTAGTAGCCCAACCCCACGTTATCTATTTTGCCATACCCTGCCCCCACTGCAACTACAATGGCTCGATATACTGGACCAATTGGGTTTTTAGCACCCTTCCCGTATTTTCTATTTCTTCTCCCAGGTTTTTTCCTTCCTTTCAACCCATTTTGTATGACCAGTTCACCTCAGGCATCCCATTGTTCCCCTTAATTTATTATGCCTAATGGTTAAAGTTCTCTCTTTTAATGTCAATGGGTTTAATTCTCTGCATAAGAGGCAGTTAACCCTCTCCGCTTACCACCAACATAAGGTTAATATTGTGGCATTACAGAAGACTAATTTCTCCTCTTCAGCACCCCCTATACTTTAAGACCATAAATACCTCATATGTTTTACAGCCTGAGCCAACAGTCCTTGAAAACATTCCAATTTTATTCTGCTTCATGTAAGCACTACTTTCAAATTGAAGCAGAAAATCGAGGACAAAATTGATATAAACTCTCCCCGAGACTGCTCCCTTTCCTATCGTGATATCGGCCCTTCTCTTACTTTTAACAAAGTACTTGCAGAATTTGATTTGTATGATGCCTCGTGTAACCATTTGCCTGAGGAAAGGGACTATACTTTCATTTCTACAGTGCATAATAGCTACTCCAGAATAGACCTTATTCTTTCAGACAAACAGGTCCTTCAGCATACTAGAAAATTCTCCCCAGTACTTGGTCTGATCACGCCCCCTCTTGTGGACTTGGGATACAGGTCACCATTTACCCAACTGCAGGGCCGTGGCATTTCCCTGAGTATCAACTAACTGATCCTGAGACTCTACAAGTCCTTAGCTCTTGCACGCTTATTCCATAGGTACTATACGGCCGGAAACAAAGCCTCTCGTCTTCTAGCACAAAATCTCCAAGGTCATCAAGCCTGTAATAGAATAAGATGTCTTCTTTCCCCTTCTGGCCTAAAAAAATTCTTAATCTCCTTGATATTGCTAATTTGTTTTCAGTATATTATGCTAAGCTATATAACCTGAAGGTTGATCCCTGTACCCTTCAACCTTCTGTAAGCTCCATATCCTCCTTTCTTGATAGTTTACCTCTTATACCCCTTTCAGACATCTCGAGATTCCCGGGAATTTGGCCTGCCTCAGCCAAATTCCCGGGTAGCCAAGTCTGTCTGAAAGGTACCTACCCGGGAACACGTTCCCGGGTAGCCACCCCTGCAATCGACCAGGGTTTTTCCCGGGACTTAAGTCCCGGGAAATTACCCTGCTTCTGCCTGAATGGTGCTACCTGGGAATTTACTACTCCCGGGCAGCACCAAGCAGCTTTTACATGGAGTTGGCAGCGCAGAGCGTCCTATAGGACGCTCAGCACTGCTGCTGTGAGCTGACAGCGCAGAGCGTCCTATAGGACGCTCAGAGTTGCTGCTCTGAGTTGGCAGCGCAGAGCGTCCTATATGACGCTAAGCGCTGCCGCTCACCACCCGCCCACACTCCCGCTGCACCACCACTACTGCCCCTATTTCCCAGGCATAGCATCAGGTGACGGGGTGAGAATGCTGGCTCGCTGGGGGTTCTGCCTGCCCCGGCCACTGTAGAGGTGAGAGGCGGGGAGGGCTGAGTGGGACGCTGCTGCTGCCGCAAATATGGGTGGGTGACTGCTCTTCGTGCACCTGTACCCGGCCTGTCCGGCCCTGGCACCTCGGCCGCTGCTCTGCTCTTCTCTGTGCCCGTGATCAGTGCCAGGCAGGAGACTTGTGTCCAGGGGCAGCCCAGCCAGAAGCCTTGGGATTGGGGCGAGCTGCCAGGGCACCCATGGGAGGTAGTTTGGGGACATGTTGGGCAGTGTTTCAAATTATGTGCACCCCCACATACACAGCATGCCAGTCACAGGGGGCACATAGTTGTGTGTGATCAGGGCCTGGCATCACTCACATCAGCTCCACATCATCTTTGTGTCCAGCAGTTGCCATGTAATCTAAAAAACCCTGCTCTTGTCTGAAAGGGGTCTACCTGGGAATTTCCCGGGTAGACACTGTAGTGTGAAAGGGGGGTCTTGACCAAATACCCGGGAATTTGCACAGGAGAAATTCCCGGGTCTGAGCAGGAAATTTCCCGGGTTGTATATCTGAAAGGGGTATTACTCTCTTACTTCTCAATACAGACATAAAAGTTTATGCTAAACTGATAGCTAGAAATACAATGAAAATGGGGGGATGGTGCGCAATACTACTCACCCTGAGAACTGTTTGGTCTACAAAGAGCTGCTACAAAATGTGGGAACTGCAACCCACCAAAATGAACATGAAGGTAAAAAAAGAAACAAATGTAGCGCTGGTAGAACAAAAAAACATACAATTTAATGACGAAATGCACAATAAATAAAATCAGTAAATATGTAGCAATAAAGAGTACACTGCAATCCCTAATAGGGAGAAAAGTTGGAGATATGTATCTCTTGAGGGAATAAAATCGTCAATGTCACTCAATTTATCCAATTGGACTGATATATAGTGATGACGGTATACACCAAACGGCAAGCTGGTATAGATCTCCAAAAAGGTAAATGGAGTGGAAGCCGTGATATGAAAAAAATGTGTGGCTCACCTAAGCCTGAGAGTGTGTCCAGCCTTCAGTGGATACACACAAGTCGTGTACATATGCCCCGGTGCCTGCACAGGAATCAATCTGTGACGTGAGGACCTCCGCTATGAGCTCTCTATCCATGCATGCTAAACCACGGCTGCTGTGAATGAAGCTGGAAGTCACGGTCGCTGACAATACATGCGGTGGCCTGAGCCCACCTTCTGAGGAAACCGGGAGTGCTGTCCCGGAGAAATGCGTTAAGGCATTTTGGGCAAGTACACTGATATATTATTTCGATGAGAGTGCTACCGCCAACAACAATATATAATAAACACAAGAAGAGAAAAAAGTTTCCTATATGCTGTGCACAAACAAATGAACAAGTTTAAAACTGTGCAGTTATAATCAGTTACACAACCCAGCTGGCAGCTCTTGATGTTGTTACATTGTATGGTCTCAAATATTCCAGTAGAAAGTCTGAACATAACTCCTTGGGCTCTATTTACTACAATCCGTATTTGTAATGCAGATTGTAGTGTGATATTATTGACTGAATTCTCATTGCGAATTCAGGCAATATCACAGGGATTTACTACAAATCCCTTGCAGGGACAGAACTTGCGAGAAAGCTCTGTCCCTGCGAATCCCCTCCGCACACTAGTCACGGTATTTTCGCAAAAAATACCGTGACAAAGTGCCCGCGCATGCGCCGACCGGCCGCCGTTGCTACCCCCTGGCGCTAAGCCCCGCCCCCATTGTTAAACCCCACCCCCTGTGATCGCGGACCCCCCTGCGACCCCCCCCTCCCTTAATAGCACTTACCTGCAGTCATCGGTACTCCGGTGATGTCTTCCATGCCTCCGGTCAGCTAATATCCCATACTGCACTGGGACCCGATCACCTGATGACCGGGCCCCAGTGCACCATGGGAGACCAGCTGACCTGAGGGGAATCATCACCGGAGCCCCGATCACCGGTCCATGGAGTCATGTAAGTACATTTTTTTTTTTTTTTACTTTTTTTTTTTTTTAGCAGAGATCAGCTTGCGGTCTGTTTAGACCACACAGATGAACACTGGGACCGGCTCCGGGCTCTGCTCTGCCTTTTAGAGCAGAGTAGGAGCCCGGTAACTGGGGGAGACCCTCACAGGGCTTTCCCTGGTATTTTTTTACAATTTATTTTTAGTAACTTTGGTCGGATCACATTTCCCATTACAATTATGGGAAATGCGATCTGCTTACTAAAAATAAGTGATACTTAGGGGTTGGAGTAGAATTTTACGAATTCTACTCCAATTGCCCTGTAATAACTATAGGTGATACTAAAATAATGTGAAAAGGGTGTGAAAGCACTCTTTTTCACTTTATTTTAGTCAAAATAATGTTAATAAATAGAGCCCCTTGTGAGAGAGGTAATAAATCAGAAATATGATTTGAAGAATAACAGCTTAATATATAGCCATACTGTAAACAACACCCACGTAAGATTATTTATCCATTATCTTTACAGGTGTGGCTCTGCCCCAAAATCATCATGACTATGCTGTTTTTTTATTATTATTATTATTATTATTATTATTCTTTATATGGCGCCACAAGGGTTACGCAGTGCCTTACAAAGTACATAAACATATGAGCACACCAGAAATAGTTTTTAACAGTACAATAATTGTGGGAGAAATACAGGATTTATAAACATTGCTGCATAACACTTAAATAAGCAGCATGGTGTCAGCAACCAAGTGTTAGGTGCCGTTGCAAATGAAAGTAAAAGTAAGGCAAGGAGAAACACGTGAGGGAAGAGGGCCCTGCTCGTGAGAGCTTACATTCTAAAGGCGGAGGGGCAGACAAGCAGGGGAGACACAGATGGGCTAGATAGTGAGAAAGGAGCATATAGTAGTGAGTTAAGATGAGCACTGGAAAGCAGGGCCGGATTAAGGCTTATGGGGGCCCCAGGGCAACTAAGTTGCGGGGGCCCCCTTCAAGCCACACAGAGCCCAGCCCAGCCATGCCCCCAGTAGCAGTCCCCCCTCAACAGTAGTCCCCCCAGGAGTACCCCTAGTAGTGATCCCCCCTCTATGCTGTGTCCCCCAGTAGTGGTCCCAGCAGTGTGCAGTGCCTCCAGTAGTATCCCCAGCAGTGCCCCTAGTAGTACCCCTCCCCTCTATGCAGTGTCCTCCAGTAGTGGTCCCAGCTGTGTGCAGTGGCCCCAGTAGTATCCCCAGCAGTGCCCCTAGTAGTACCCCCAGCAGTGCCCTTAGTAGTAGTCCGTTCCCTCCCTGGCAGTGCCCTTAGTAGTAGTCCATTCCCTCCCCGGCAGTGCCCTTAGTAGTAGTCCGTTCCCTCCCTGGCAGTGCCCTTAGTAATAGTCCGTTCCCTCCCCGGCAGTGCTCTTAGTAGTAGTCCGTTCCCTCCCCGGCAGTGCCCTTAGTAGTAGTCTGTTCCCTCCCCAGCAGTGCCCTTAGTAGTAATCCGTTCCCTCCCCGGCAGTGCCCTTAGTAGTAGTCTGTTCCCTCCCCGGCAGTGCCCTTAGTAGTAGTCCGTTCCCTCCCCGGCAGTGCCCTTAGGAGTAGTCCGTTCCCCCCCCCGGCAGTGCCCTTAGGAGTAGTCCGTTCCCTCCCCAGCAGTGTCCTTTGGAGTAGTCCATTCCCTCCCCAGCAGTGCCCTTAGAAGTAGTCCGTTCCCCCCCAGCAGTGCCCTTAGGAGTAGTCCGTTTCCCCCCAGCAGTGTCCTTAGGAGTAGTTTGTTCCCTCCCCAGCAGTGCCCTTAGGAGTAGTCCGTTCCCCCCTTAGGAGTAGTCCGTTCCCCCCTTAGGAGTAGTCGTCGTCCCCTGGCCGGCCAGACACACACACATACACACAGGAAAAAAAGAAAAATCTCCACTTACCTTAATCCCCGCTCCGGCTCCGGCATCTGCTCCTCCGTCCGGCGTCCACCCAGGCCGGCCCGCTCTGCATGATGGGAGAGACGTCGACGTCTCTCCCATCAGCCACTGCGGGAGCCGGAAGACGGAGTCTCCGGCAGTGGGCCGCAGCACAGCGGCCGATTAGAGTCTGTCTGACTTTCATTGGCTGCTAAAACAAACACACAGCTGCCGACGCCGGCGGCTGTGTGTTTGTGCTGTATAGTGCGGACGGCAGGGCGCCCCAAGCTGATGCAGCAAGCACTGAATGTGCTGCTGCATGCAGTAGTGTGGGGGCCCTCTGTGTGTGGGGGCCCTCTGTGTGTGGGGGCCCAGGGACGACTGCCCCTGTCGCCTCCCCCTTAATCTGGCCCTGCTGGAAATCTTTGAGGAAGAAATAGGTCTTGAGAGCCATTTGAAGATTAAGAGCGAGGAAGCAAAGTTATGGAGGAATTTTCAGCTATGGCCAGGGGTGTGAAAAAAATTTTAATTAGCAAATTATGGTTAACTGCACTTGAAAGTGGTCCAAATGTACTGATGTATAATAAACAATATATAATGCCTCTCATGGCTCTAGTGGTATAAATAGCAGCTTATATTTGCCTCATAGTATGATGGTTTGCATCCTATTGAAGTTCAATATAAATATATAGCAGACAGTAAATGTGGCATGTTGGAGATATCTAACATGTTTCATATATGCAATAGTTAGCAGCCTTGTTCCTGCAGCTCTAAACAATTGTGTAAATGATTATAGCTACACGGTAACAATCATTAATTTAGCTTACTATAAACACTGTTGTAGCTTGATCGCAGCAACCCTTTATTTTGTTAATAGCATTAAAACAGAGTGTTCTCATCATCTTTTAGCTCTCTGACCAACTTACTGTATTTCATTTTTATATTTTCAGAAGGGGCATTGCCATGCACTTCCTGGTTTTTCCCACTCCTCCAGTACCCGGGCCCCATTCACCTCTTGGCAGCCCTGGGTAATAGTATTTAGCGCTGCTATGCTATCAATCTGTATCAATCACACAGCAATGTTGGCTTATAGGTCACTGGATTCTTTGCATTAGCAGAGTAGTGTGCAGTGGAATGATGCTGTGTGTAATTGTTATCCAGCCAATCTACCAACCAGCAAAGAATGCACTAAGCCAGAGTGTATGTGATGTTAAGCGTGTTGTGCAGTTGGTTCAGGGGCAGAACTATGGGAGACAATGGAGGCACCTGCCGCCGGGCTCCAGCACTGAAGGGGCACCTCCTCCATTGCTCACAATATATTCACCCCTCTTAGGGCTGTAGTATACCGTTACTGATGCCCAATACATGGCACCTCTTCCTGGCCACTGAGAAGCCACTATATACTAGTGGAGAACTCCGTGTCAGACCATCAGGTGCCGCCTTTGTCTATCTATAGCCTGTCCATACTCATTTGTGTTTGCTGCTCCTCAGCAGCTTCTTTGTCAGTGTAACATGTCCGACGCCCCCCTCACCCACAACTCTCTGTCTCACTCCTCCATACAGTGTCAGCAGCTGTTACGGAGGGGCACCAAATAAGAACTTGTCTTCGGGCATCTGGGATGAACTTACGCCACTGAGTTGGTTGTTGCTGGTGGATGTTAGTCCACATGTGGCACAGCTTAACCAGTTCTTAGGTTTAGTGAACCAGGTAGAAACAATGAGCAGTATAACGACACAGGGATATAACAAGTGTAACAATAGTAATGATGCAGCCTGGAGCTTTAGGGTACCGCTCGGGGCTGTAGTGTGCCGGGCATCTGAGCAGCAGCAGATGGTAGACCCATGCCCCTTAACTATAGCAGTGGTGTACTTGCAATGAGTTATCAGGCTCTGCACGGCTATTACTGTGGGAGAGTCTCAGAGTCGCAACCATCTGGTAAGAATGCCAGGGAGAAAGACGTGCCAACGTGGCACGCATGTCAGTGGTTAGGCCTCCTGCTGAGCTCCGGCAGTTCCTAGAGACCGCCGGTTCAGTTGCCATGTATGCAGTGAGCAGGGGCGCCGAGAGGGGGGGAACAGGTACAAATTACCCGGGCCCGGACTTCCTGAGGGGCCCGGCGGGGGCCCAGGTCTGATGCCGCTCCCCCCTCACAGCAGCCCAGCACACAGCGTGTGCTGAGCTGCAGTGGGAGACTACTACTGATCGTGCCCCCCTGGCTTTGTGCCAGGCTGAGGGGGCTCAGAGCGCCCCCCTCACCAGCGCGCGGCGCTGAATATCTTTTTTTCCCAAAGGGGGTGTGGCCACGCCTCCCGCGATTAGGCCACGCCCTGTTACCCGGGCCCGCTGCGGCTCTTGGCGGGCCTGGCAGTGAGGATGGAGGCTGCCAATCATAAAATTTGTCAACAAACAGAAGCACAAACTCGGATGACAGATAAGCACAATTAAGAATTTTTTCCATAATTTTTTAATAAACATGGCATAGGGGTGCTGTGATACTGTAGGGCTCTGCAATTCAAGAAAGTTTTGGAACCGCTGTATAGTGAGATGGCAAACTGGTAGGATAGCCTAGGGAGGTTAATTAAATGACAGAAGAAAAGTTAACTCTCTCTAAACTAATTATTGCCGCCAGTAAGATTATAAATTACTAAAGTTGGCCATACACCAGACCAGGAGCGGATTTATCACTAGGCAACCTTGGCAACTACCTAGGTGCCTGTAGCCAGTCCACCACACCCCCCTCCCCCTCCCTCCCTGCTGCTGGCATCAGCAAGAGGACAAACACAGCAGCAGCATGGTCCGGGGCACCGTGTGCAGTCAGTGTGAGCTGGAGCAGTCACACCACAATGCATTCAGCAGGTCTCCTCCCCCTCCTACCCCCGGAGTGTAGCCAGCCTCTTATGATCACCTTCTTCCCCCCACCCCCTGCTGTGTAGCCAGCCTCCTATGATCACCTTCTCCCCCTCCCCCCACAGTGTCGCCAGCCTCCTCTGATCACCTTCTTCCCCCACCCCCTGCTGTGTAGCCAGCCTCCTCCAATCACCTTCTCCCCCTCCCCTCGCAGTGTCGCCAGCCTCCTCTGATCACCTTCTTTCCCCCACCCCCTGCTGTGTAGCCAGCCTCCTATGATCACCTTCTCCCCCTCCCCCCACAGTGTAGCCAGCCTCCTATGATCACCTTCTCCCCCTCCCCCCACAGTGTCACCAGCCTCCTCTGGGACATCTTCCCCCACCCCCTGCTGTGTAGCCAGCCTCCTCCGATCACCTTCTCCCTCCTCCCCTCGCAGTGTCGCCAGCCTCCTCTGATCACCTTCTTCCCCCCACCCCCTGCTGTGTAGCCAGCCTCCTCCGATCACCTTCTCCCTCCTCCTCCCCACAGTGTAGCCAGCCTCCTCCGATCACCTTCACCCCCCACCCCCTGCTGTGTAGCCAGCCTCCTCTGATCACCCCCTTCCCCCTCCCCCAACAGTGTGCATTGCAGCCAGTTTCCAACTTTACCTCCCCTTGTTGTGGGAACCGCGGGAGACTTCCACTCTCCCAGGGGCAGCAACATGACCCACACAAACAAAGAGGATACTCTGTGTAAGTTTAATTAAAACTAAATTCTTATAGTGTTAAATAACAGAGTTCTTTCTACTTGATTTTTTATATATATATATATATATATATACACTGTATTACTGTGATCAGTGTCTTATTGCAATTAAAACAATCACCACTGATGTGACGCTTTCCCTGTGACTGACCTGCTCCCTGAAGTTGGCAGTAAGTGAGAGGATGCACAGCTCACACTACCTACAGTAGCAGTGGTACAAAATGTCCACATGTTCTGGATATTGATATTCAGAATGTTAATATGAACGGGAGTAAACATGTCATATGTTGACATTCACAATGGCCATATTAACATAGTGTCAACATTACCAGAATGTCAACAGTGGGCATGTCAAGCACGCAGTTTTGCATTGGTGAGATGAGTATTCCTAATCCTAGCCTAACCCTAATTGCAGCCTTACCATAATCCTATCATCGTGAAATAATCAGCTATCGACATTTTGTAATTGTTGTGAATGTCAATGTTCTATCAAATGTCGTCATTCTGAATGTCGAAATTCAGACCATGTCAACATTCAGGTGTCGACATTAAGAACATACTGTACACTCCACAATATGGCATCTCTTCTGGCAGAAGGTTAAGCCTGGGAATACTTGTGGTGAGTGTGCACCTGCTACATTCAGGTAGCTTCTGTTGTAGTCTGTTGCACTGAAGCAAGACGTATAATGATGTTACATGCATGTATTGTAAGATTATTAATATACAGTATCTAGTCTAATGCCCATGCTGAACGCTCTTCTACAAAACACCTGCTCCTGTTATAATGCTGGAATCATAAATACTCAGGTAGTCATTTTTGACATATTGAGAGAGATGCATTATTAAACTAAAAGTTTAGGCCATCAATACATTATTATTTTGGACTGTCCAACTATCAGTTTATATGCCCTTACAGGCTTTCTTTTGTGTCCTGTACCTTGCCACAGCCAGGGGTGTATCTACTCATTGGCCAGGGTGGCACTCGCCAAGGGCGCCAGCCAAAGGGGGGGCGCCGTCTGGCAGTGCCACCAACAGCCAATAGGTGGACTTCCCCAGGGGCTTGAACTAGCCCCGCTAGTCCCCCGGGCTCCACAAGTGTAGGGCAGATCGCTGTGAGAGCGGTTATGCCCTACACAGTAACAAACAGACAGCCACCAACGGCGGTTGTGTGTTTGTTAGAGCAGCCAGCCAATGAGAGTCAGACAGACTTTCATTGGCTGCTGCGTCCACGGAGGGAGCCGGCTGGAGCTCACTCATGAGCTCCGTCTTCCGGCTCCCCCCGCAGCGAGTGATGGGAGAGACGTCATGATGTCTCTCCCATCCCATAGTGCAGAGCGAGAGTGGGCCCGGAGGAGTAGACAGTGGTGGTCATTGGCAGGAGCGGGGATCAGGTAAGTTGTTTTTTTTCTTTGTGTTTTTATTCTGGCACAGCACGGGGGGGGAGTATGGCTACTAGGGGGCACTGAATAGGGGGGACTACTACTGTGGGCACTGCATATGGGGACTACTACTTGGAGGCACTTTCTGAAATTATGGGGGTAGGGGGGCGTCAGGACTTTACCTTGCCAGGGGCACTTGGATCTGTAGATACACCCCTGGCCACAGCATCACTAGACTTTTATGACATTAGAGTTTTGCAATGGCATCTGACCCACAAACATGTAATTGCATCAATCATGTATTTGTAACTTGCACGTGGTTCTTCTCACTGAGATCAAAATGACAACAGTGCTTATTACATAACAGCAACCTAGAGCACAAGATAAATTTAGTGTGACTAAGCGTTACAGTTACAGTGCTTTTCTTAGCAGGCAGATTCATTACCTTGCAGAACTACAGAGCATTGGAATAGTCTTCCGTACAACTTCATTCCTTTCATTTTCCTGCTGGAATTTTGGCTCAGAATAAATAGATCGAGACACAAGATACTCAGAGATGGGCACATCCATCCTTTCTGATATAATCTAAATTTGACAAAATAAAAAAAGTCTTTCAGAAACCATGTCAGCACAATGCACTTACTTGCCTTTTGTTAACTAAGTATGATCTATTCAGTTCTTTACAATAGTACTATAATACATGGAACACAATATTATAATAAACCTGTGAACAATTTCCACATTTTGGATTCTTGGTACAAAACAAGTTTGTTATATACTGATGAGTATTATGAAATAATATGAAATAATGCAGTGAGATAAGGTCCCCCATATACCAGGCGACGTATTGTCCGATCCCGCGATAGAATCGGAAACGCTGACCATCAATGTTCTCAGGTCTGTTGGAGGATCGGTGAAATTATATATGTTAAATTTCACAGATTTGCAAATTACAATCATATTTTGAAAGTGATCGGCAAATCAGTGAAATCCAACATGATGGATTTCACTGATCCTGCAACCCGGCATCTCCTGATCGCAGGAACATGACAATCTGTCGCTAGTGTATGGGTCCCTTAATGGTAGCTCTAGCTAGTCTACACTGGCATCATCTGCTCTATCTCTACTCAGAAATCACAGCAAGAACAGAAGTACAGGAAAGTGCCAGACTTAGATTGCACCTTCATAATCCTTTCTCATTTGTGAAGTGTTGTTTTCCTTTTCCTATCATGACCATTAAAACATAATTATATACTTATTTTTATTTATGAAAATATTTTCTATACAGTAGTTAAATGAATTCATGGTATTCAAGTAAAATGAAGGGGGTATTTATCAAAGGGATAAGAGAGAGATAAAATTGTAAAAAATAAATTAGCAACCAATCATCTCCTAACTATCAGTTTTTAAACACAGCCTGCAAAAGTTAAATTGGAAGCTGATTGGTTAGTACTTTTTCTCTCACAATGTTATCTCTTTCCCAGCTTTGATAAATACCCCCCTATATGTTTTTTATTTGTGAAATAAAAAAAGCTTGTAGACATTCTCAAATGATCTAGCGATATCATAAAAATAAACTAAACCAACCTTTATTTTGTCCTTAGTATTATACATGTTCTTGTACTGCCTATTTGCTAACAGGGATTGGACATCCCAATGCTGCTGCAGATCTAATTACATGACACCTGGCACTGCCTATGTGGAGCTTGGTTTACTACAATGTCTACTATGACATTTTTACATAGCTTAGTTTAGTCTTGTTGTGCATTATAAATAATCCACTTAAATCATTATTACTTTATAAAAGTTATACTTAAAAAAAGAGAATTATATTACATTTACAAAGTAAGAGGGACACAATATTACAGTCAGTACTGAAAAAAATGTTTCAAGTAATGAACTGTAAAAACCTGGATCTGTCTTAATATTTTGCCATCTATCCATAATTTATTATTTACATACCTGCATTTTTCCAGTTGGCAGCAGGCTGGGAATATAAAGTGTAACACACAAATGTATAGGAACCAGAATATATAGACCTCAAAGCCTTTGTAAAGCTGTGTTTTGAGGAATAATTTAATCATTATTGTAAAGAAGCAGCTATACTTTCCTTATGTAATTACAATGTAGATGCCAGTAAATGCCACAAATCCCACTATGCATTGCATTACTTGGATTAAACACACATTAATCACAATGTACCTCACATTTATATTTTAGTTAAATAAATATATATATATGTATATTTTACAATACTGATTTACAATGTTTATTATTACTATGATTATTTTGAGCGATTTTAAGGTATTTGTATGGTTTAATATCTTGAGTAGGGATATTTTAATTTTGGACATAGTGATCTATTGTATATCCATTTATTGATCTACATTGCTTATGGACTGCCACACATAGCACTTTAATTGACCCTGCCAATATTTAAAAAACTCTAAATATGATAGCCCATGGAATAAAATAAAGACTCAAATGTATGTAAAACACTCCATTATAATATAAAACCACTTCACTATTAGGTGTAAATTTACTGAGGTTCGATTTGACTTTCGTTTTGTAGTTCGATTTAGCTCACCTCAAACCGACTCAAATCGAAAGTTCAAATCCCTCATTTACTAACATTCGATTTGAGAAGCATTTCCCAAATCAAATTCAATTTGGTTCAGTTTGGAACAGTGATTTGCTGTTCGATTTGGCATGTTCATGTACAAATCGAGCATCAAATCCCACTTCAAACCGAACTGAAAATCTCCGACTGAATAGAACTGCTTCATGCTTTCACTTTTAGCATGAACAGTTAGTTTTCACACAGATACATGCAGACATCAGTGAGATACATGCATGTATCTTACTGTAACAAGCTTATAAATAGTTACATTTAAAATAAAAATGACGTGGGGTCCCCCCCAAAATAGAACCAGCCCCGGACTTTTCATAGCCAGTCCTGGTTGTCTAAGTACAGGGAAAAAATTGCGTAGGGTTCCACTGTACTTAGTACAACCAGCACTGGGCTCTATGAACCAGTCCTGGTTCTGGAATTACAGGGGAAAATATTGCGTAGGGTGCCCCTGTAATTCACAGAACCAGCACCGGATCCTTTCTAGCGGGGGGCTAATGCCACAGCCAGGGGAGCCCTTTCACCGGGCCCCCCAGCCGCAGCATCAGCCCTGACCGCTAGTTAGCCCAGGCCAGAGATCCCTTCGGGAGTTGGGTACCCCCCAATAAAGGGGCTCCCCTCTCCAGGGCACCCCTAGCCTAGGTTGATAGCCTGGGGCTATTCCCGCCACCCCTGGGCTGTGGGTGGTGGGTTGATAGTGTAAATGTAGTGCGTTATATATAGTTTTAAATATTGTCTTTTGCTGTGGAACTGCAGGTCCCAACAAGCCTCACCTGCATGCTGGTACTTGGAGAACTACAAGTACCAGCATGCGGAGCATTACGGGCCTGCTGGTACCTGTAGTTCAACTGCAAAAGCAATATTATAAGAACACAGGTCACACACACTGTACACAATATAAATTTATTAAACATACATGCATTCACACATGTACACACACATGCACATGCATGTACTCATACTCACCTATGTATCCCTGTAGCATTGGTCCCCTTGTCTAGTAGAAATTCTATATGGTACCTGTGGAGGAAAAAAAAAAATACTCACCTTCTCCTATGTGTGGTTCGGTCCTCTTTGGTCCAAAGTAGGCATCCATGTTCTTCTTAAAACAAAAAAACAAAAGACACAAACCACGCAATTAAAGTAACAACCAGGATGATTGTTACTTCCCGACTGAAGTGCTTAGACGATTCTACTTCCTTTGAAGGTCCGTGTCTGAGCGTTCATTGGCTGAGAGAGGTCAGCCCCCGCCTGTCAGCCAATGAATGGCTCCCTCCATTGAATTCGATGGAGAGCAGCAGGGTAACTAATGTTTATTCTGCGGTTCCCACCATTGACTTCAATGGAGTAGCCGTTCATTGGCTGAGATATGGGGGCTGACCTCTCTCAGCCAATGAATGCTCAGATACGGCTCTACAAAGGCTAGAGCCATGTCTGAGCTCTTCATTCGGGAGATAACAACCATCCTGGTTGTTATCTAGTGCATGGGTTGGTTTTATTCATTTTTTTTATTTTAAGAAGACCATGGATGCCTACAGGGACAAGGGGACCACTCCAGGTAATGTAGGTGAGTATGTGTGAGTGTATATGTATGTATTAACTGTAATTTCATGGAGTGTGGCTTGTGTTTATTTAAACATATCTTTACAGGTACCAGCGGGCCCTTAATGCCCCGCATGATGGTACTTATGGTTCACCAAGTACCATCAAGCGGGGAGGCTTGCAGTTCTACTGTAAAGACAATGTTTTTAATCTTTTTTTACACTACACCTACACTATCAACCCGCCACCCACCGCCCAGGGGTTGCGGGGATAGCCCCGGGCTATCAACCTAGACTAGGGGTGCCCAATAAAGGGGTCCCCAACTCCCAAGGGATCTCTGGCCTGGGCTGACTAGCGGTCAGGGCTGATGCTGTGGCTGGGGGCCCGGCGAAAGGGCTCCTCTGGCTGTGGCATCAGCCCCCCACTAGAAAGGGTCCAGTGCTGGTTCTGGAGCTTACAGGGGAACCCTACACAATTTTTTCCCCGATAATTCCAGAACCAGGACTGGCTCCCAGAGCGGAGAGTGGTTGTACAGTGGAACCCTACATATTTTTTTTCCCTGTACTTAAACAACCAGGACTGGCTATGAAAAGTCTGGGGCTGGTTCTGTTTTAGGGGGGGACCCCACATTATTTTTTTTCTAAATGTAACTCTTTCTTAGTTTTTTACAGTATTTTGTGTTTTATTTTAAATCGAATGATAGTAAATAAGGGATTTGTGTGTTGGTCTATGTAAAAGTACTGATGTTTTTCTGATGTTCGATTTGAATTCGATTTGAGTAAAATTCGGTTTTAAATTCGATTTTACATTCGAATTGGCCTTTAGTAAATACCCAAATGCAAAATCAAATGCAAAATCGAATGCAATTCGAATGTCAAATCACTCAAAATGCAAAATCGAATGTTAGTAAATATACCCCTTAATTTCATTAAAATAATTTATTCAAGTTAATATTAAATATTTTATTAATATCACTTTGTGCAAACTTGTGAAATCATTAAACAATTTCTATAAAATCATAAAACCAGTATACAGAACTAAATATTAGTCATTGATAGATTATTAGGGAACAATTACATTAGCTGCAATGTCCAGTGGCTGCGCACATCATTAATGACTACCTTCAATGGGAGTGCAAGGTAAATCACAGTATCACAAGTTAATATTTAGCTCCACCAGTGGAGTTTCTAAAATGTGTCAGTGAGTAATGAGTATAGCTATGCACCTGCTGGGTGACCTGGAAAACGGGAACTGTTTGGGGTCCTGAGGACCGAGTTTGAGAACCACTGCTAGAGGCAAAACAATCTTGTGTCTACAACAACAAAAACCTGGTTAAGGGAACCCTCAGCCAAAATAAGTAATTGGAAAAATAACATAAGGTGGCTATTTGAGCAAAGTTATCTCACTATAATGACACCACAAGGGTCATTTAATTCTCCACGCTTAGCTGTGTGATTCCCATACATTAGTGCAGCCTACGCAAATCAGTGCGCTGCTGCCATACACTGGCTCCATCACCAGTGGTCAATAATGTACAGGCGATTGCCACATTCTGTGTTTGTAGACTGGGAGCACAGCATGCTAAGCATATATTTATTCTCTTTTTCTACCATTTTTCCAGTAACAACTACTCCAGATCTAAATGCAAACAAAATCAATTTCCAATAGAAACATTTATTTCACTCAGTATATGTATTTTAGGTTTGCACATTTTAAATAAGTACAAGCATATAATTATACGAATTGTTTTATTAAAAAATACTCATGCCTTTTGCTTTATTTCTATGTTTCCTCTTCTGATCTATGAAAGCATAATTCAATGTTTGTACTTATTACCTTGAACTGTGCAGTGCATATTAAATATTAAATGTACTATACACTGGAGCCCCGACTTAGTTAACCATACTCTGCAGCACCACATCCAAGAGTTTTGAAAGTGTCATTAAATAACTATAATATTACGTAACACAAAATTGATATAAATTTGCATTACTTGGAATCCCTGCTTTAGCCACCTACCTGATATTCTCCTGATCAACCTTCAGGGCAGCCAGTGTGAGAGTGTAACAGACAGATGAGCTCTAAGTCCCAGCTGTCCTTGTCACACAGCCAGAGTACTACAAGAAGCAGCTGCAGCCACTATAACTACAGAGTAAATATGTCATGATAATGTTATCCAGTAACTACCCAATAATTGGCTCCTAATGCATAGTTATTGTGTTATGAATTACGATGTGCACTCTCAGATTGTCAGAGCTCAGAGAACACTGAGGATTTGTCCCATCAGGATTTCAGCATATTTCCCATGCTTGCAGCATTTATTTGTTACAACTGCATGTACTGTACAGGGCTAGAGCTCACACTATGAAGAAATTGTAGGGTACTGTACCTCAAAAAGTAGAACTCTCATTGATATACATTTAAGGATTAAAATTCTCTATTTTTCATCTGTGGCGCCTTCAGGACATTTTATTTATTTATTTATTTATATATATATATATATATATATATATATATATATATCTTTGTGAAATCACTTTTGACCCTGTCGACCTTTTGTACCTGTTGAACTTTTTACATTGTAACTGGCCTCTAGTTTTGCTACATCATCCCAAATACAGCACGAATATACAGCATTCTTTCCTGACAGTCACCTGTTCTTGGGTTTCGGACTATAGATAGACAGTAATTAGTTAGACAATGTCTAGATAGACACCAGATGTTAGACAGTTAATAGTTAGACAAGGATAAAATTTCGACAAACAAAAGTCAGACACACTAAAGTTAGTCATGTAAAAAGTTCGACAGGTACAAAAGGTCGACCGGGTCAAAAGTTCGACATGAAAATGATCGACACAAAAATGGTCGACACTTATTTTATTTTATTTTTAGGATTAGGGTTAGGTTTAATGTTAGGGTTAGGCACTTACTGGAGGGTTAGGGTTAGGCACTTACCCAGACAGTTAGGGTTAGGCATCAGGAGGGAGGGTTAGGGTTAGGCACCATGGGGAGGGTTAGGGTTAGGGTGAAGATTAGGGCTAAAAAACAAAAATAAAAATTGTCGACACCTTTTTTTTTTTTTCTTTTTTTAAGACTAGGGTTAGGTTTAGGGTTAGGCACTTACTGGACGGTTAGGCACTTACCCCCACGGTTAGGGTTAGGCACCAAGGGGAGGGTTAAGGTATAGATTAGGGCTAAACTTTTCACCCTGTCGACCTTTTGTACCTGTTGACCTTTTTACATGTCTAACTTTAGTGTGTCTGACTTTTGTCTGTGTCGAACTTTTATCTTTGTCTAACTATTAACTGTCCAACATCTGGTGTCTATTGAGACATTGTCTAACTAATTACTGTCTATCTCTTATACCACACCCGCTCCTGCAATTAACTCTTGCCTTGCCTGCTGCTAATTCCAGGTTAAATCACTGTGGATCTCTGCCTATTGCATGAGCCCCATCAGTGAGCTCTAGGGGTCTCATGCAAGTAGTGCAGATTCATTCCTAACAGGTAGGCAATGTGAAATTTCCCAATGAAAGCAATAGGATCACAATAAAATTGTTATATTACACATAGGGCTTGATTCGAAGATTTACACTAATGCAATCGCAACTGAGATCTCTCACAAATCATAATTGCTAAAATATGCTAATGTCTTTCAAAGCTTACCCGAGCATTGGGATGCCCTCTGCTGCCTTCTCATATCTGTCCGACAACATACAACAGCATCAACAACAGTAACATCGACACACGTCGGGCAGCCACGCTGCCTCTAAGTCAAGTCTGACCTGTCTCAAACACTGCTGCTATCCTAACTAGAGATGAGCAGGTTCGGATTTCAGAGATCCGAGCACACCCGAATTTAGCAGATCTGAGACGGATCCAAGCCGGCTCGGATGTTCCCGCCTTACTCGGGTCTCTCAAATCGAGGCAAAGCCATAGAGACGAAATCTTGCGGTTCGAGAGCTTTAGTCTCTATGATCAATGTAGTATATAAGGGACCATGCGACGGACACCATTTCACTCTGGCTGTGGAGACTGAACAGGGAGGGTGCATAGTGTAGGGCTGGGAGAGGTGCTGGTGCTGTCTGCTGTGTCCTGGGCTGGTGACTGCTGATCCATTCTGGGTTGGTGCTGTCACTGTGCTGTCTGCTGTGTCCATCTGGGCTGTTGCTAATCCATCTGTGCTGTCTGCTGTGTCCTGGGCTGGTGTTGCTGATCCATTCTGGGCTGGTGCTTTGCTCTCTGCTGTGTCCATCTGGGCTGGTGCAGAACTGCAGATACATCTGGGCTGGTGCTGTATCCATCTGGGCCCAAGTTCTGTACTCAAAAAAAATAAAATATATATATATAGTCAAAAAAAAAAAATCAAAGTGTCTTATATTTTTCTGTGTGTGTGTGCGTGCGTGTTAGGCTTAACCGCAGTACCACACAAGATCCAGCCAGCAACGCAAGTTGCAACCTAGTGCTGCCCGACTCCAGTTGTGATCAATCTGCGCTCTGGGCCCAAGTTCTGGTGCTGAAAAAAAAAAAAAATCAATTGTTTTTTTTTCTAATAATTGTCTGTGTGTCTGTGCATGTTAGGCTTAGCCGCACAAGATCTAGCAAATTGGCAACGCAACCTAGTGCTGCCGACTCCAGTCATCATCAATCTGTGCTCTGGGCCCAAGTTCTGGACCCGAAACCCCCCCCCAAAAAATAGTGTCTTTCATCTATTTATTTTCTGTGTGTGTGTGCGTGTTAGGCTTAGCCACACAAGATACAGCAACGCAACCTAGTGCTGCCCGACTGCAGTCATCACCAATCTGTGCTCTGGGCCCAAGTTCTGGACCCGAAAAAAAAAATTGTCTCTTGTATATTTTTTTTCTGTGTGCGCACGACTGCACCTGTGTGAATTTTGTAACCGCACCTTGGCTACACTATTGGTGCTTGTGACACTGCTTCAAGACCGCAGAAAATATGGAGGGCTGTCACATGACAGGAGAGCAAGGCCAAGAACCACATGTTGTAGCTGCCGCCAGCAGTCATCATGATAATGCAAGGCCGTCAACTTCCTTGTCCTCTATGAAGGCCCATGCCTTCAATCCTCAAGGGTATCCCAACCATCATCTTTGCACACTCCTCAACTCTATTAATAATTATATCAATCAGTTTTGAGCCAGCAAGCTGGATGCAACCTTTTGGCCCTTTAACTAGATTTAAAAAATCAATATTGTGAGCTGTGCATAGATATAGTATTTACATTTGGCTACCATGAGCCGATGATCAATTTTTGAGTGCACAGTGCAGCAGGATCCCATCAGTACAGAGCCACATCCAAACGGGTAAGCTTGGTGGTATATAGAAACATACTCCAAGTTTGTATTGTATGCTTATGTTTCTATATAGCACCAAGCTTACCCGTTTGGAAATTCAAAATTCAGAACTTTGGCTAAAAAAATACCAACAAGCAGTCCAGCGTCAGCTAGCTCCATTCTCTCTGCTAGATCCAAGCACCTGCCATCGTCACCACCAACAACGTGATCAACAAAATCCTCAATCATGAAGCAATTGGTTTGTTTGGACCCCACAAAACAAGCTACCATTGGGCAGCTGGCATTGCTGGCAATGATCTCTATGTGCACAAACTGGCTTTACAGAGGCAAGATGTTGTCGCCACTATCATTCAATTCCTCACCCTCATCAGTGTGTGCATCATCTTTACACAATATTAAATTGTCCCCGCTGGAATCCACCATTATAGGTGCCTCTGTCATTTTTGGATGTAATTAGCATAGACTTTGTGGTTCATTTTAATGGACATCATCTTTTACACATTTTGAGGAAGTAACCTCCTACACCAATCGCTGACAAGTTTCCTGGATGTGTGGAAAGAGTACACACTGGAGGTGGGCAGCAAAGTAAAGCAAAGCCAGTGTGTGCAAAGGCCTCCAAATTGCTTTTTTATCCCTGCCAGTAGTAAAACGGACTGTCTGACATGCCTATTTGGATGCTATCATTAAAAAATGTAAAATAGCCCTCAACCATTCTATGAATGGTGACTGTAGCTGTTGGAGTCACGATAGAGGTCTCATTAATTGTAGGCAATTCTTTTAGACCCGACAAGATGTCAAAACTTGGTTGTGTTGACCCATCTGCATCAGCAGTGGGTCTTTTGGGAAAGTTAAATTTTTCTCGGCAGGTGCACTTGCTGTAGAAACTGAAGGAGAAGCCATCGCTGCATCACGTGCCACTTGAGCTGGCAATTTGCTTACCAACAGCTCTTTGCATCTCTTCAGATCTGTGTCCATTGGGAAGAAAGACACAACGTATGACTTAAATCTTATATCTTGCGTTTGCTCTGTTCAGCTTGTCCACATATCTGTGGTTAAGTGAACAGTGGGTACAACAGCATTTTGGAGACCACTAATTAAGTTTTTTTAATGTCCCTGTACAGGTTCGGAATTGCTTTTCTAGTGAAGTGGAATCTAGATGGGATTTGGTAGCAGGGACAGAGCATAGATGTTATGACGTCTGTGATCCACTGTGCAACTGGGTGACTGCTGTCATACTTGCTCCCCCTTGCAAAGGATTGTTTTACAGTCAATTGTTTTTTATTTTACTACTAGTAGTCTTCTTCGTCCCCTTCTGGGATGAAGATCCACCCCCAGCAGCAGCAGCAGGCATAGCACTCAAAGTTTGTAATGGGGAAAGGACTGATGTCAATGATTTAAATATTTTTTGTAAATGCCTCCCCTCCTCCCTCATAAATTTGCTTTGAAATAAAAAAATTAAATTACATTTACTACTAATCAAATCTTCCTTTCCCTGCCTTCAACTACATACATACTCCAACTCCCTCAGGCCTCTTGAATAATAAAAACTTTTTTCCTGATGTGCCATGTTGGAAGTTGAACTGCCACAGCTGCTGCTATCTTTGACATGTGGTTGCTGAATACCAAAAATATCCAGATATATTTATGGCCACAGACAGCATCTCCTGCATGCTCCTTTAATTTAAAAAAATATTCTGAACCACCAAGTTGATTTTGTGGGCAAAACATGGGACATATTGTTCACCCATGCTCTCTCCTCCTCCCTCATAAATTTGCTTCGGAATCAAAAATTAAATTCAATTTACTAAAAATGAACACTTCCTGTCCCTGCCTTCAACTAAATACATACTCCATATTCCTCAGGCCTCTTGATTAATGAAAACATATGTTTCCTTATGTGCCATGTTGGAAGTTGAACTACCACATTTGTCCCGCCCACTGTTGCCGCTTAGCTTAGTCAGCCAGCTAGCTTGGTGCAAAGTTTGGGCCTAAACCGGATGAAAACAATATTAGGAGCTGTGAGGTGGTAAAAATTTACTGGAAACAAGTGGAAATTAATGTTATTGAGATTAATAATACTGTAGGAACAAGAAAAGCCCAAATTATGTGATTTTAGCAATTTTTAATACATTTTTTATAAAACAAAATACAGATCCAAAACCAAAACACACAAGGGCGGTTTTGGAAAAACCAATCCAGATCCAAAACACGAAAGAGATACAGATTCAGAACCAAAACACGGGGGTCGGTGCACATCCCTAATATGTACTTGTGTTTACTTATTTATTGTGTTATAATATTGTTTTCAACTAATATGCCTCTTCTACACACTACACTATAGGGAGTAATATTACTACTTGAGTGTATCATTGGGCTTACATTGGCAAGTCCTATATATATATGTACTATGGGTTTTCCCAAGTAGGCCCATAGTGACAACCAATACTTAGCTGGAGGCACTGATAAAATAAAGGTACACAACTTAATATGAGGTTACAGGTGGGTACACTAAACCACGAGGGAGTTAGTAACCAAGAGTCCCTTTATTGAGATGAAAGGGGGGTTACATTAGTACAATATACCACCTCTGAGGTGGTAGCTAAAGCTATGGTTAATGTTCTGAATATAGATGTGCTTTTACAAGCCTCCATAAGGAGGGGATATCTAGTCCATAGTTGCCAATTCAGTTTATAAGAAGCAATATTGGGCTTCAATTTTCATTTATTTATTTATTTTAAATCTTCTTAATTTTGCATGGCATTGAAGTCAATTAATGCAATAATAATGGACCGATGTAGCCAAAATACATTTACATGCGTAATAAAATAGTTAATAAAACCAAAAACATTTTTTTGCTGAGTCATATTTACACTATTAGGAAGGCAATGAGGTGCTTGAAGTAGTTCCTATGGAGGGCTTTCATCAGGATGTACATCTGAATCATTAGATAGGATAATTAAGGAATGACAGTTACTTGAGGCTCAGTAGTGGCGGTCCTTGGTAAAATACCATATGATATATATTATAAAATACTATTTTAAGACATTTTGAGTAGACATGTAAGGTATACACAGAGCTGCAAATCTTAGATGCCAATAGTTAAAGGACACCTAAAACATGGAATACCCCCATTATAATACCACCAGATGAGGTGCCAACCTTGACCTTAAGGACAAACTGCCAACAGTTTCTTACATGTGAATCTGAAAGCTGCTCCATATCCCCTTGCGGAAAGGAGATGGATCCAGAGAGATGAATAAGCTGTTTGACATGTCTCCCTGAAGTTACACAGATTGGTCCTCGCAGCTCCATTGCCGAGGGCAGCAATTCTGCAGGCCCTAACCTCGGCACTCTCAGAAAATGGGGGATAAATGGGGGGGGGGGGGAATGTGTACTGTATTTTGGGATCTGATAATGTGGGGGGACGATGAGTGTACTGTGTTTGCTATCTAATTATGTGGGCAGGGCTGGATTACGGTTTGTGATGCCCCCTCGGCAACTAAGTTGTGGTGGGCCCTACCAGCAAACAGTGATATGCTGGTAGGTTATTAAAAAGTATAATGTGTAAATGCTACCAGCATCCCAAATGTGTTACATCCACTCTGGTACCCCCAGTTCACATTATGCCACATAGAAACCACAGTTCACATATGCCACAGTGCCCCCCAACCCTCCCAAACTAGTGATGTAGCTATGTGTGTTAGGGCCCCTGGGTGACCACCCCGGCTGCTCTGTTGTTAATCAGGCACTGGATGTGGGAGCAGATTTAGGGATTTGATGATGTGGATAGCAGATAGTAGAGGTGGAAAACATATCTGAAATATCATACATGTACAAAGAGATGTATTCTGTTTAGAAACCCAATATAATTGGCAACGCTCTGAACTCCGCTTCCTCCTACTCCATAATCAAAAAGCATAGATCTACCCTTGGAAGAGAACGCCATGAAAAATCCTGTGGCATCACTGATCCTATTACAGAGCAGAAGACCACATGCAGTATACTTGCTGTGTAAATGTGTAGATCCTGGAAATAAATTTGCTTTATATGATTCCAATGTCCAAATAGAAACTAGTTAGGATGTGCACGAATTGACCAGTGACTCCATTTGCTGTGAACTATACTGCTCATTACTGCCCCTGAAACCAACAGGTTTACTAACACCAATTCCAACTGAGACTGTGCACCGCTGCTACAATGGCAATTTGGATTACAGTGAATCCAGTGGATGCCATTTTTTATTAAGGGTCCTGGTATACAAATCGGGCCACACACAGAGGAGGAACAGATGAGGAGTTTGTTACTTACTTCTGTTCTCAGCTGGGGATGTGAGTAAAAGGCACTGACACCCGAGACCGGTTGTCTTCTCTTTCCCTATTGTGTACCAGACTGCTCATATCCAGTCCCAGCATTGCTAATATCCATTAAACACTGTGCATACAATATGTCCTCCAAGAAACCAATGGTCTAGTGAGGATATAACAGGCTTGGATTGAAGATTTATATGGATCCTTTCACTGATTTCTGTGTGTAGTACAGTGCGTATGTGCAGAATTGTGTGCTGAACGGCAGTTTATTACATCACATTAAGCTTTTAAACAAAAGGCCACGTGTTACCTGGAGTGCCTTTACAAGTCCTAAAGGCAAATTAACTGTTAACACTCCCCACATGACCTTGCATCTTAGTGTGAGTGTTTTAGATATACTTTAAGTGGAGTTATACAAGGATAGTCTTTAGAGTCTACAATGGTCATATATGGGATGATTTATATGCAATTGCTATAGTTTTATTATGAAATAATATTTTTTTTATATGTGAATAAAAGTGATTTTATTGAATTTATATTGTTTACGGTTGACATTTTTAAATATTTATGTACCCCCTTTAGTGAGGTTACTCACATCACAGCTTGTCAATATTAAAGAAATGCAGGTTTGAATCAAATTCAGTGTAATGAAATGGTAATAGTTATGTGTGTGTTTCAGCATACTACTTTAGGATCACAAGCCTTCATTACTATTTATGTTTAGGCCTCGCACACACAGGCATATAGCATGCAGCACTAAAGCATATTAAATGCACTTTGATGCCCACAGTCCAAAAAATAAAGGACCTATACACACAATTTCTGGTGTTCATTTCACTTTGCATTGTGCCAACGTCCTTGTTGCACTCAATATTGTTGACAGTCTGTCATACACAATGGAGTTCTATGGGATCGCTCATTAGGTCAATAGTAAACCACGCTCTTTAACATTTGAGAACTTGCCCCTAATGCTCTTACAAGTGAGGACAAAGTACAAGGTTTTGTCTTTGCTTTTAGCAAGTGTTGTTTTTCAATTCCCACGTATATGAGCAAGTAATGTATGTGATAAAACATGGAAATTGGACAGCACATATTTGCTCTTAAATCATAAACCTTCATTTATAGTTTTATAAACTTGTATTTTGTTCTCTACTGCAGTTATCTATTGTATGAATCTGGTACTAAGTCAGACAGTACAACAGATGTGGAATCCCTCATAAAAGATTACATATTTCTTTGGTCTTCTGTAATGCTTTAAAGTCTCGGAATTAAAAAGTTAACAATGTAGACATTATCAAAAGAAAAGAACAAGGTAAGTATCTCACAACTCTTTAAAATGGGATTCCAGAAGTCAGTACTTCCATATTGTACCATGAAGTGAGCCATACATTAAAAAACTTTGCAGTGTGTTTCTCCTTCAACAATGTGGTATCAGTCCAGTCCATTAGGAACATGAATGAGATTCGGGGATACAACAAAGATATAGGGATAGGATCAGGAGTTTATCCACTGAGAAAGTTAAACAGTTTTCTTACAATTAACCCCATACTTCTATACTGTTGTGCCTTGTTTACTACATGACCTCATTGGGCATACACTATTATCTATAGTTGCCTGTCAGTTTTAGTTTGAAATCCCTTAAATTCTTGTGCTAGATCATTGACCAATGTGGCTATTGAACAAATGAGAAGTGCAGAGCTGTAACTAAACTCTTTGGTGAGCGGGGCCAGAAAGAGCGTTGGCGCCCCCTCCCCGCCCCCTATTTTTCAAATAGGGACATAAGATGCGCACCTGAAAAAGGGACGTGGCCTCATGGGTACAGGCCATAACAAATCTGATTTGACCAGTACGATGCTTAAGGGGAACCTAACAATCCCTTTGTATCGCTGTTATCCAGTTGTCACTGACAAATACAGTATGAATCCAATGACTGCAGAGATGATACACAATAATCATACAGTATAACTCACCAGCCCTAGATGTAGGAGAGCGCTGGTACTGCTGCACCTGCAGCAGGATTTGTCTGACAGAACAGATGTGCACAAGCCTGGAGCTGGCAGTGTAGATCACCAACTGAAGGTATAGAAAGAGTGCTACTTGTAGTGTATATGCAGCAAATATCAGCAGTGGGAAGGTCCGTGTATGTACCCTGCACCAGCTGCTGAACTCACTGGCAAGGGTACTCTCGGGGTGTGCTGGTGGCTGTTTTCAGGGCTGCCAACAGAAATTGTGGGGCAGATAGCTAGTGTCAAATAAAAAAGGATGTAGCTAAATGTGCTTGGGGAGGTGGTCAGATGGAGGGAGAGTTGAACAGGGAAGAGATAGGGGCGGCCAAGATATGCTGGGGATAAAAGAAGAGGGAGCCACAAGTGACTATGATAATAAACATAAAATGTACAGGCCTGAACAGTGTTCCCTGCCCTGTGGTGTCCTGTGCCATGGCACATGTAGCACCACCCTAATTATGGCACTGGGGAAAGTGCATACATTTTTGTATGAGAAACAAGAAGTAGAACTTAATAAATACGAAGATAAAAAGTCCATGCAAATGGTGTAATGGATGCTGATTGGTAAATGGTCCAAATGCCACTGCCTTCCTTTCATTTGTTTGGGAAAGTCAAAGAATAACAAATGGTAAATTGATGCTTGGATTCAAAAATTCTCAATTTTGGCAGCTTTATTAGAGTAAAACACATTTTTATTTCATCTTCAAGAACAGATTAAGGAACTTTTTTCCTCTCTCATGTTTTGAAGAACCCTACAGTAAATACTGTACATATTTAGATCACCTCATCATGGTTGATTTGAACAGGGCCACTATCAGGGGGGACTGCCGGGCCTCCAGTCCCGTGCCCGGAGAGAGAGGGGGCCCGGGTGGCAGTGGCAAGCTGGCAAGGGTAATCATCAGTGCTGCGGCATGTAAACTATGGAGCTGGCCGTGAGCCAATCATAGCTCACAGAACGGCAACCAATCAGAGCAGCTGCTCCTGATTGGCTGCTGTTTCACGACTTGTAATTGGCTCGCCACCATCAAAACACCATTGAATGATTACCACTCGATGGCAGCAAACATGGGTATGCTGCCATCGAATGGTGAAAACACTAACATCGCAAGAAAAACATCGATGGTCGGCAAACATCGACCATCAATGTCCATCCCTCGCTCTCTCTCCCTGCCTGCCGCCCACTGCATTCCAGTGCATTCCTCACCCCTCTCAGGAAGTACTATGAAAAGAGCAGGTATACTGATCCTGCCTTGTGCCCCCCGCGAGTCCAGCCAGCCTTACCTGCACTGCCCCCTTAGCCCAGCCAGCCTGCCCACCCCCCAGTCCAGCCAGCCATCCTGCCTTCCTTGCACTGCCCAACCCAGTCTAGCCAGCCTTCCCTGCACTGCTCCCTAGTCCAGCCAGCCTGCCCACCTCCCAGTCCAGTCAGCCACCCTGCCTTCTCTGCACTGTCCCCCTAGTCTAGCCAGACTTCCCTGCACTGCCCCCCCAGTCCAGCCAGCCTTCCCTGCGCCTCAATCCAGCCATCCTGCCTTCCCTGCACTGTCCCCCCCAGTCTAGTCAGCCTTCCCTGTACTGCCCCCTAGTCCAGCCAGTCTGCCCACCTCCCAGTCCAGCCAGCCAACCTGTCTTCTCTGCACTGTCCCCCCCAGTCTAGCCAGACTTCCCTGCACTGCCCCCCCCAGTCCAGCCAGCCTTCCCTGCACCTCAGTCCAGCCAGCCATCCCGCCTTCCCTGCACTGTCCCCCCCCAGTTTAGCCAGCCTTCCCTGCACTGTCCCCCCCAGTCCAGCCAGCCTTCCCTGCATCCCCCTATTCCAGCCAGCCTTCCCTGTCAGCTGCCCCATCTCCAGTCCAGCCAGCCTGCCTTCCCTGCCCAACCCCCCCAATGCCCATTCCAGCCAGCCTGCCTGCTTTCTCTGCCCCTCCCCCAGTCTAGCCAGCCTTCCCTAAGCCCCCTCCCCAGTCCAGCCAGCCTTCCTTCCCTGCCCACTGCACCCCAGTCCAGGCAGCCCTTTAGTTTATCCAGCCTACCTTCCCTGCACCTCCCTCAATCCAGCCAGCCTTCCCTGTGCCCCTACCCCCTACTAGTCCAGCAAGCCTGTCTTCCCTGCTCCAGTCCAGCCAGTCTTCACTGCACCCCCCCCCATGTCCAGCCTGCCTGCCTTCTCTGCCTTGCCTCTCCCCTAGTCCAGCTGGCCTTCCCTGCCCTTTGCCCCCCCCCCACAGACCAACCAACCTTCCCTGCTCTATGCCACCCCAGTTCACTCTTGCCAGCACAATGCCCCACTTGTCCAGCCTACCCTGCCCTGTGCCCCCCCCCAGTAATGTCCAACCTTCCCTGCCCTTTACCTCCCCCCACCATGTCTAGCATCCCTGGTTTATGCACCACCGCCAAAGTAGCTCCACCCACATTATCCACAGCTCCACCCAAGTCTGCCCTAAACCCCGGGGGGCCCTGCCTGTTTTGACAGTACTGGGCCCCACAATTTCTGATGGCAGCCCTGGATTTGAATATGCCTCTTGATAAATATATAGATGGTGCTGCTGCCGAATCGGGAGGGTAGGCAAGAGAAGACTCCAAAAAGGACATTAAAAAGGAGAGACCCTTTGTGGGGGAACAACTTCAAAAAAATATACAAGAGCTGTATGTAAAAGAGAAAATATTTTTTATGTAGTAAGAGATTGAACACGAAAAAGTCCAAACCCCAACCATAATGAGGAGTGCAGAGTTAAACAGAAATGCAAAAATGAATCTGTCTTAAATAACGTTATTTTCTAAGATTTTTTTGCAAACTATAGCATAATGAGGAGTGCACAGTTATACAGAAAAGCAAAAATGAATCTACCTTAAATAATGTTATTTTCTAAGATTTTTTTTAATGTATAGATGTCTCTGTATCACTCAGAAACTGAAAACATTTAAATGTAGTCTGAATAGAGAAAGAAAAAGAAAACTTTGTATAGTCGAAGTCAGGATCCCTTAGACTGCATGTGTGCCAGAAGCAGTGAACAGACAGTATTAAAGGGTCGGACACACGTTAAGATACAAGGTAGAACAAAGACAGGTCACTTCCGCTGTCTGTATAGCAGTTTTCCGGTAAGGTCCCTGATACCAAAGTATTGCAGGGTGCCTCCGCCGGACCAGATGAGAGGGTGACTAGTAAGGTGAAGGGAAATACCTATATGATGCTGGATAAAGTGCTATCCGCGAAGTGTCTCCAAATGGATGCCAAACAGGATAGATTCCTGTCGGCGGCGATGGGAAGTGCAGCTGTGCAGCTGGACTAGTGTTTCACCCTAAGGGGTCTATTTACTAAGCAGTGTTAAGAGACAGAGTGAAAAGTGATAAGGTGCCAGCCAATCAGCTCCCAATTGTCAATTTTCAAACACAGCCTGTGAGATGGCAGGTAGGAGCTGATTGTCTGGCACCTTATCACTTTGTCTCCTAACACTGCTTAGTACATGGACCCCTAAATTAGCAGGGTTTGCTCACCAGTATGTCATACTAACTTGCTATTGCTGCAAAGCAGGCTGAATAGCATAGATGGGCCAATCAGATCCCAAGATTAAATGAGTGGCAGGTCACTCCGCCAATAGCGGTAATGGGCCAATCAGTATACAGTGAATGGCAGGTGAATCAACTAATAGAATGATGGGCTGTAGAAACATAATTAAACCTATCAGGTTGTATGTTTGAATAATAGGCATATTGAATAACTGTGTGTCTAAACTATTAAATAAAGTGAATAATACGAAAAAATACAGCTATCAAAAATAAGCACTTAGGAAATGTATACAAATATAGAGAAGTATATATTTACAGACAGAAAGAAACATATATAACAAAATATTTCTATTTTATATGATAGATTATTATGAAAGACAAAATTAGAAACAAAAAAAGAGGTATGGAAAAAAAGGGATTAGAATAAAACAGATGAATAGATCATGCGTGATATCACAAAATATATGTCTAAGATCATATCCTGGAACTACGAATAACATCCCCGGAATAAAGATAATAATAAAATAAGTGAAACTAGGGAAATTCTGTTGGTGCAAAACAAGAACCAAACAATACAATAAGGGTGATAGTTTAGGAATATGTGTACTGGAACTGACTCAAAATGCTGCATGTGTTGGAAAGATAAATAAAAATGCATGATTAACAAAGAAAAAAAAAGAAGTACATATATATATATATATATATATATATATATATATAAAAAATAGGTAATGTATAAATATATACATATATACATATATATAGAATATATATATATATGGAATATGCACATGTATAAAAGTGAAATGGAAATATTGGAAAAAAGGATGAATATAAGTAATGTGAATAGACATACAATAGTATGCGCATATACATTTGCGCATGTACAAGCTCACGACAGTGAGTGAGAATGAATAAAAGGATGAGTATTATGGTTGTATTGAAGAATACCCAAGGTGAATACAGAAGTGTAAAATCATGTGCTAATGTGAAGTTGTGACTGCAGCAAATTGTGAAGAGATGTATTAAGAGTGCAATAGCACATGATGAAACTAATGTAATAGTACCTGATGGATGTATAGAGTGTTATGAAGGTAGTGACAGGTCCACTAATAACAGAATAAAAAGGTATGGTAACAGCATCGATAAGGGGATTCCAAAGTAAGGTGTCCCCACGTGATAAGAAAAAAGTGTAGAAAAAGTAACAGTGATATAAAGATAAGAAAGATAAAATAAAATAAAGGGGGCGGTAAAGAAGGGGGGGGCAAGAGTTCCATGAATAACCTTATATTGAAAAATGATAAAAATAAAATTAAATGTAAAGTTAAGGAGAACATATCAAGTGGTAGGAAAGACTCCTTGAATTGATGTATTCATTTAAACCAAAGGGGGATGATTCTCCAAGTTTAAAAGTCCACATCCCAATATGGATCCTTTCCAGGCCAAAGATTTTCAAGTCCTTGTAAGTATTAGAATGGAAGTGTCTTGCCACAGTGGTAATTTTTTTTTCTTCTGAAGGTCAGAGGCAGCATTTCTGATAGAGCCAATGTGCTCCAGTGCCCTTTGTTGTAGCATGTGCGTCGTCATGCCAACATACATACTCTTGACAGTTGCATGTTATGCAGTAGACCATATTCATAGCTCTGCAGTTCATGAATTGTTGGATGTTGATGGTATTACCATATTTGTCTACTACTGATGTTTTCTTCAGAACATGTTCACAAACTTTGCAGGATCCACAGGAGAAAGTACCCGTTTTGATCGGTTTCTTTGGAAAGGTTTGTGTAGTGACTGTGAACCAAATCATCTTGCAGATTAGGAGATTGCATTCAACTCATAGCAATTCTATCTTAAAGATGTTTAGCTAGATCCATATCTGTTAAAAGGATAGGCCAGTGTGTTTGTATGATGCTCTGTATCGTCTGCCATTCTTCACAGAAATCTCCTGCAAACCTAACAGTGATGTTTCTATCAGCAGGTTGTTTCTGTTTTCTAAAAATAAGAGATTCTCTGTCGGTATGATCTGTAAGAGCTTGTGCTCTTTTTATAGACTGTCCACTATATCCACGTTCCTTAAGGTTGTTGGTTAGTTCCTGGCTTTTGATCTTATACACCGTCTCATCCGTACAATTCCTCTTGAGTCAGAGAAATTCACCTTTAGGTATGTTCTGCAGGGTAGTGGGGAAGTGTGAACTACAAAAATGTAGAAGAGTGGCTGTTGCTTTTTTATAGAGAGATGTTTCAATCTTGTTGTCATTACCTCTGTAAATGAGAAGATCCAGATAAGATATCTTGTCCTTATTGATATCAAAAGTGAATTTGAGATTGACATCATTGTCATTAAAACAGAAGAAAGTATAGAATTGTTTTACTGCGCTATGCACTGTTGGATTTACAAATTTAGAAAACTCTATATAAGGTTTGCTGTCTGTTTAATTAAACAGGAGGCTTGAATAAAATAAAATAAATCTGATACTTTAATACAATGGTCCACAGATAGACACTGATAATCAAATGTACATATATAAAATCAAACAAGATGAATCAATCATATAATAGCAAGGGTCAAATGCCTCTCTAGCTTAAGTGCATTGCTAGGAGAATGTAACTGTATCACTGAGATTTCTACAGCATAGCGTTCTAATGTTCAGCTCCTACACCAATGGCTACAAATGTAGCAATTAGTTTCCAATGGTGAGGCAGCTCACTTGCACTGCTTAGATTGCAATCACTACTGGCGTCCCAGTGTGAATTGCAGTCATGCTGGAGGATAAACGGGTAAGTAATGACAGTTGGAGTATCTCACCCCTGGAAATCCGTGATCACAATAGTGTCCGTCCCAGCTCAGCCCGTCTGGACGTTGTAATTCCGCGGCTGGATGAAGCCGGGTGCCGTACAGCCAGGGACAGATGCTGCTAATAGAGCAGTGGCTGTGTGTCAGCTGGCGGTGAGCCCGGCCGGAGACAGGAGCTGCTGGTGGAGCGGTGGCTGTGTGTCAGCTGGCGGTGAGCTCAGCCGAAGATAGGTGCTGCTGGTAGAGCGGTAGCAGTGTATCAGCTGGCAGTATGACGTCATCACCCAGTCACCTGAGATTTTTCCACAGCATATCAATACTTGCCGCACGCTTATTTGGAGGTTTTTTTGAGCTCACCGCCAGCTGACACACAGCCACCGCTCCACCAGCAGCTCCTGTCTCCGGCCGGGCTCACCGCCAGCTGACACACAGCCACCGCTCTATTAGCAGCATCTGTCCCTGCCTGTACGGCACCTGGCTTCATCCAGCCGCGGAATTACATTGTCCAGACGGGCTGAGCTGGGATGGACACTATTGTGATCATGGATTTCCAGGGGTGAGATACTCCAACTGTCATTACTTACCCGTTTATCCTCCAGCGTGACTGCAATTCACACTGGGACGCCAGTAGTGATTGCAATCTAAGCAGTGCAAGTGAGCTGCCTCACCATTGGAAACTAATTGCTACATTTGTAGCCATTGGTGTAGGAGCTGAACATTAGAACGCTATGATGTAGAAATCTCAGTGATACAGTTACTTTCTCCTAGCAATGCACTTAAGCTAGAGAGGCATTTGATCCTTGCTTTGCTATTATATGATTGATTCATCTTGTTTGATTTTATATATGTACATTTGATTATCAGTGTCTATCTGTGGACCATTGTATTAAAGTATCAGATTTATTTTATTTTATTCAAGCCTCCTATTTAATTAAACAGACAGCAAACCTTATATAGAGTTTTCTAAATTTGTAAATCCAACAGTGCATAGCGCAGTAAAACAATTCTATACTTTCTTCTGTTTTTGTGGAGACTTCTGTCTCTAGGTTTTTGACCAAACCTGTATTACTTGCAGCTGGCACTGATTATAACTAAACAATTTTTGTATTGTGCGCCGGGGTATTTGCAGCTTTGACTGCAAATAGTTTTTTTCCTTTCATTGTCATTAAGGGTCCTCACAAAGTCTTTGAATTAGTTTTCTTCCCCTTCCCATATCAGGAAAATGTCATCTATATATCTGAGCCAGGTAATGATGTTTTTTGTATGAGGTTCATTCAGATCACAAAACACATATTCCCTCTCCCACCAACCTAAAAAGAGGTTGACATATGTGGGTGTGCAAGTACTTCCCATGGCAGTACCCTGGCGTTTTACATAAAATCTGTCATCAAAGGTGAAGTAATTGAAATGTAGTACACAGTGTAGAAGCTCCAATAGGAACTTATGAAAATCATTGGAGTCCTCCATGGATAGAAAGTATTTGATGGTCCTGATGCCTTGATTGTTGTCAATGCAGGTGTATAGTGCTTCCACATCTAAGCTCACCAGGAATTGGTTGCCCTCAAGTTTGAAATCGTGTATCTTCCTTAATACATCCGCGGTGTACTGTACGTATGATGGTAATTCAAGTATGTGTTGTCTAAGGTGTACATCCTAAAACTTGCAGGCATTCTCTAGGAGTCCACCTATCCCGGACACAATGGGTCTGCCAGGTGGATCGAGCATGTTCTTATGTATTTTAGGGAGTAAGTAGAATGTCGGCTTTTTAGGGTTGTTAACTTTCTAAAAATCATATTCTGCTTGATTGATGATACCACCTTTTAATTCCTTGTTGATGATTCTGGTGTAGTAAATAACAAAGTTGCCAGTAGGATTAAAAAATACTCTCTTATAGCAATTGCTATTGTCTGTTTGTAAAATAAATATGGTTTAAGCATGTATATCTTTTCTTTCAAATAAAACCATAATATATAGCAATACATAACAAAATGCCTTTTATTTGATTAATGAGCTGCAGGGAAACACTAAAATAAAATATCAATATTTTACTGAGTTAAACTGGAACATCCAAAAGGGACATTAAGCTTAGACAAGCACACAAGATAATTGCAAACATTACTCGTACTAACTATTTACCACTGGCCCTTAAAGTCACCTACTGGACAGACAGTACAGCTCCTTCATGTCAACAACATACACAGTATTGCCAGCAGAATACACTGACTGCCCACCTCATAGCTGCACACATACACAATATTACTCATGACTTAAGTGTATATAACATTAACCCTTCATGCAAGCCATATGCACAATATTGCAGTTCACAAAATATTGGCATCACATGTCTGTCATATTCATACAGTCATCCAAACCTCCATTTCATTGTATTCACCTGATGATGCTCAGAGCACTGTGGGACAAGCAACTGAGGTATTATGAACGAATGCATTCTATTTTTAATATTCTAAAAGTTGAGGGGTGGTGACAAGTTTGGATCCCCATGAATGCTAATACTACAGTGATAAAACCTATCACAGACCAGAAGTTACCATATGCTGTATGTACACAAGGCTCCTACATACATGAAGTAATGGGTAAAAGGTCTACCACTACAATTGATATAATTAATAGTGAAATTGTAATCGAAAATGCTTGCTTGAAATTAACCTTTTGACAAAATACTTTGGAGCATTCTTAATATGCTAAGGAAGAAACATATCATGAGTAGATGGGTTGGGTATGAAATTCCAGCAGTCTGGATGCCTGCTGTTAAAATGCCGACAGCGGCATCCTGATGCCTGAAATCCTGACAGGGGTCAGGTATGTATGTTAAACCTCCCCCCTTCTCCCCCTAACCCTCCCTTCTTGCACCCTAATCCTGACCCTCCCTACCCCATACCCTAACCCTCCCTGTTAGTGCCTAAACCTAACCCTCTCCCTTGGTGCCTAACCCCCACAGTGGTGCCTAACCCTTACTTCCCCCCAAAGCCTAACTCTAACCCACCGTGGTGCCTAAAGCTAACCCTCCCCCCCTTCCCCCCCGTGGCTAACAGATAAGGGTACCCAGGCGCCACAATCGATTGGGATGCGGACTGTCGGGATTCCGGCATCACCTGTGGGCTGGCATCAGGATTTGTCCAACTATGTTAAATCCCGGGTCGGGATTCCAACGCCAGGATTTCAACAGATGGTATCCCTGCCGTGAGTATTTTAACTACATATCACATATAGTATGTCAAGTTTTAAATTAAGTTATTTTTCAGGTGTGTATTTCTTTAAGGTGGTTAAGCATTTGCTAATCATACCACTCCATTTTTACAAGAAAAATGTTAATAATTGTTTTAGCTACTGACTAAATCTGTTTTATACTTAACTAAATTGGTTGATAAATCATTATTAAATGTTCTTTTAGTAACAACAAATGTTTCACCATGTGTTTTCTAGAAGCAACAACATAATCTAAACCTCTATCATAGGCTGTGGACATGATCTCCAAGCATTTATTTGGAGGAAAAGTGGAAATGAGAATTAATCCAAAGCAATCAGTTTTTGGCTTTAATCACACTTCAATTTAAGAAATAATAATGAAAGTAAAGTAAAGCTCAATTTGTGCAATGCACCTAGATTTCTGATGAACTCAAATTTATAGAGCAGGATTTGCAGGGGTTTCTTATCATACATTGTTACAGGGTGAGGGGAGGGCTGAGTGGTTCCTTGCAAAATAGGTGCAAATGCTAGAGTGACATTTGTGTAACAAGACTAATAAACCGATACAGTGAAGAAAATTACATTTTAGGTGGGTCTGTCGTACAAAGGAGTGAATGGCTATATGAATTCCACAAAATGATTTGAATTTTCCCCCTAGTGCTGGAGGTCTTCCGGTTTAGTGTTTTGAGTTTTTAAAATCTAAAAATAAATGTATTCAACAGTCCATTTACTGTATACTGCAGTGGCACCAATATTTTATGTGAGAAAGAAAGACCTTGTATTTGTCCTTTACCTAGACAGATTATGTACTGCTACCATCTTAATGAAGACCTGACAAGCAAATAATCCGGTCAAGCTAAAGGAAGGCGATGAGTGGATTAGAACACATTGAATCTCTAGTAATGCCTTTTGGTCTTTGCAGCGCTCTGGCATCTTCCAACATTTGATCAATGAAGTGTTTCAAGTTATGGCGGATTAATTTGTGGTTGTTTTAGATGACAATCATCATATGTTACAAATATATACAGACACACAGGCGTGCGTTCGTCAACATCATTAGTATGCCAAACTAGATGTAGATATTTAGAGTCTCTACAAAAGTTTCTAATGGACTCAGCTAAAACTTAGGTCATAGACCAAAGGTCAATAGCTACTGATGTTAAAGCCATTTAGCATTTTCTGGTTTTAGCCAAAGTTCTATAGACCGTTCATATGGAACTTTTTCTCCATTGTGATTCCCATAACAGCTTTAATGCACAAAAAAAACTCATTACAATGTACATCAGCTACACAGGAGGCATTCACTAAATTGAAAAAGGCTTCAAATCAGTATCCATCTTGTTACATCTGGAACTTTCATTTTGGTACTTAATGTACCATGCACCACTGTGGGGGCCAAGCTGATCCTCGCACCCTGTGCCTTTTTCAAGTACGTATAACCAGCAGAATGCAAATATAATAGATAAAGATTTATTTTCCATTAAGATAGATTGTTTAAATGTCAACATTTACATGAGGGATTACAGATTACGGCAACTATTTGCATAGATCAGAAAATCCTTGTGTACGGTATATACGGATAACAATTAGCTATTCCCCATAAATATTGAAATTATGCAATTAAATACAATTACTGTGCAAAGAACATCCCATCAGTATGAACTCTTGTTTTAAAAGATACAGTATATCTATTATTATAAGGGAATGCACTTTGATTGTATTGGATGTATTTAGTACCTGTGTTCTATGATGGTCCTTGGCTTATTTACATTTAATGGAGTCAATTCTTTAATTTCACACAGTAATCTGCTTTTATTTGAAAGGTGATCCTGGCAGATGGTTGTTTATAACATAGAGATGTAAAATTTTAGCGAAACTTGCATGATATATAAGTGAAAGTATACAGAAGAGCCTTATAGAAGAAAAAAAACTACTTTTACAATTTTCAGCTCTATTTCTCATGGTCAAATAAGCCATTTATAGCAATTAGTATGACTCTATGCTTAATCTCAGGTTTTGTATTTTGTTCATTAATTTTATTATGGAAAATTGTATCAATTTGTTTTTCTTTCATAAATCTCATCCACATCATACTTTCATTTATATATCATGCAAGTTTCCCTGAAATCTGACTTATAGATCATTTGCTATAAGGCTCTGAGTACCCTTAATTATTTTATGAACACTCTGTGAATCCTGAGTTGTGAATCCTCACCTAGGGGTTTAATTTACTAAAGTGCAGGTTTTTTGAAGTGGAGATGCTGCCCATAGCAACCAATCAGATTCTAGCTATTATCTTCTAGAAGGTGCTAGATAAATGTTAAGTAAACTCTGATTGGTTGCCATGAGCAACAACTCCACTTCCATCTCAAAAACAGTCTACAATGGCACCATGATACTCATGCAGTTCATTCAAACAAATCCAACAACACTGGTAGGCCTCTATTGATTAGACCATTCACAAATTTGTGGCTGCTTGTCCTACCTGTGCCCAAATGACATCTCTTAAGGCAATGCCCAGTTGGATCATTGCAATCACTGTTTCCTCTGAGCCCTAAGTGTTTTATTTCAATGGACTTTATTAATTACCGTATATACTTGAGTATAAGCCGAGTTTTTCAGCACATTTTTTGTGCTGAAAAAGTACCCCCTCGGCTTATACTCGAGTCAAGTGTAGCGCTGACCGGACGGAGTTCGGTCAGCGCTACACACTGCCAAACACACAGCCGCCGGAGCCAGCAGTTGCGTGTTTGGTGTAATCACTAGCCGCTGAGAGTCTGTCACACTCTCAGCGGCTGCTGCTGCTCCCACTGCGGGAGCCATCTTCCAGCTCCCGCAGTGGGTAATGGGAGAGATGTCGTCATGACGACGTCTGTCCCATACAAAGCGGCCGGAGGAGCCGACAGCGGCGGGACCAGGAGCGGGAGTTTCAGGTAAGTTACTTTTTTTTTTTTTTAATTCTTACTACTTTTCTCTCTACTGGGGGGGCGATTACTGCAGGGGGCAATTACTACAGCGGGCACTACCAGGGGGCAATTACTACAGGGGGAACTACAAGGGGGGGATTACTACAGGGGGCAATTACTACAGGGGGAACTACAAGGGGGGGATTACTACAGGGGGCACTACCAGGGGTGGATTACTACAGGGGGAACTACAAGGGGGGGATTACTACAGGGGGCACTACCAGGGGGGGATTACTACAGGGGGCAATTACTACAGGGGGAACTACAAGGGGGGGATTACTACAGGGGGCACTACAAGGGGGGGATTACTACAGGGGGCACTACCAGGGGGCGATTACTACAGGGGGCACTACCAGGGGGGGATTACTACAGGGGACACTGAAAGGGGGGATTACCACTGGGAGCACTACCAGGAGGGATTACTACTGGGGGCACAACCAGGGGGAATTACTACTGGGGGCACTACCAGCTGCTGCCATTTCCCACACTAGGCTTATACTCGAGTCAATACATTTTCCCAGTTTTTTTGGGTAAAAGTAGGTACCTCGGCTTATATTCGGGTCGACTTATACTCGAGTATATACGGTAGTTGGAAAAATAGAAGAAATATAATTTTTAATTATTGCATTTTTATACCAGTTTCTCTACTTATAGCTGCTATTGCTAAGGTAGTGCTGCTTCATTTTTCTTCTATTTTTCCATCCATACTGTGGGAAGTCACAGATCCTTCATTGTGGCTAGCAGCCTTTTGAGCAATTTATACAACCATTATTCCACATATTCCACTTGTTCTTCTTTATTACTTAACTGCCTACAGGGACATGACAATATTTTAATAACAAACAAAAATTAAATCGGCACCAGACTCTAATGTCAAAAATAATGAAAACGTGTGTAAACCAACATACCAACTATTCTTATGCTTCAAATAATTATACAGAACTGTGTTGGCGATGTTCCCAGAATTCAGTACAAGATAAGGCCCCCATACATCAGAGATTGATTGCAGCAATCGTGCAATTTGCAATCGATTGTGTATAAAAATCTTTCCCTTTTTCAATCGATTGCAGCACTGCCACAATCAATTGAAAAAGGGAAAGATTTTATACACAATCGATTGCAAATTGCACGATTGCTGCAATCAATCTCTGATGTATGGGGGCCTTTACTTAGTATGAGGAACGTAACTAGGGTGGTGCAGCTGGTGCCGCTACACAGAGCGCAGAAGCTCTGGGGTGGAACCTGCCACCACCGCAAACTCCATCTGCCTGGCGCTCACTGTGATGCTCTAACAGTGGTGCGCCCGGCTCCCTTGCAATCTCTGGACACAGAGCTCACTCCAGAGCTCCGCCTCCCAACTCATGCGCAGAGAGTAGGGAGAAACGTCATGATGTTTCTCCTACAGAGACCGAGGGGCCGTGGCTCAGTTGGACAGCGGGCGCAGCGCGCTCTGTCACTGTGTCCATGTGTGTGTGATGGAGACAGCGAGGCTGAGCTCACAGGTTAGCCATCATGACTCACCCTATGAATTGTTAGAGGCAGGCAAGTACAGAGCAGTTAGAACCTGCCACGGAGAGAAGGGTGAAGAAAAAATAATTCATGAAACAATAAAGAACAATAAAAAAGCGACTAGTCCTGCTGCTAGATCAGGCTTAGACAATATTTGCTCAGCAGCAACAGATTGTCTAAACCTGGACTAGTGTTTTATGGAAATATAAATCTTTATTCTTAATACATGAATCATTAAAATGTCAGAGGTACCAAGAGTCTCTAGGTGCCTAGAGACATTAGTGTGTGGTATAATGTGTAAGGGGCATTACTGTATGGCATAATGTGTAAGAGGCACGACTGTGTGGCATAATTTGAATTGGGGGTACTAACATTTGGCCACACCTCTTCCCTGCAAGAACAATCTCTTTTCCGGGTGCGCACCTTCTGGTGCGCACTGTCCCTATTTAAAATATGGAGAGGGGCGTCAATGCTCTTTAGTCACAGGGCACCAAAATGTCTAGATTCGGCTCTGCTTAGTATATTTTAGATGCATACAGGCAAAAATATAGAATTATTTTTCTGAGGAATGCTTCAAAATGCTTTTAGATTGTTATTAATATTAAAACATATCTTTTAATGTACACTATATAGACAAAAGTAATTGGACACTGGCAGCAAATAGATCAACAAGATTTTATTGACGTCAATACTCTGTAGGTCCACCACGTGCAGTAAGTAAACCATGTGCAGTAGACAACCTTCTTGGCAAACTGTCCACAAGTTCCTGGACAACAGCCGGTGGTATGTTTTGCCATTCCGCCTTAATTACAGCGACCAACTGTGACACTGGAAGAAGGTTGAATCTGCCTAGAACGCAACTGTTGCTCCAATTTGTACCAGAGGTTCTCAATGGGGGTTAAGATCTGGACTCTGTGTTGACCAATCCATCCAGATTACCAAATTTTCTGTATACCAGTCCAGTGTCGCCCTGAATACATGACAAAAATATTTGTTGTTTCCATAGAACTGCAAGTGCATTGGCCTACCTACAAAGTGTTCTTGTCAAAACCACCACATTAGTGGCCATGTGGAACTCGTGTACAATGGTATGCATAGGACCATTTCACTTGAGCGGGGGTGTCCAATCACTTTTGTCTACCTAGTATATATTAACCCTGAAAAACTTTTTCTAAAGTTGAGTGCATAGCTAGTATATAAATTAGGGGTGTGCACCGGCCACTTTTCGTGTTTTGTGTTTTGGTTTTGGATCTTTCTTCGTGTTTTGGATCTGGATTGGTTTTGCCAAAACCACCCTTCCGTGTTTTGGGTTCTGGGTTTTGTGTTTTGGATCTGTATTTTTTTTTAAAAAAAGCATAAAAACAGCTAAAATCACAGAATTTGTAGGTTTTTCTGCTCCTATGCTATTATTAACCTCAATAACCTTAATTTCCACTCATTTCCAGTCTATTCTGAACACCTCACACCTCACAATAGTGTTTTTATGTCCAAAACGTTGCACCGAGGTAGCTGGATGACTATGCTAAGCGACACGAGTGGGCGGCACAAACACGTGACCCATCTAGGCGTGAAACTGCAGTGGCAGACAGGATGGCAGTTTGAAAAACTAGGCCCCAAACTGTACATAATGCAAAGAAAAAAAAGAGGTGCAAGATGGAATTGTCCTTGGGCCCTCCCACCCACCCTTATGTTGTATAAACAGGACATGCACACTTTAACATACCAATCATTTCAGCGCCAGGGTCTGCCACACAACTGTGGCTGAAATGATTGGTTCGTTTGGGCCCCCACAAAACAAGCTGGCAATTAATGTGTCCCTGCACAAACTGGCTCTATGGAGGCAAGATGTCATCCTCATCCTCCTCATCCACCGATTCCTCACCCTCTTCAGTGTGTACATCCTCATCCTCACAAAGTATTAACTCGTCCCCACTTGAATCCACCACCACAGGTCCCTCTGTACCTTCTGGAGGCTGGTCTCCCTGGAAGAGCTGATAATTCATTTTGATGAACATCATCTTCTCCACATTCTGTGGAAGCAACCTCCTACGCCTTTCGCTGACAAGGTTCCCGGCTGCACTAAACACTCTTTCGGAGTACACACTGGAGGGGGGGCAACTCAGGTAAAATAGAGCCAGTTTGTACAGGGGCCTCCAAATTGCCTCTTTTTCCTGCCAGTACAGGTATGGACTGTCTGCCATGCCTACTTGGATGCTGTCACCGATGTAATCCTCCACCATTCTGTCAATGGTGACAGTATCATATGCAGTGACAGTAGACATGTCAGAAATTGTTGCCAGGTCCTTCAGTCCGGACCAGATGTCCAAACTTGGTCCTGCCTGCCCTGCATCACCGCCAGCGGGTTGCTTAGGATACCTAAGTTTTTTCCTGGCAGCCCCAGTTGCGGGAGAAAATGAAGAAGGAGCCGTTGACGTGTCACGTTCCACTTCAGCTGACAGTGTGTTCACCAGCAGGTCTTTGCACCTCTGCAGGCTTGTGTCGGCCGGAAAGAGAGACACCACATAGGCTTTAAACCTAGGATCGAGCACGGTGGCCAAAACGTAGTGGTCTGATTTCAACAGATTGACCACCCTGGAATCCTGGCAAAGCGAATGAAGGGCTTCATCCACAAGTCCCACATGCCGAGCGGAATCGCTCCGTCTTAGCTCCTCCTTCACTTTCTCCAGCTGCTTCTGCAAAAGCCTGATGAGGGGAATGACCTGACTCAAGCTGGCAGTGTCTGAACTGACTTCACGTGTGGCAAGTTCGAAGGGCTGGAGAACCTTGCACAACACGGAAATCATTCTCCACTGCGCTTGAGTCAGGTGCATACCCCCTCCTTTGCCTATGTCATAGGTGGATGTATAGGCTTGTATGGCCTTTTGCTGCTCCTCCATCCTCTGAAGCATATAGAGGGTTGAGTTCCACCGCGTCACAACCTCTTGCTTCAGGTGATGGCGGGGCAGGTTCAAGAGTGTTTGCTGGCGCTCCAGTCTTCGGCACGCAGTCGCTGAATGGCGAAAGTGGCCAGAAATTTTTCGGGCCACCCAAAGCGTCTCCTGCACGCCCCTGTCGCTTTTCAGAAAATTCTGCACCACCAAGTTTATTGTGTGAGCAAAACATGGGACGTGCTGGAATTTGCCCAGATGTAATGCCCGCACAATATTGGTGGTGTTGTCAGATATCACAAATCCCCAGGAGAGTCTAAGTGGGGTAAGCCACTGGGCGATGATTTCCCTCAGTTTCTCTAAGAGGTTGTCGGCGGTGTGCCTCTTACTGAAACCGGTGATACACAGCGTAGCCTGCCTTGTAACGAGCTGGCATTTCTGAGATGCTGCTACTGGTGACGCTGCTGCTATTGCTGCGTAAGGTGATACATCTACCCAGTGGGCTGTCACAGTCATATAGTCCTTAGTCTGCCCTGTTCCACTTGTCCACATGTCCGTGGTTAAGTGGACATTGTGTACAACGGCATTTTTCAGGACACTGAGGACACTTTTTCTGACGTTTCTGTACAGTCTCGGTATCGCCTGCCTAGTGAAGTGGAATCTAGACGGGATTTGGAACCGGGGACACACTACCTCCATCAATTGTCTAAATCCCACTGCACTAATGGCGGATACCGGACGCACGTCTAACACCAACATAGCAGTCAAGGCCTCAGTTATACGTTTTGCTTCAGGATGACTGCTGTCGTACTTCATCCTCCTCGCTAAGGACTGTTGGAGGGTCAATTGTTTAGTAAAAGTAGTGGTGTTCCTACTTCCTCTCTGGGATGATGAACGACTCCCAGCAGCAGCAACAGCAGCAGCGGCAGCAGTAGGCGTAGCAATGCAGGATCCTCCAGAGGAATCCCGGATAGGAGAGTCAGTCATGCCAGTGACATGGCCTGCAGGACTACTTCCGATCCTGACTAAGGAGGAAATTGACGAGGAGGGAGTTGACGGTGTGGTTTGCAGGCGCTTGGATACAACAGGACAACGGGATTTAGGTGTCCCTGGACTGCTTACGGTCTTAGCCAAAGTTTCTGAACTTGACAGTAACTTTTTATGAACGCGCTGCAGGTGCCGTATAAGGGAGGATGTTCCTAGGTGGTTGACGTCCCTACCCCTACTTATTTCACCTTTACATATGGTACATATGGCAAGACAGTTGTTGTCCGGATTTGGATAGAAATATTGCCAGACCAAAGAGGTGGAATGTTTGGTCTTCTGCCCAGGCATGACCGTGATGGGCTTTTTCATCCCACGGACAACAACTGTCTCCCCCGGAGCCTGATTTAAACAAACCACATCACCATCAGAATCCTCCTCGCCAACTTCCTCCTCAGCGCCAGCTACACCAGTATCCTCATCCTGTTGTACTTCAACAGTGACATCTTCAATTTGCATATCAGCAAGTGGACTGTGGGTGCTCCTTTCAGCACTTGCAGGGGGCGTGCAAATGGTGGAAAGAGCCACCTCTTCCCGTCCAGTGCTGGGAAGGTCAGGCATCGCAACCACCACCACACTTGGACTCTCCTTGGGGATTTGTGATATCTTCTTAGAAAGCACAGTTCTTCACTGTGCTTTTGCCAGCTTAACTCTTTTGATTTTTTTAGTGGGAGGAGGGCTTCCATCGTCATGTGAAGCTGAACCACTAGTCATGAACATACTAGGGATCGACCTTAGCCGTTCCTTGCCACTCCGTGTCGTAAATGGCATATTGGCAAGTTTACGTTTCTCTTCAGCTGATTTAAATGTCTTTTTCAAGGTCATTTTCCTGAACTTTGCCATTTGGGATTGTATGTGCCCTCTACTATGACATTGGGCATCGGCCTTGGCAGACGACGTTGATGGCATGTTATCGTCTATGTCATGACTAGTGGCAGCAGCTTCAGCACTAGGAGGAAGTGGTTCTTGATCTTTCTCTATTTTATTTTTATCGGAGAAAGTTTGGTCCTCCATTTATGTTATATCGATTTGATATATACGTGCGGCTAAACACAGAAAATAATTTTTTTTTTGGTTTGGACTGGAGTGTACTTTGTGGGTTACAGCACCCTTTAACGGTCAAGCCAGCCGGCCCTTTACTTATGACACAGGCGCACGCTTGGCACTACTTTGTTGATGCACGTGCTGCTACTGCGCACACAATTCACAAACACAGAAAATAATTTTTTTTTGGTTTGGACTGGAGTGTACTTTCGGGGGTTACAGCACCCTTTAACGGTCAAGCCAGCCGGCCCTTTACTTATGACACAGGCGCACGCTTGGCACTACTTTGTTGATGCACGTGCGGCTACTGCGCACACAATTCACAAACACAGAAAATAATTTTTTTTTGGTTTGGACTGGAGTGTACTTTCGGGGGTTACAGCACCCTTAACGGTCAAGCCAGCCGGCCCTTTACTTATGACACAGGCGCACGCTTGGCACTACTTTGTTGATGCACGTGCGGCTACTGCGCACACAATTCACAAACACAGAAAATAATTTTTTTTTTGGTTTGGACTGGAGTGTACTTTGGGGGTTACAGCACCCTTTAACGGTCAAGCCAGCCGGCCCTTTACTTATGACACAGGCGCACGCTTGGCACTACTTTGTTGATGCACGTGCGGCTACTGCGCACACAATTCACAAACACAGAAAATAATTTTTTTTTTGGTTTGGACTGGAGTGTACTTTCGGGGGTTACAGCACCCTTAACGGTCAAGCCAGCCGGCCCTTTACTTATGACACAGGTGCACGCTTGGCACTACTTTGTTGATGCACGTGCGGCTACTGCGCACACAATTCACAAACACAGAAAATAATTTTTTTTTTGGTTTGGACTGGAGTGTACTTTCAGGGGTTACAGCACCCTTAACGGTCAAGCCAGCCGGCCCTTTACTTATGACACAGGCGCACGCTTGGCACTACTTTGTTGATGCACGTGCGGCTACTGCGCACACAATTCACAAACACAGAAAATAATTTTTTTTTTGGTTTGGACTGGAGTGTACTTTGGGGGTTACAGCACCCTTTAACGGTCAAGCCAGCCGGCCCTTTACTTATGACACAGGCGCACGCTTGGCACTACTTTGTTGATGCACGTGCGGCTACTGCGCACACAATTCACAAACACAGAAAATAATTTTTTTTTTGGTTTGGACTGGAGTGTACTTTCGGGGGTTACAGCACCCTTAACGGTCAAGCCAGCCGGCCCTTTACTTATGACACAGGTGCACGCTTGGCACTACTTTGTTGATGCACGTGCGGCTACTGCGCACACAATTCACAAACACAGAAAATAATTTTTTTTTTGGTTTGGACTGGAGTGTACTTTCAGGGGTTACAGCACCCTTAACGGTCAAGCCAGCCGGCCCTTTACTTATGACACAGGCGCACGCTTGGCACTACTTTGTTGATGCACGTGCGGCTACTGCGCACACAATTCACAAACACAGAAAATAATTTTTTTTTTGGTTTGGACTGGAGTGTACTTTCGGGGGTTACAGCACCCTTAACGGTCAAGCCAGCCGGCCCTTTACTTATGACACAGGCGCACGCTTGGCACTACTATGTTGATGCATGTGCGGCTACTGCGCACACAATTCACAAACACAGAAAATAATTTTTTTTTGGTTTGGACTGGAGTGTACTTTCGGGGGTTACAGCACCCTTTAACGGTCAAGCCAGCCGGCCCTTTACTTATGACACAGGCGCACGCTTGGCACTACTTTGTTGATGCACGTGCGGCTACTGCGCACACAATTCACAAACACAGAAAATATATTATTTTTTTAGCACTTGGGGGGAGCACCCCTGATGGACAGAGCACCCCCTGGACAACACTACAGCACTCCTTTAGGACTGGGACACTGCACAGGACTTTGGAGTGGACACAGCCCCTATGGAGAACTGACTGCACAACACAGTCCAGCCAGCCCCTATGGACTTTGAAGTAGTGGACACAGCCCCTATTAACAACAGCAGCACAGCACAACACAGCCAGCCCCTATGGACTTTGAAGTAGTGGACAACAGCAGCACTACACTACACTACACTACACTACACAGCCCTAACTCCCACCCTCCCTCTTCACTGTCCACAGCCGAGTGAGAAAATGGCGCCGACGCGGGTACCTTATATAGGATCCAAAACCCGCGAGACTCGGAAGGCGGGATGATGACGTTTTGCCTCGATTTCAGATCCGAGTCAGGCGGGAAAAGTCGAGCCTGACTCGGATCGGACTCGGATCGGGGGGGCTCGGGGGGGTTCGGATTTCAGAAATCCGAACCCGCTCACCCCTAATATAAATAGCAAAATACAGGGTGTTTCACTCACTATTAGCCCCAAAGTTATTCTTATAACTGTTAAAGCAATTGAAATAATTTAGTGAAATTTGACACAGACATACCTTGGTCTATGAGAAACATGAGGAAGTCATAGCAAGTGTTGAAAGTGTCCGCTATTAGCATCCACACCAGCTTGGACACATCGCTCCATGTTAAGGTTTTAACCAACATTGGGAGTCACTTTCCTGCTGAATGTTTTCTCTCAATGCCATGAGAGTCCGTGGGTAGTTGTGGTAGGACTGCTGCGGGGAGGCCAGTAGTAGATATTTCACTTCCTGCACCTTTGATACCGGCATTTTTGGATGGCCTCCCCATGGACATCCAGAGGTGGGGCTGCAGCGCAGGCCAAAATTCAAATAGGGGAATCACACCAACTGCCATCCTCACTGGCATCCTCACTGGCAGTTGGTGTGGCTCCCCTATTTGAATTTTGGACTGCGCTGCTGACTAGGGTGGTGAACAGCTGGCCTTCACTTCACGCATGCATGAACAGCTGGCCTGGATGCTTTGAAAGAAAAACTTTAGAGCCAATAGTAAGTAAGTGAAACAGTAGTATTACTGTAAAACTGTAGTATTAAATCACAATACATTGTCAAAAATGGCCCTTAAATAAATATCAGCAAATACCCAAATTAAATCGGGGAAATAGAAATATCCCTTATTATTTCAATTAAATATAATTATATTTATTAAGTCAGGGATAGATGAGCTTCCACTAATTGCACTCAAAGGGCCTGATTCAACAGTGGACGCTAATGTGGTCGCAGCTGTGATTTCGTACAGAAAGCAAACTTAGAAAATATGCTAATGCCTGCCAAGGTTCAGCCGGCATAAAGATGTCAACTACTGCTTTCTCCTATTTGTCCATTGTAACTCTTCTGCGTAAACATCAGTACCATTGACGCACATCTGCCAGTCATGCAGCATTTACAAGTCTAACCAGATGCAAACACTGCGGGTCTCCTCACAAGCACAGTGGCTAATTTATGCATGCCCATGAAACGGTATTCAAATGAACAGGCACACTTGCGTTTTTCTGACCACCCCCCGTCACCACCCCCAAACGCTGACAGCCTGTCACTCACCTTGGGATGGGTTTCTCTGTGTATCCATAATCGCAATGCAATCACAGCATTGTGCCCAGTAGCGTAACTACTGCCCCTGCAGCCCCTGCGGTGGCTTGAAGGCGCCGGGTAACTTGGGGGTGCCGGGGGCAGTGGTTAGGCCACTGCAACTGTGAGCGCTGGCCTCTGAAGTGATCGGAGGCTAAAGAAACCTCCGATCACTTCAGAGGCCAGCGTTCCCAGTAATGCATTGCGCGTTTGACATCATGACGTCTCCCGCGCAGTGAGGAACCTGAGCGACCGCGTCTGCTGGATCAATTAATCCAGTCAGTGCGGGAGTCGGGAGAGACAGTCCAGATGAGAGCTGCAGCCTGCACGGAGTCCGGTAAGTAGGGGGGGGGAACAACTACAGGGCACACTAATTGAAGGGGCACAACTACAGGGGGCAGTGGGCACTACTTGAAGGGGCACAACTACCGAGGCACTACTTGAAGGGGCACAACAAGGGGCAATACTTGAAGGGACACAGCTACAGGGGGCACTGTATAAGGGGCACAACTACAGGGGGCACAACTACAGGGACACTACTTGATAGGGGGCACAGCTACAGGGGCACTACTTGAAGGAGCACAATTACAGGGGCCACTACTTGAAGGGGCACAATTACAGGTGGCACTACTTGAAGGCGCACAACTACAGGGGCACTACTTGAAGGGGCACAACTACAGGGGCACAGCTACAGAGGGCACTGCCTATGGGCACAGCTACAGGGGGTATTGCATAAGAGGCACTATTACAGTGGGCACTACTTGAAGGGGCGCAACTACAGGAGCACTACTTGAATGGGCACAACTACAGGGGCAATACTTTAAGGGGCACTGCATATGGGCACAGCTACAGGGGGCACTACTTTAAGGGGCACAACTACAGGGGGCCCTGGATAATGGGTACTATTATAGGGGGCATTGCATATGTGGCACAACTACAGGGGGCACTGTATAAGGGGCACTAATTTAATAGGTTATAAACTATGTTCCCAATAATCTGGTTCTACATGGACATAAAAACTGTGCAACCTGTTTTGAGCTGAGGTGACAGACTGGCAGGAGCGGAGAGGATGGTTGATGAAGTAGATCTGTCAGGGTGGGATGTAATGGGTATTATTGTGTGGCAAAGTGTAATGGGCATTACTGTGTGCACAATGTGCTATTAGGGGCATTACTGTGTGGCATTGTGTGTTATAAGGGGAATAATGTATAAGGGGCATTACTGAGTGGCATAATGTGTTATGTGGCATAATGTGAAATAGAGGCATTACGGCATGGCATAATTTGTTACAAGGGCATTACTGTGTGGCATGTGTAAGGTGCATTGCTGTGTGGCATAATGTGTCGTAAGGGGTATTACGGTGTGGCATAATGTGTTATTGGGGCATTCCGGTGTGGCATAATGTATTATAAGTGGCATAATGTGTAAGGCACATAATTGTATCATGAACATGAAACCGCACACCTTAAACGTCATCTTTGGGTGTGTTTGTTTTTTGGGCTGGGGGGAGGGTGGGGGGGCGCCTGAAACTTTTTTGGCATGGGGGAGCAAAATTTATAGTTACACCACTGATTGTGCCTATTGCAAAGAACTGAGCAACATTGCATTACATTGTTGCATACAACATTGCAATTAATCTGGAATACTTTGAAGATCTAATCAATAGCTCGCTGCTGTGGCAAATACTTGCGCTATGTGACAGACCTGTTCAGTATTTCTCTACAAGTCATTTACCGATGCATTCAGAAACCTGTTATTTGTCATCAATTCTCAACTGTGGAATATACTTGTGCTATTTGAAATCATAACACCAGTTCATCCAGAGTACTGCTCAGCATTGAACTCTAGCCTTCTGCCTAGATTTTGGACTGGTCTGTTTGCAACTTGCCCCTGTTCTGTGCTAGGAACTTGGACTATGTTCACTTACTGCACAGGCTCTCAAACTCGGTCCTCAGGACCAGGGCCGTCTCTTCCATTGGGCTTAATGGGCATTTGCCCAAGGGCCCCGAGCTTCAAGGGGCCAGCCAGCCCCCCTGCTGCCATGGCCATTTCATAAATGTTTTTTTTTAGCACTGTGTCCCGATCCGCCAGCTCCCCCCAATCCCCCCTCCGTGACGAGCGACACCAGAACCCCCCTGCCCCGTGGTTGATGAGTACTTACCACCAGGGGCGGATTGGGCCTCCTGTGTGACCGCCCTTCATTCCCCACTGCTCTTCTCCGCTGGCCTGGATGGCCGCTGCTGCGATCAGAGCTTAGCTCCGATCGAGCAGCGTAATGTAGTTGAAGAAAAATGGGCGATGAGGGGAGCTGCTGCGCATGCCCACCTGCAGCAGCTACTCCCATAAGCCTTTGCGGAGCCGTCAGTCACCAATGATGGCTTCACCTCCAGTCCATCCGCAGCCTGCCTCCATCACACTCTCCATCTGCAGTGCAGCCCAGCCTTCCCTGCAGGCACAGCAGCAGCAGCAGTAGCCGGCAGCCCACAGTGTACACAGAAGGAGGAGCAGGAGCAAGCGCCGGCTAGTAAGTAAACTTTAATAAATCTGCCTGTCCGACTAGTGTCAAAGGAAGGGAGGGGGGGAGGGGGTTTTGGATACACAGGGGGCAAGGGAAATCACGGGAATGGTGAGGATGGGGAATGGTGATGCTAAGAGACACGGGGCTGCGGAAGGTGCTGAGGGGCTGAAGATGGTGCTGAGGGGGAAAGGATGGTGGTGAGGGGCTGAAGAGCAGAGGATGGTTATGAGTTTACAAGGGTTTAGGGCGGTGCTGGGGGCCAGGGGGGAATCAATGTCTGTGATGTTTATTTTTTTCCCTGTGAGAGCAATCTTTGAATCAGTGTCTTATTTTTTGCTGTGTAGGACAATGTGTGTGCTTTGGGGGCTGTTGTGTTTTTTTTCCCCATGGGGGCCAATCTTTTTTCTTGTCGGGGCCATTGTGTTTTATTTTTTCCTAAGGGAGAATGGATGTTACATTCTCCACTCCCACAAAAAAAAGTGCAATAACTATACCACCAGGCTAGAATAGAATAGGTGGGTAGGGGCCCCAGTGCATTGCTTTGCCCAGGACCCACACTGCTGTTAAGACAGCCCTGCTCAGGACCCCAAACAGTGCATGCTTTCCAGGTCTCCTCACAGAATCACAAGTGAAATTAGCTCCAGCTGTGGATCTTTTGAAATGTGTCAGTGAGTAATGACTACACCTGTGCATCTGCAGGGTGACCTGCAAAATGTGAACTGTGTGGGGTCCTGAGGCCCGAGTTTGAGAACCACTGTCTTACTGCATGCTTCTGACCCAAGTTTGTTTAAGTTTTGTTTATTCTGCTTGCCTGCTATGAACTGTATAGTGAGATGTGTTTTTCATACTCTTCAGCTTGCAAGGGCTCCACATTATCCTGTTTTCACATTTTCTGTAGTGAAATAATTTTTTTATGCACCTGACCTGCTTCAGAAATCAGTATTTGATTAATGCACATAGTGAAATCATAACACTTATAAAGTACTTGTGTGCTCTGGAACAGTAGTGCTGTCTGATTATTTCACAGAGGCAGATTCAGCTTTATTCTAGAATTCTAGCTCTTATTCTAGAGAAATCTGGGGGTATACAAATTATTGTGCTATTCAACTGTGAGCCAACATTTCGCTGTATTCCGATTCCCTGTGCAAAACCTCAATTATCCCTCACTCTGACTACAGACTTCTCCCTGGTCAGAGACATTCCTGGCTACATCTCTGACTTTGTGCACTGACCTTTTCAGTGGTTCTCACCATAGGAATCCTTAATACAGTAATTTAAACCCTAGTTAACTTGTATCCAAGAAGTATCTGACAGTATCTTTTATTTTTCTTGGGGTAATTCCTTTCCTCATTTGCTTATTGTGGCGTGACTACGTTTATTGTTAAAATTTGTTGACTGTCACTGTTTTTTGTCATTTGCTATTTTTGTAACATTTTGTATTATTATACCAGTTTGATTTCATATTAGCAGCTTTTTTTTTTTTTACCAAGATTCTGTAACTGTTTTCTGAGCATACTTATTGTAGGCGTGGGCAATTCCACTTGTTTTTAATATATATCCCCTCATGGATTATGGTCTTTGATGATACAAGCCCTGAAGAGAATGCTAATCTATTTGTATATAGTTTCTGCATTGTAGAACACTGATGTGACAAAAAAAGAATGTGTCTGTGTGCTGATGCAAATGATAATGTAAGGCACTGTGGAAACTATGGGGCCATACAAAAAATTGATGATGATGAGGATAATGATGATGATGATCTGATGTTGGAGCAAAGCATTGTCATTTTGATCTCATAACAATATATTTTATTTTGTTAGCTGCTCTTGTATCTATTTTACTGTAGAAACAAGGGTCATAACTAGACATACTGTATGTGGGCTCCATTGCAACATTTTATAAGTGCCTAATGTAGTACTCAATAATTGAATATCGTATATTTATAGGGCTTTGACAATGAAGAGAGGCCCCCCTCAGCTGCAGGCATGAAAGCAGTTTCACCCCCTGCTACTATGGTAGCTGTGCCTTTGGAGCCAACATAATGTCTACTTCAGCCCCAGTCAGCATCCAATAGGGCACAACACTAAATGTATTAGAATCAATCTAGTATAGCCATTAATTCAGTGTATGTATATTCATAGTTGCTACAGAACACCATTGGCCACTATAATTTCAGAACGTTTATTAGAGAAAAAAAGTACAAAGTTGTGAGAATTCTTAGTGCACTTCAAATGTAAAGAGTGATAAAATGACACTGCTGTGAATGACCTGGGGCTAACTTGTTCTGTTATGGGGATCTGGTACACTAACAGGTACAGAACAATGGAACTAAAGCTGTGTGGTCAAAGTGATCATGATGAGATTAGTGAGATGGCGTGGGCAGTGTCGGGAATCACTATTCTGTGGGTACCTCCATATAGGTATGGGATGGAAATGAATGAGGTTTTGAGGAATAGAGGAACAGATGAGAGGAGTGAGAAGACTATGTATTATTACATAGTGACTGGTAAATGGCATAGCTATCTTGCACAATGAGTATTGATGTAAAGAATGTGGTAAAGAGAAATAAAATCTAAAATATACAGGTGTGGGAGCTAGAATATAAAAATGTGATTAATTGAAACCAACATTTGGAACAAGTAAGAATGAAGGCAGAGTACTGTATAATACCCAAGAAACATACCATTCATGAAACATATAGACATGATTAAGTTTAGATTTTAAAAGGTAACCTAAAAGACTGCTAATTAAGAAGCAGAAAACATTCCCTTAGTAATAGTGTAACATTATATTACACTATTAGATCCTCACCCGAAGCCTTGCATATAGGGGGCACCTTGCTCCTTCCCTCACTGGGATATAAATGAATGTCCAAGGCCTATTTTTATTTTCAAGGTGAGTACAAAATGTTACTGCATCCATACTGGTACACACTTTTTATTTCTTCCCTTTCTCCAGTTATCT
>JAUIMM010000250.1:6557500-6740000 GCA_031769625.1 Taudactylus pleione
TCACTGCTAAAAGTGGCAAAAATTGATACTTAACAGAGCAAAAGGACAAATTGTCATAATAAAAACCCCTAAAACAATATTTTGAATTTGACCATGATTACTGTATATTTTTTTCAAATAATAATTTGCATATAATGTGAAATAAACAGGTTAAAGTGAAATGTTCTATACAGAGAACAGTTACATAACTATATTTAATATTAACTATAAACAGTGTTTTATTCATTCATGTAATCTGTCCGAAAGGACAATCCCGTGTGTAAACCATGTTATTTTAACACCAAACTAAACAGTCACAAAACAATAATTGTTGCATTAATTAACATTATGAATTGCAACACCACTGGAAAAGATTACACATTTCTGAGTGTTTGGAAAACATTAACAAATTAAAATATTTTTGTCTACAGCAGGTATCATATCATAAAACCTTGTTCAACTAGCCAATCATTGATTAAATTACCAAAATACAACTTTAACATGCTGTTTCTGGATGTTAATGAAATGTATATACTGTATGCCACACAAAAGATTATATATATATATACACATATACAATAAATACATACACACACACACAAGTCCTTTGTTAAAGCACACTCCTACCAGGACATAAAATGTCACGGTGCTCGCTATCAACACAAATAACAGACAAGCAGAGTGCGGCACTCGGCGGTCTAATAAGACATAAGTCGTGGGTTCCTTAGTTTGGCAAAGTTTCGGGTTTTATTTGCCTTTGTATTGCAGGAGAATTAATTATTTCATAATGAAAGCATTAGATATGGGATTAGATATTTAATATAAATATACTGTACATCCTTGTGACATTTATTTTCAAATCTTTAAAAAATGCAGCGAAGACCACTGGATTTTAATTATGTTTATTATGCACGGTTTTTCATGTTTTGTACATTTGTAACACACACGTATTTGTTTATGGTGTATTTTGTGGTTCTTCTATGCAGGTGCCGGGTTGCCGTGGTTACAGCCTGACAGCATGGATGTGAGTTCTGATTTCACTGGAAGTTCCTCGAGCAGTGGGGGAGGTGACCGAGGGTGCCCGGCGCCGCAAGTGAGATCCAGCGGGTATTTAAGGTAATTGTTGTACTTTTTATGTTTGATATGTGTAGCCTGAAGACTGGCAAGTAAAGCCCGAAACTAAGGAACCCACGACTTGTGTCTTATTAGACCGCCGAGTGCCGCACTTTGCTTGTATGTTATTTGTGTTGGTAGCAGGCACCGCAGCATTTTATGTCCTGGAAGGAGTGTGCTTTAACAAAGGACTTGTGTGTGTGTGTATTATGCGGATAGCGCTGCTGTGGATATACAGATATCACATCCCATTGGTTTACAGCACCTCCCGTGCATTATTTGGATACCCCTTTTTTGTGTGCTGTGGATAGGCTGTAACATAATGTCCCTGAAGGATGTTTTTTAATCAAGCAACAAATGAATTTGGACACTTGTTTATTTATGTTAAAACTTTTTTTTTTTCTGTGATCTGGGATACAGCACTAACACAGCCCACACAATATTTTTACACTTCAGTGCTCAGTGCTGACAGTGGGATTTGATCACTTTTTATCATTATGGATGAAGCGAGTGGATTTACCTGGACAGAAGTCGCGATTGGTGAGACTTTAAGTTTCTCTGTAACTGAAATGGAGTCAGTCCTGTTTAAAGAATGATTATTGGATACAGTAGGGGAAACTACCATGGAAGAAGCTTTGAATATATTATTGAGATACAAGAAAAAAAGAAGTTTATTTTTTACTCTATGGAGTGACCCTATCTGAATATCTTAGCGAAAGAAAAATACCAAGGGGTTTCAGAGTGCGCAACACTCCTAATATAGGAAGATTTAATAAAGAATTTGAGATGGTGGATAGCCGTTCTCAACAAGTGTTCTCTGGACCTCATGGCCTTAGTGGTTGAAAAACCAGCAAGATAACTGACTCTCATTAAACAGAAAATCACCAACTTCGAGACTATTATTAAGGAATTATTCCAAGCCAACCATACCACCAATTGGCATGACAAATTAAAATCACAGTTAGAAACCTATAAAAAAGGCTTGGTCCTATTCAAGAAACACAAATTTGAAGTTGCCCATAGGGATTATGAGGAACGAAAAGTTTATAGGTGGTTGTCAGGGAGTGCTGATACAACCAATCGTAAGACTCGTCGACAGTACCAACGTGGATCTAAAAAACACCAAACAAGGCTACTCCTCCAGTGAATTGCCCTCTACATCTGGAGACAAATCTAACAATAGTCAGGGTAATTTTATATCAACACAGAAACCCCCTATAGGGGTCAAAACCCGCGTAGGAGCGCGGAGCCACAGGAGGTACACTAGGAGGAGAGGACAGAGGTGCCATAAAAGGAGACAAGGGCAGATTCCAGAGGAGGTAAACCTTCTATATAATCTTTCTAGTAGGAAATTAACAACATTTCAAAACAAGGTTCTAATAAAGGACTTGGCTATGTACCAACAAATAATTTTAACCTCCTTGAATGAAAAATTGATCAGCATTTCCGAAACAGACAACTCAAACTAAAAGACTTTTTTGACAAAAAGACAGAACCATGTCGAAATATAATTAATCCGTTTAAAGGCAGATCCAATTTTAACCCACCATCAACAAATATGGCCATCAACAGCTACATGAGATCACTAGATGCTAGTGTAACTGAACATATGAAGAATGATATCCCATATAATAATAATCTCTCGAAAGAGGAGTGGAAGGCCTTAAAGGATTTGGGTTCATACAAGGACATCGTTATTAGACCAGCGGACAATGGGGGTGGGATTGTTGTTCTTGATGTGGAGAAATATTGTGGTGAAATATATAATCAACTATCCAACATATCAGTATATAAGAAGCTAAAGAGTGATCCTACTAGCAAGTATAAAGCAGAGTTGGACCATCTCTTTGTGACAGCTCTTAATGGAGGTACAATTGATGAAGAGATTTTCAATTATATCAAAACTGAACATCCAAGGGTCCCGCTACTGTACACTCTACCGAAAATCCACAAGAGCCTCACCCACCCCCCTGGATGCCCTATAGACTCGTCAAGGGAGTCCCTCTATAGTAACATCTCCAGATATTTGGACCATTTTCTCCAGCCATGTGTACAAGTGGGAAATAAGTATTTGAAGGACACAACTGAGCTGTTGAGATGTTTGATGGAGTTGGGGAATATTCCCTCCAATACTTGGTTATGCATGCTAGACATATCTAGCTTGTATACCAACATTCCCCATGAAGGGGGCATACAAACAGTTCGAGAACTTGTCACTAATAACGATTTGTATGTAGGCCCTCCGATAGAATTTTTTGTTCAGTTACTCGAGTTGACTCTCAGGAGGAATTATTTTTATTTTTTACGGCCAGTATTATGCTCAAAAAAGTGGATGTGCCATGGGCTCGCATGTGGCACCTAAGTATGCCAATGCCTATATGGCGAAGTTTGAGAAAGAATTCTTCTTCAATAGAGAATCTAGAGAGAAAGTTCTCTTTTACAAAAGATACAATGATGATGTGATCCTCTTCTGGAGTGGTAGATATGAAGAATTAATAGAGCTAGTGGAGGGTATCAATAGATTGGACCATCCCATTAAGTTCACCTATCAGACCAGTATGGAGGAGATTTCCTTTTTGGATGTTAACATCAGGGTAACAGAGAACAAGTTGTCCACCAAGGTGTATACAAAGCCTACGGACAGAAATAGCCTCCTACGAGCTGACAGTTTTCACCCACAACCTATGATCAATAGCTTACCTTACTCACAGCTATTGAGGGTTAAGAGGATAACAAGTGATCCAGAAATCCTTGATTAAGAACTTGAAAAAATGATGCACAAGTTCAGACAGAGAGGGTATACGGAAAAATCTCTTACAGAGGCCCACCATAAAGTAGATTTAACCTCTAGGGAAATCATCATGACACATAAGAAGAAACCAATACAGACTATGGGCCAAATGTAATAGGGTGAGAGTTTAGAAAAGTGAGAGTTTCTGACACTTTTTAAACTTAACCAATGTAATAGAGTCCAAAAACAAAGAAACAGAGCGAACTTGCATGTTTTTTTAGACTTAAAAAACTCTCACGATTTAAAATTTCATTCAGATGTTTTCCCATTTTGAAGATAAAACTCAACCAATGTGAGTTTACTGCTAAACTCTCACATTTTCTAAACTCTCACCCTATTACATTTGGCCCCAATACTCTCAATTGGGTTCATACCGACAATACAGTTCATAATACGATACATCAAACTAGTAACAACTTATGGCCAGTAATACGGAATGACCGTGAACTTCAAAGTCTAAGGAAAACCAGGATCAGATCCTGCTACAAAAGAGGAAAGAACTTGAGAGACTGGTTAGTACACTCAGATGTTACGGGACATTCCAAAGCACTTGGAGTCACCTGTAGACCAGCAAATTGATGCCACAAGTGCACGGGTTGCTTGACATGTAGCCATATAATTGTAGGAAAGTACTTTTTCCATCCACATTCTAGCTGTAAATACGAAATCAGACACAGATTATCTGGCATCAGTACTAATGTTGTCTATTTAGTGAAGTGTCCTTGCGGACTATGTTACGTGGAAAAGACCATGCGTTCCTTTAAGGAACGCATGGCTTTATATAGATCAGCCATTAGATCTGCTTTAAGTGGAAAAGGCTCAGAACAACCCATTGCCCGCCACTTTGCTGAATCTAAATATAATTTGTCCAGCTTTAGACACATGATAATAGATAATATATCAGATGATGGTAGGGGAGGAGATAAAAATAAAAAACTCCTTAAATTGGAAGCAAAATTGATACACCATTTGGATACTATCAAACCGAGGGGTCTGAATGATGTATTAAATTATGGTGTCTTTTTTTGAGACCCAGGGGTAGATTTACTAAAGTGAGAGTTTTTAGAAGTGAGTTTTAAAAGTGATGTTGCCCATAGCAACCAGTCAGATTCTAGCTATTATCTTCTAGATGGTGCTAGCTAAATGTTAAGTAGAATCTGACTGGTTGCTATGGGCAACATCACTTTTAAAACTCACTTATAAAAACTCTCACTTAAGTAAATTTACCCCATAGAGTTTGGATAGATCAGACTAATGGTGATTTTTGGTGAATTGGACCTTTGTATTGCAGGAGAATTAATTATTTCATAATGAAAGCATTAGATATGGGATTAGATATTTCATATAAATATACATCCTTGTGACATTTATTTTCAAATCTTTAAAAAATGCAGCGAAGACCACTGGATTTTAATTATTATGCACAGTTTTTCATGTTTTGTACATTTGTAACACACACGTGTTTGTTTATGGTGTATTTTGTGGTTCTTCTATGCAGGTGCCGGGTTGCCGTGGTTACAGCCTGACAGCATGGATGTGAGTTCCGGTTTCACCAGAAGTTCCTTGTGCAGTGGGGGAGGTGACCGAGGGTGCCCGGCGCTGCAAGTGAGATCCAGCGGGTATTTAAGGTAATTGTTGTACTTTCTATGTTCGATATGTGTAGCCTGAAGACAGGCAAGTAAAGCCCGAAACGTTGCCAAACTAAGGAACCCACGACTTGTGTCTTATTAGACCGCCGAGTGCCGCACTTTGCTTGTCTATATATATATATATATATATATATGTGTATATATATATATATATATATATATATATACATACACACACACAGTGTATATATACAGTCAGGTGCATAAATATTGGGACAGTGACAGAATTTTCATATTTTGGCCTCTATTCACCACCACAATGGCTTTGAAATGAAACAAACAAGATGTGCTTTAACTGCAGACTTTCAGATTTAATTTGAGGGTAATTACATACAAATCAGGTGAACGGTGTAGGAATTACAACGGTTTCTATATGAGCCTCCCACTTTTTAAGGGGCCAAAAGTAATGGGACTATCAGCTCAAAAGCTATTTCATGGACAGGTGTGGGCTATTCCCTCGTTATTTCATTATCCATTAAGCAGGTAAAAGGTCTAGAGTTGATTCTAGGTGTGACATTTGCATTTGGAATCAGTTGCTGTCGATTCTCAATATGAGATCCAAAGAGCTGTCACTATCAGTGAAGCAAGCCATCATTAGGCTGAAAAATCAAAACAAACCCATCGGAGAGATAGCAAAAACATTAGGTGTGGCCAAATCAACTGTTTGGAACATTCTTAAAAAGAAAGAACGCACCGGAGAGCTCAGCAACACCAAAAGACCCGGAAGACCACGGAAAACAACTGTGGTGGATGACAGAAGAATTATTTCCCTGGTGAAGAAAAACCCCTTCACAACAGTTGGCCAAATCAAGAACACTCTCCAGGAGGTAGGTGTATATGTGTCAAAGTCAACAATCAAGAGAAGACTTCACAAGAGTGAATATAGAAGGTTCACCACAAGATGTAAACCATTGGTGAGCCACAAAAACAGGAAAACCAGATTAGAGTTTGCCAAACAATATCTAAAAAAGCCATTACAGTTCTGGAACAACATCCTATGGACAGATGAGACAAAGATCAACTTGTACCAGAGTGATGGGAAGAGAAGAGAAGGAAAGGAACTGCTCATGATCCAAAACATACCACCTCATCAGTGAAGCATGGTGGTGGTAGTGTCATGGCGTGGGCATGTATAGCTGCCAAATGGAACTGGTTCCCTTGTATTTATTGATGATGTGACTGCTGACAAAAGCAGCAGAATGAATTCTGAAGTGTTTTGGGCAATATTCTATGCTCATATTCAGTCAAATGCTTCAGAACTCATTGGACGGCACTTCACAGTGCAGATGGACAATGACCGGAAGCATACTGCAAAAGCAACCAGAGAGTTTTTTAAGGTTAAAAAGTGAAATGTTATGCAATGGCCAAGTCAATCCCCTGACCTGAATCCGATTGAGCATGCATTTCACTTGATGAAGACAAAACTGAAGGGAAAATGCCCCAAGAACAAGCAGGAACTGAAGACATTTGCAGTAGAGGCCTGGCAGAGCATCACCAGGGATGAAACCCAGCGTCTGGTGATGTCTATGCATTCCAGACTTCAGGATGTAATTGCCTGCAAAAGATTTGCAACAAAGTATTAAAAAGTGAAAGTTAGATTTAGGATTGTTTAGTTTGTCCCATTACTTTTGGCCCCTTAAAAAGTGGGAGGCACATATAGAAGCCGTTGTAATTCCTACAACGTTCACCTGATTTGGATGTAATTACCCTCAAATTAAATCTGAAAGTCTGCAGTTAAAGCACATCTTGTTTGTTTCATTTCAAATCCATTGTGGTGGTGAATAAAGGCCAAAATATGAAAATTCTGTCTATGTCCCAATATTTATGCACCTGACTGTATAATATAAATATATATATATATATATATATATATATATATATATATATATATATATATATAAAACAGACGGTGTAATGGTTAGCCTTACCGCCTCACAGCACTGACTCACGGCTCTAACTGTGTGGAGTTTGCACATTCTCCCTGTCCTTGCATGGGTTTCCTCCGGGTGCTCTGGTTTTCTCCCACACTCCAAAAATATACTGCTAGGTTAATTGGGTCCAAACAAAATTAACCCTAGTGTGTAGGTGTGTGTGCATGTGGTAGGGAAGTTAGATTGTAAGCTCCACTGGGGCAGGGACTGATGTGAATGGACAAAAATTCTCTGTAAAAGTGCTGCGGAATATTTGTGCACTATATAAGAAACAGGTAATAAATAATAAATATATATATATATATATATATATATATATATATATATATATACACACACACACACACACAAGTCCAAATTAAGCCCGGCACTCCCCTCCAATATCCGCAGACAGCTTGCTCCTGGTGCCCTCCACTGGGGTACGAATCCCCCACAATATAGAAATGAAGAACTGGCAGCACTCAGGAGACTTTTGTAGAAATAATGAAAAACTGATTAAAAGCACTAAGTTTTTCATTATTTCTACAAAAGTCTCCTGAGTGCTGCCAGTTCTTCATTTCTATATTGTGGGGGATTCGTACCCCAGTGGAGGGCACCAGGAGCAAGCTGTCTGCGGATATTGGAGGGGAGTGTCGGGCTTAATTTGGACTTGTGTGTGTATATATATATATATATATATATATATATATATATACACACACACACACACACATACATACATACATAGCCTTTCTGAACAGTTTGCAGTGTTGAAACATGATACAGAGATGTTTATAGCAGCACAAGATGTGCCTGTATCATACTTTACATACCGCAACTCCGTAAACACTTTATACTGTAACATATTCATGCAAATTATGCTAGCAATACGCAAACAGGGAAAACGACTTCATTACTAAACTAACACAGGAAAAATACATATTTTTAGAATATAGTTAACAATTTATAATGAAGGTATAATTACATACAGTATTTAGAAAATGTTGTGGGATGATTCGTTTTCTAGTACAGGAGGTTCCCAAACACGGTCCCCAAAGCTCCCCAACAGTTCAGGGTTTAGAGATATCCATGGTTGAGCACAGGTGCTTAAATCATAGTTACTGAGGTACCAATTAAATCACCTGTGATCAACCATGGGTATCTCTAAAACCTGAACTGTTGAGGAGCCTTGAGGACCGCATTTGGGAACCTCTGGTCTAGTACATAATGACATAACATAGCTAAATGTGATACAATTGTATGCAGAAGACACTGGAAGTTGTGACATTGATATAACATGCCATTTTTTATTTTAAAGATCAGTTAGATGAACTTGCAGGGGTGACATGGGTTGATGGTCTAGGACCAAATAAACTATATATGATCATCAGTGTTATAGGCAAATCCAGTGCTGGTGGCCGCCAATCATAAAATATGTAGACAAACAGCAGGGCAATCCTGTCCAACACCACATAACTGAATCTAAGGATGACAGGTAAGCACAATTTACTTAATTTAATATATATTTTTATTATTCTGAAGAAAGTTTTGGCTTAGGAATGCCGTGAATACTTTGCGGATACTCTAATTTGCCTTGATTTAAGAAGGTTTGGGAACCACTGTCCTCATTTTAAACCACCCTTGTAGATGTGACAACTTGCTGAATTTCCCCTGGGATTCTGACCTGGATCACAGTGCCAATGTCTGGAGCAGCTGCACCTGTGTCTTCATAACTCCTGTCCTTGTGTAAACCCTTAATATGCCTTTGCGCTATTGGTTCTATGGACGTAAACATCTGGATTACTGATTATACAGGCCTGCAAAATTGGGGTAATTGAAATTGTCTGCAATTCGATGACAGATTCTTATGGTTTTCGGCATGCTGATTTTAAATATGACCACCAAATTTCTCTATTAAGCAAGGTTTTTCACAAAGTGAATGCAAAAATATGGGCAAATAGCATAATAATATGTATTCTGATTGAAACATTTATTTGTAAAAAACATTAAATACTTTTATGCACATTTACAAGTACTTATAGCGCCTGTTCCTTTTTTCCATCAAAGGTACTTTTTCTCTTGTAGACAGCTTGTGGCTCTCCACTGTCCAGCATCTAAAAGTAGTCCGCAATCATATTGACATTCCACCTACCTTGGTATCTGCGTTCCATCTCCTTGATATCTTGATGACATCTTTCCCCCTGCTCTTCACTTAAAGCACCAAGATTTTCGGGGAAATAGTGTAAATGAGAATCCAGGAACTCATTGAGCAACCCAAGTCTCTGTATTTCATTAGCATGTCTTCCTCGATACACTTAAAGTTAGGGTCCTTATTGTTCTATAGAAGATTCTTTACAACATCTTTGAAAGCTACCCAGTCCTCTTTTTCAACTGTTTTCATTTTTGTTTCAAACACTTTATCTTTCGTAAGTTTCCGAATATCTGGGGTGCTGAAAACACCTTCTTTCAGTTTTGCTTCCGACAGTCCTGGAAATTTGTTGCGCAGGTATAGAAAACACTCCTTCTTTTGAGAGCGCCTTTACAAATTGTTTCATCAATCCAAGCTTGATATGAAGTGGAGGCAGGATGACTCTCTCTGGATCAACCAAACTTTGCCGTACTACATTTTTGCTTCCAGGTTGTAATGTTACCCTATGTGGTCCCTCCTTTTTGATTCAGTGTTGGCCCTTATCCTGGCTATGCCATTCACATAAGAAGCAGGGGTACTTTGTTTCCTTTCTGCTGGCCAAGAAACATGGAAAGTACTTTTAGATCGCTGCATATGGTCCATCTATGATTCTTGTATTTCAGTTTGGTCAGAATTACAGCTAAATTCTCACAGCATTCTTTCAGAAAAACAGAATGCCCTACTGGTACTGTAGCATACTTGCTGCCATTGTGGAGAAACACTGCTCTGAAGCTTGTTTTGGATGAGTCAATGAAGAGCCTCCACTGGTGGTTATCCCTGCTCGTTGGATGACTGGCCCATGGGCTATGCCCCGTGTCTCAGCACCTCGTAAAAATAAAGCATTCAGTTATGCTGGTCCATCGATGGAGAGAAACCATCTGGTTCATTACAGTCAAACATTTGACTGTAATGATTATGAAACATCGATGGTCAATGGCCATCCCTAGTCTGGGGAACCGGGTAAACCCAGATTTTTTTGGAATTCTCTTCTCTTCATGATGACTCATGGCCCCTATTATAATGGCTGAATGGCCAACCCTACCCCTCCCCCTATTACCCCTCTTTGTTCTAAAGCTGGGCATCCACTATACAATTTTCTGTCAGATATCTGTCCAATCTGGCTGGTTGGAATGAAAACCTGGTAATGTATGGGAGCAAATGACAATCGTCCATTTGCTCACAAACACTGGGAAACTGGCAAAAATGGTTGTTCAGACAAATTGGTTAAAAAACACAAATTCAACCAATTTGAACACATTTTTTAGTCCTTTTTTCAGTGTTTAAAACCATATGATCAACTGTCATTTGCTCCCATACATTAACAGGTTTTCATTCCAACCAGCCAGATTGGACAGATATCTGACAGGAAATTGTATAGTGGATGCCCTGCTTTAGAATGCTCCGTCTTCAAAGCTTGATCAAATGATTGTATATTGTTCTCAAAGAGCTAGAATTACATTTTTGTTTTAAAGTTTAATACAGTAATTGTAAAAGTACTGAACACTAACATTTGAGTTTGTGGGAAAATGGTACATGATGGAACTTTTTTAGTAGATTTTCTGAAAATAACACCCAAAAAACTATAATAATCAGCTATTTGTTTTCAGACATTTTCTTCATTGCAGGCCTGAGTTACTGACTGCTAAGTGACTGATAGACCGCTCATTTGACTAGCCAATTTATTCTGCATGATTTTCTGAACTTTTATGATTAGTGGCATTTATGAAAGTTTAACACAGCAGAAATTGCAGATCAGTACTACACAGAGCACCAGAGTCATCTCCCTAGTCCTGTATAGGGACGTGATTGGAGGCTATTTAACAATCCCTGAGAAACGTAGATGATTATGTTACCTATATAATACTAATAGAATACTAAATGGTAGTAAACGGACTACTCCAGTAATTAGCTCAGGGACCAATTATCAATGGGGTGGGTGGGTGTGGGTGTGGTTTAGCTCCAGGCCCACCATCAAAATTGTTGTGGGTAAATGAGACCACTACACATGTACCAACATTATGCCACAGTGTATTGCATTTACTTTATACCACACTGTAGTGCCCCCCCCACATTATGCCACACTGTAGTACCCACACATTACACCACTGTAGTGCCCAAACATTATGCTTCCTGTAGGGCCCACACATTATGCTACCTGTTGTACTCACACATTATACCACACTGTAGTACCCCTCAGAGCCATAACTACACTTTTTGGACCACTGGGCCAGAAAGATCATTGCCCCCCCCACGCACACATTTTTCAAATAGAGACATATGATGTGCACTCAAAAAAAGGGGTGTGGCCTCATGGGGAAGTGGCATGACAAATCTGATTTGTCCCGTATAATGATGAAGGGGAACCAATCTTTGTATCGCTGTTATCCAGGTGTCACTGATAAATACATTGTGAATCCAATGGCTGTAGTGATGATACACAATAATTATGCAATATAACACATCAGCAGAATTTGTCCACCGGACCTGTGGAGAGGGGGGGTGGTCGTTGCGTGCCCCTCAGCCTGGCGCACAGCCAATGGGGGGTGAGATCCGCGTGATCGCTCCCCCCTTTGGTATAGGAGACTGCTCGGGCTGCTCTCTGCACCCCTGTGTACCGGCGATCGGCTGACATATCTGTTCATTGGCTGAGCAGCACAGCCAATGTGATATGTCTGTGAACGACGTTGTTCACAGACATATCGTCTGTACACACTGGCCGACAGGGGCACAATATATTGGCCAATCAATTGATCAGCCAATATATCGGCCAGTGTGTACCCAACTTTAGTCAGATTGGTTGCTATAGTTTCATATACATTTTGCATGTGAATACTCTGCTAACTACTATTAAATGAGCTAAATAGTTGGGTATAAAATGGAATTGCCTAACACCCTAACCTATTGTACTTTTCAGGTGTGAATCTAGTGTTCCCATAAATTAATTTAAACAATTACCATGAGCATAGAACAGAGACAATGAAGCAGGATTTCTTTATGTGATGCCTGTTAAGAGACTTGTTACAGAAATTGCCTCTCTCTGCTGTACTGTGATCCATGGGCGGAACTACCATAGGTGCAAGGGGTGCAGCTTCTATAGGGCCCATCTTCCTGGTCAAAGTTACATGTGTTATATATATATTTCTCACCACTGGGTGGTACATATGAGCCCTTACAAACTTTTGCTATGGGGCCTTCAAATCCCTAGTTCATACTTGCCAACTCTCCCTGATTGTTGTTATTTCAGGGAGTCTCTCTGACAATCTCCCTGACTCCCTGAAGAGTCCAGCAATCTCCCTGATTGCACCTTACCCCATTATGTAGCTGTTATATAAAAAAACCCACCAGATATATACATTCAAATAGGATCATTCGTATCATTTCCCTGCATTGGGTATAAGGCACAATGGCCCTCATTCAGAGCCGCTCGCTATTTGCGGTCGTTCGTTCTAAAACAAGGGGTGGCTATTCAAATGAACCGTTCGCTAATTGCGGTCTGTTCACGCCTCTAAGTCTGAACAAGCGAGCAAAACTTGCGGTTGTAATTTTGAAAAATACGCCCCCTGGCCGCTCGCATCCTACGTCATGTCCGCTATTTATTAGATTAATCGAGTACATCGACCAGCGTATGAATTGCTCGCTATTCTTGTGGCTGGTTTTTTCAAACGCTATTTTACGAGCAGTTCGGAGTAAAAAAAAAAACCAAGTGACGTGGTCAATGACGCTGCTGTATTAATTATGCACTCCCTTAAAACGCCCGTTTTGACCTTTAAGCACGCCTGCGATCTAATTCCACACCCCCGTTTTCAAGCACCTTCCCCTGTTACCACCCACATACGCCTCCCTCTGTCACTCAAAATAGCAGGCATTCGCTATATAGCGAACAAACGATTTTCGGCCGCACTGACTGGTTCGCGCATGCGTACTAAAAACCGTACGCATGCGCAGATGTGCGAACAGCGCTCGGAACGAGCATACTGCCGCTTACGAGTGGCTCTGAATGAGGGCCAATGATCCCTAGGGCTACATGCATTTTCTGAAAAGTATCAGTGCATTTCATCCATACTTGCCAACTTTTAGCTCCCTACTTCTGGGGGGGAGCTGTCGGGCTTCCACAGTGGGGGGGCATGTTGCGGCAAAAGGGGGCGTGATGCAGAAATGACAAATTATTGGGGGTAGCGCTTGGGTGTAAAGGGTCGCTGGGGATTTTCTGGAAGGTAGGCAAGTATGATTTCATCAACAAGTAGATCTTACTAACTGCTTTGGGGCTCATTTACATTTGGATGCAAATCAATTTTATGACACGTCTCTCAGATGTATCAGTACACGCCCACTTTACCGCGCACTCATAGGTGCTGCTTTCACAATCTCCCTGAAATGCTTTATTTACTGAGTTTTTAGAAGTGGAGTTGTTGCCCATAGCAACCAATTAGATTTTAACTATTATCTTATAGAAGGTGCTAGTTAAATGGGAAGTACAATCTGATTGGCTGCTATGGGCAACATCTCCACTTCTAAAACCTGTGACATTAGTAAATATACCCCTAACTGTTGTTGGTTCACGTGCCCTTAGAACACCTCAGTGCATATGCCATAGCCTTTCTATAATGGAGATGAATATTATATCAAAAATATGTTATACTTGATTTAAAATGATGATAAAAAGGTGTCAGTATAAATCATTTGCAGTTTCTTAGGTAACAGCAGTGGTTTGTAAGACTTACACACAGGGCAGGACATATGATATTGGGCAAGTCTGAAGGGGAATAATGGAGCATGCCACCATTTACGTTTTGACCCATCTGAGCTGAGCACTGAGAATGGTGTAGGTAGGGTCTTTACCATTTGTACACAAGAAATACATTCAATAACATTATTTTTAAATGGAATAGGACGGGAAAATAAAGATATGGCTAAATAGTGGCTTTATCTTTATTAGCCATAAATGAACATTACACATAGAGGGGCTGATTCAAAAGATGCATATACTGTACACCTAGGAAAGTTGTATTATTTGTAGATTGTCAGGTACAAGTAAAAACAGCAAATGAGGATGAGGATGATGATGATGATGATGATGATAACGGTCACCATCACTAGTGAATCACTTGTGATTAGCTGTTTGCAAACGCTCCCCTAACACGGACTGGTGTACTATCAGTCAAGCACCCGCAGAGTAAAGCAGATGTTTGCTACTGTTGCCAACCAGGATGCATCCTAAGCTGGAGCTGTACATAGCGCAGCAATACACCATTTTTGACTGTGGTTCTTTCTAGCAAATTTATGAAAATTCTGCTCCACCGTTTGTAGAACTACTAAAAGATAAAAATGGCCATAAAGCCACACTAGTTCATGTCATATCTTCAAAATAAAGGACACAATAATTACAGTATTTAACCTTTAAACCATGAAAAAAAATCACTTATCTACCAGTTTTAAAACATAAAATTTTATGGTCAAACTAATGAGAATACTGTGCAGATGTAGGGAAAGGGACAGGGACAGGCGGTGCTGTACTGTGGTGAGTGGAATGCATTATCTCCTTTTACAATTACAAGATTACAAGCAATATAATGAAAATGCACTTTACATACATCACTCTATTTACCAAGGTATGTGTATGACATATTAATAATGATTATTTTAATCACATGGTAAATACGTTTTTTGTAAGCCATAGCAACTCTTTATACATTTGCTTTGATCATTAGAGGTCAGTGTCAGATGGGTTTTTAGACGCACCTGTATAACCAGGAAGCCATACAGGAGTATTCAATATGGGTGCGATAACATCGTTTTTGCGTTAATATCGCAATTATGACGTCATTATCGCAGGTTTTACTTTTACACTGTATTCAATATCAAAGACTTATCGCATTTTTGAAAAGTCGAAGTTAAAAAACGGGGATACGTTTTCACCATTGAATAGGTGTCGAAAAAAGTGCAGAATTGGGGTTTAGGGGTGCAGGCTTAAAAAAAATAGCCTGCACCCTTCAGAATGACCCCTTGAAACGATCTGAGTCAAAAAAAAAAAAAAATTGGGGACACCCCAAAAAAAGCACTTTGAATTTGGGGGCCAAAAAAAAAAATGTTGGGCAACAAAATAAAAAAATAGTGAACTTGACTCTGGGGGGGTCCCCAAGTATGCCCCAGGTGTTTTTTTCATTGCAGCTCCTTGCGCAAGTGGGTTTTTCACGATTTTTTCAAGTCTGTTTAGCAACTTTAAAATATGCTGACCCCCATTTTCATGTACCCCAAATTTGATGGGACCACTTAAAAAAATGAAAAAAATAACCTAAGTGCTCTTCTGCATCACTTCTTCAATGTCGGGAAAAAAACACCTGCTGCGGCTATTTAAATCCCCGACTTTCATTTAAAGGCTAAAACGGGGGTACCCATAGTGATCCCCCATGATTTTACAACTTTAGGGGGGTCTTACAAATTTTTTATGGAAAAAAATCTTAACTTTACGCAAATCCAACTTCGTGGGTTCCTGTTTTCGACGATTTCAAATTGAATACGGGGATAAGCGGGAGCGCGCCCGATACTTTAACGCAGAATAAAACTCCAATATGAAACAAACTTCGGCAGTGAAGTTAACGTTTCATATTGAATACCCCTGATAGTGTTCTAAAGTAATTCTACGCGTCCTCGGAGTCACATAGAAGTGAATGTTGTTCCTCTATCACAGTGTCATACAGTGCTTTGTCAGATGATGTGCTTTAAGGCTCATGCACACTAGACAATGTGCTGTATGAACGATATTGGTGAAAGATTTCCCTTGAGCTTTCTGTAGTGCAGGACAAACGATATTGGGTGTACACACTGAGAGATATATTTCAGTGTAGTCATCCTGCCACATCTCTGAACAGGCAATTCTTGACGATATCGTCAGATTGGAGAAAAGGCAATATACTGCGCTTAAATACCCCAGTCAGGACATTAATTCAAAAAATTTATAGGTTTAATTACCCACACTTATGGTCAGAAAAAGTACATAAATTTACATAGACATAAATACCAAAAAATATATAGTATTATAAAAAATACAGAGAGTTGATCAGACTCTGTGTATAGGAACCATATATTACTTTCCCAAATATATTTTGGCCTGCATGTATGGACGACAAAAGAAGACATTGTTTAACGGCCTGCGGGAGCGCGGATAGTTGGCTGTTCACTGCATACACCCTGAACGATATCATAATCGTCCAAAAAAAAATCATCTAGAGTGTATGCGGTGTGTTACACTGGGGGGAACTGTATTCTTATTTCACTATACTGTGTTTCACTGGTCAGAAAACTTTTGCTTTCTAATACACCCATGCTGACATTAATTATATTATTTAAAGCAAATTACCTACTGGCTTCAAGCTGTTAAAGGTCTTCTGGTCTAGATACCACTAAGGCCTGAGCTCATTATAGTACTGTATTGTGTGCATTATGCAGCTCTATAGGATACATTCAAAGACAGGCAATTTAAACAGCTTAAGAAATGGGACTGAAATAATTCCTTATAGGAGATGTTGTACATAGATTTTTGGGAGAAATGGTTTACATGACCCGTCTTCTCTGCAATAACCGTAAATATTAGTACGGTATTAGTCTCTCAGTAAGATTCAGAACCATTTATGTATTAGTGATTAAATAATTTCCCACTCTGCATTATCATATATTTTGCTATAATTTACATACTTTGTGGTAATATTTAGCATTAATCATATTCAGCAAAAGCTGCAAAACCTTAAACTTAATTTTTACATGCTAAAGTGGCGTGCAAACGTGAGGTCACGCGCCTGCACTACTGCAAACGTATGATCACACACCTACACGTCTGCAAATGTGAGGTCAGACGCTTGCACTCCTGCTAATGTGAATTCAGTCACGTCTGCACTAATGCAAACTTGGTCAGGTGTCTGCAGTACTGCAAATGTGAGGCCATATGTCTGCACTACTGCAAACGTGAAGTCACGAGCCTGCACTACTGCAAACGTGAGGTCACACGGCGCCTGCGCTACTGCAAACGTGAGGTCACACGGCGCCTGCACTACTGCAAACGTGAGGTCACACGGCGCCTGCACTACTGCAAACGTGGGGTCATGTGTCTGCAGTTCTGGAGATGGATGTCACACATAGGCGTAACTTTTATGGTGCCAGGCCTCGGGTCCGCAGCCCTGCACTCCATAAGCCCCTCCTCAACTTACCTGTAACCTGCTCAGTGGTCACGTCTTTCTGGTAGGCTCCAACCCCGGCTATTCTCATTGTCTGATAGCATCAGTCAGTGAGGAGAGAGATGGAGCCAACTGGGAGAATGTGCTTGCACTGCGCAGCGCGACCACAGAGTAGGTAAGTCGAGAAGAGGCGAGTGAGGAGGGTGCAGAGGTGGTGATGGTAGGGAGTGCAGACCAAGGGCTGCGCCACAGACCTAGGGGGGTCTGTGAAAATTATGCTATGGGGTCCCCCTAGGTCTAGTTACGCCTACTCTTCTGCAAATGGCTGGAGATGGGTGGAACATGAGCATGCGTGATGTGTGTGTACAGTTTATTTATTTATTTTTTTGAAAGAAAGTGGAAGTGCAGCAGATACACAGCCTTATCCTCACCGCAAAAGGGGACTTGCATTATCCGGCTGCCAGGGACCCAACCTCATCAATATATTTTTGAGAAACATTTTGCACCTTTCAGTAGTATCTTGCAGGACAGCAATACAATATAAACTTTGTTACAGTTTCCACCCTAAGGGAAAAATTTACTAAGCGGTGGTTTGATGGCGGTTTCTATTCTAAACCCCGGGGGTTTGGTGGCGATTTTGCAGCAGTTTCTAAATGACAGCCCTGTTCTATTCTAAAATGTGTTTTGACTGTGGGTTGGCGGCAGTTTTGCTATCTGCAGATTTACTAAGGCCAAAACCGCTGCAAGACTGCCATTAAAACACATTTTAGAATAGAATAGAACAGGGCTGCCATTTAGAAACCGCTGCAAAACCGCCACCAAACCCCCAGGGTTTAGAACAGAATAGAAACAGCCACAAAACCACCGGGATTTAGAATAGAATAGAAACCGCTGCTTAGTAAATTTTGCCCTAAGCATGTTTTGGAGCATCTTCAAAACTACAACTATAGATGCTGATTGATTTTACAGTTGCACTTTTCAATGGCACCTACTTATCTGCATAGAGCAATTCAAACCCACACAAATATCAGGCTACATGGATGGTCACTTAAGCCCTCTAGAGGTGACAAGCAGAAGTGCAGGCAGTGCAAGCTGAAGTAGGTAACAACTAGGGATGAGCGGGTTCGGATTTCTGAAATCCGAACCCCCCCCCCCCTTCCGATCTGAGTCGTATCTGTGTCAAGCCCGACTTTTCCCGCCTGACTCGGGTCTGAAATCGAGGCAAAACGTCATCCCGCCTTCCGGATCTCGCAGGTTTTGGATTCTATAAAAGGTCCCCGCGTCAACGCCATTTCTCACTCTGGCTGTGGACAGTGGAGGGAGGGTGGGAGCTAGGGCTGGCTGGGCTGTGTTGTGCTGCTGTTGTCCATAGGGGCTGTGACCACTCAGTCCATAGGGGCTGACTGGGCTGTGTTGTGCTGCTGTTGTCCATAGGGGCTGGCTGGGCTGTGTTGTGCAGTCAGTTGCAGTCATAGGGGCTGTGTCCACTCCAAAATCTATAGGGGCTGGCTGGACTGTGTTCCATAAAGGCTGTAGTCCTAGAGGGGTGCTATAGTGTTGTCCAGGGGGTGATTTGTGCATCAGGGGTACTCCCCCAAAGTGCACTCCAAAAAATATACATATTTTTTTCTGTGTTTGTGAATTGTGTGCGCAGTAGCCGCACATGTATCAACAAAGTAGCGCCAATCGTGCGCCTGTGTCATAAATCAAGGGCCGGCTGGCTTGTCCGTTAAAGGGTGCTGTAACCCCCAAAGTGCACTCCAAACAAAATAAAAAATTCTTTTCTGCGTTTGTGAATTGTGTGCACTGTGGCTGCACGTGCATCAACAAAGGAGCAGCGCCAAGCGTACGCCTGTGTCCCATAAGTAAAGGGCCGGCTGGCTCATCTCTCAAAGGGTGGTGTAACCCCCAAAGTGCACTCCAACAAAAATAAAAAAATATTTTCTGTGTTTGTGAATTGTGTGCACTGGGCCTGATTTAGAGCCGGACGCTCTGACAGAGCCGGCCTTGTTTTTAGAGGCCTCCTGGCCGCTCGCATAGCCACCCACAGCTATAGCGAGCGGCCAGGAAGATGGTCGCGATGGTCAAGATCATCGCGACCATCGGGCTTGTGACGAGACCCTTGTGGTAGGGTCTCGTTGTCGCAAGCCCCAGAGAGATTTCGGCTCACACAGAGGCGAAATCTCTCCCACCGACATCACTCGTGATGTCAGTGGGGCCGCCCCCAGATGGAGGCATTCACATAGGAACACCTCTGTTTGGGCAGCCACTCCCCCGGCCCGCCCACCAAAGGGGGCGCACTGTCACTCAACATCTACAGCACGCCCCCTTTGGTAAGGGTCTGAATCAGGCCCACTGTACGTGCATCCTCAAAGCAGCAGCGCCAAGCGTGCGTCTGTCTGTTAAAGGGTGGTGTAACCCCCAAAATGAACTCCAACAAAAATTAAACATTTTCTTCTGTGTTTGTGAATTGTGTGCACTGTACGTGCATCAACAAAGGAGCAGCGCCAAGTGTGCGCCTGTGTCCCATGTTAAAGGGTGGTGTAACCCCTAAAGTGCGCTCCACAAAAAATAAACAATTCTTTTTTTTCTGTTTGTGTGCGAAATGTATGCGCAGTAGTTGCACGTGCATCAACACAGCAGCAGCGCCATGCGTGCGCCTGTGTCATAAGTCAAGGGCCGGTTTGGATATCTGGTCCGGACTGAAGGACGTGCCAACAATTTCTGACATGTCTACTGTCACTGCATATGACAGTCACCACTGACAGAATGGTGGAGGATTACATTGGTGACAGCATCCAAGTAGGCATGTCAGACAGTCCGTAACTGTACTGGCAGGAAAAAAAGGCAATTTGGAGGCCCCTGTACAAACTGGCTCTATTTTACCTGAGTTGCCCCCCCCCTCCAGTGTGTACTCCAAAAGAGTGTTTAGGCGTAGGAGGTTGCTTCCACAAAATGTGGAGAAGATGATGTTGATAAAAATGGGTGGATTGGGTGGGTGGGTGGGTGGGTGGGTGGGTTTAGGGCCCAAGGACAATTCCATCTTGCACCTCTTTTTTTTTCTTTGCATTATGTAAAGTTTGGGGCCTAGTTTTTCAAACTGCCATCCTGTCTGCCACTGCAGTGTCCCTCCTAGTTGGGCCACGTGTTTGTGCCGCCCACTCGTGTCGCTTAGCATAGTCATCCAGCTACCTCGGTGCAACCTTTTGGACTTAAAAACACTATTGTGAGGTGTGAGGTGTTCAGAATAGACTGGAAATGAGTGGAAATTAAGGTTAATAATAGAATAGGAGCAGAAAAACCCACAAATTCGGTGATTTTAGCTGTTTTTATGCTTTTTTAAAAAAAAATACAGATCCAAAACACAAAACCAGAACCCAAAACACAGAAAGGTGGTTTTGGCAAAACCAATCCAGATCCAAAACACGAAGAAAGATCCAGATACAAAACCAAAACACGAAAAGTGGCCAGTGCACACCCCTAGTAACAACTATAATAGTGCCTAATATAAAATAGATAAAGTTTTATTGAGCTTAAGGTACACATCCACTAGACCAGGGGTTCCCAACCCCGGTCCTCAAGGCACATTAACAGTCCCGGTTTTAAGGATAGCCATACTTGAGTACAAGTATGTACAATCATATATATCACTAAAACCAGGACTGTAAAGGGGCACATCCATTAGATGATCTACTCCCTGTCCAATCTCTAAACGATTTTCCCTTGAAATTTTATCTTTCTGTCTGAACGATTTGCAAACGATCTTTAATAGATCAAGTGAAATTGACCTGAATGTTCGGTCAACTGACGAGACGATCAAACGACCAGCGGGAGCGCGCATCGTTGATCGTTAACGACCAAACACTGCACGATTTATAAACGATTGAACGATATCGTAATCGTTCAATCGCCTGCTAAAATCGTGTAGTGGATGCCCCCCCTTTAGTGTGCCTTGAGGACAGAGGTTGGGAATCACTGCACTAGACGATTAAATTGAGCATTTGAACTATATCGTTCGATAATCGTTTGCAGATTGTTTCAAAAAGTCTAAAACGACCAGCGATGCACGCTCCCGCTGGTCGTTTAGACATCTATCATCGTACAAATGTTGTACAACCTGACAATATCGTCAGGTTCAACATGTTAGCAGATGATTGATGTACCTATACTGAATGACTGCTCATTAAGTGTAGGCACATCACAGACAGACAAACGACTGCACGATTGCAATGTGATAATCGTGCAATCTTTTGCCTGTCGTCTAGTGCAGTGGTTCTCAAACTCGGTCCTCAGGACCCCACACAGGTCAAGTTTTCCAGGTCACCCAGCAAGTGCACAGGTGTATTCATTACTCACTGACATTTTAAAAGATTCACAGGTGGAACTAATTATTCAACTTGTGATTCTGTGAGGAGACCTGGAAAACATGCACTGTTTGGGGTCCTGAGGACCGAGTTTGAGAACCTGTGGTCTAGTGGATGGGCACCTTTAGTAAGGATTAAACGTGTCTTAATTTTAAAACAACATAAGGGAACTAAAGTCCGCAAAATGCAAACCTCCAGCCCTCACTAACATGATATATAAAGCATGAGAATGCCCTTAAGAGTTTGAGAATATGTTGTGCTCATGGATGAGTTAACTGGATACCGTTACTTCTCTTGTCGCCAGTCTGGGTTTGTGAGGAGTCACACATCTAGTTTAAAATTGCATTGTATATGCTTCTAGGCCTAGCTTTGCTGGTCTTTTGGGAACCTGCAGTGAAAAGGTGCATACACACGTAACGATTTTGTAACCAACGGTTTTCTGTCAGATTATCTGTCAGATTTTCCCTTGAAAAAGATTTTTTGAAGTGTCATGAACGATGAACAAAAAATGTTCCTTCCCTTAATGAAAATAGTTATGTTGGACAGTCTGAAATCGACGATGAACGATAACTACAAACGGGAGTGCGCATTTGTGATTATCGTTCATCGTTATAACTCAAACTGAACGATTTTTTGAACGATTGAACGATAACGACAAATTGTTCAAAAAATTGTTACGTGTGTATGGACCTAAAGTCTTAAATAAATGATAATTTAAACTAAAGTCACAACAAGTTTCTAGACAAATCCAGAACTTGATTTATCCATGTGATTAAAAATAAATGGGTGGAGCTTGCACCTTAGATACAAGTAGATGTAATAATATGCATTTCTGCACTGTGCATGAATACCAAAATGCATCTGTACTCACATTTCAGCATATATCTTACCCTGTGCTAGATTTCAAAAATAAAACTTCAACACATTCTCGGGGATCCCACCAGCGCAGTCAATCCACACTGCACCCTTTTACATTAAGTCCATTATATGGGAATTACAGTATACAGTATTGCCGTGAAGGTAAAATACAGGCTGCACATAGAATAAGCGGTGTTTGGACATTTTACATTGGTGCGATTCTGCGCTCATAAACCTGGTCTGATATATATATATATATATATATATATTAAAAAAAAAAACCCACACATCGAGTCACGATTGTATTAAAATATATAAAACCATTTATTTATAAGATTAATAATAATCTGTAATGTTGCCCATCCACTAGAAAACAGGCAAAAGACTGCACAATTACGACATTGTAATCGTGCAGTCGTTTGTCAGTCTGTGATGTGCCTACACTGAACGAGCAGTCATTCAGTGTAGGCACATCAATCATCTGCAAACATGTTCAACCTGACATTGTCATCAGATTGTACAACATCTTTTGTCCGATGATAGATGTCTAAAACGACCTGCAGGAGCGCGCATCGCTCATCGTTTTAGACATTTTAGTGAACAAATCGTTCACTAAAATGAAAACGATTAATGAACGATTACGATATCGTTCAATCGCTCAATTTAATCGCCTAGTGGATGGGCAGCTTAAGTCATCAAGTATATCCCAATATGTGCTACTTGCCAGCAACTGATGTATAGGTGTGCCCAGAACACAGACCTTATTGAGCTCCACTGTAGGAGCTTTGGAATCCTCCCAGTTAACAGGTATACTGTGCGTGTGGGTGCAGCCGGCTTCACTTTTCCGTTTTGGCAGCTGGTTAGCGCTTTCTTCTTATGGGTTTATTTACTAAGGGGCATATTCAGTTGAGGGCAAGAATAGCAAAAATCCTGCACCTGCAAGGTTTTTCCTGCAGGTGTGAGATTTTGACTATTCGAGTAGGTGCATATTTTTTTCTATTTTGAGCGCCAGGACGGTTTTTTTTCCCCCCCCGCACCTCCAGAGCAAGTCTGATTTTTCCTAAAATCGTTATTTTTAGGTAAAATCAGCGAGTCTTGCTCTGGAACCCTGGAACTACATCTCCCAGCAGCCCTTGTGGCTCCCTGCAGACCCAGAGATTCCCAGCAACCCCCTCCCCAGTGAGAAGATGGAGGAGAGGCCACTGGTAGCCGCAGAGACCACCAGGCAAGTAAGTGATTTTTTATTTTATTTTTTTACGCGTCACAGGGTTTTCAGCTCTGAAAACCCCGCTACCACTTTTTTCTAAATGGATACCGCAGGTATCGGGAGCACGCATACCCACAGTGATCCAAAATTGGATGGAGATAAAGTGAACGGAGATAAGGTACCAGCCAATCAGCTTCTAATTGCCATGTCACAGGCTGTGCTTGAAAAATGACAGGAGGTGGTTGGTTGGTTGTTAGGTACCTTATCTCCATCGGCTTTATCTCCATCCAAGACTTAATAAATGGACCCTTTGTACACAGAAGAATTTACAGCAGAATAGTCTCTGGTACACAGCTTCGAAAGGAATTTACAGCCAAATAGACTCTAGCATGTTTAGCTCCTTTAGATGGTAGATTTTTCAAAGAGTGTTTGGACATGTAAAGCAAATTTAAAGTTCACATTTTTTCCTGCCTATATGCATTTTCATAAAAAAAAAAAAAAAGTCTACTAAATATTTTTTAAATGTTGTATTATGATGTCGTAAATTTTCAAAAATCTCAAAAATTTTTTTTACACGTTGTCATTATGAGGTATTGTGTGTAGAATTTTGAGGACAAAAATGAATTTATTCCATTTTGTTAAGGTGTAACATAACAAAATGTGGAAAAAGTGAAGTGCTGTGAATACTTTCCGGATGCACTGTATCAGAAGAATCCCTGAAGATTAGTAAAGTGACTAATTTTCACCATCATACCTACACATGGCACAAAGTAGGAAACAAGGACAGGGACTAACATTATGGACTTATGATTGGAGCAGTCTATCACAACTTTTCTTGATTGTTTTTGCCAGGCACACATAAATATCTTTTTCCCCAAAGAATTCACTTACAATTTCTGAGGGGCAGTTCACTGAATAGAAACTATGATTATGCTGTAGCATATGGAAACCATAGTTCCCTCTCATGCTGCCAATTCATAGGACTCACTTTGACAGGTGTGTACAAAAAAACCTGTCACTTTCAGAGAAGTAAAGAAGCATGAGTTGCAAGTTTGTGCATCTTTGATTTAATATGATCAGCAACGTGAGACCTTTCATCATGGCGAACCGCAAACACAGCTCTGCACATTGAGCATAACACAGTTTCATTGCTGTTCTTTACATTTCTTAATAAAGGAAATGTAGATACACATTTATCAGTTAACTGACATTTTCTCTTATTTTTAAAGTGTTATAAATTAGAACTATGATCATACATGCAAAATAGAATTTAATATAAATGATGGGAGATAGTCTTGAGTATTTTGAGTCAAGACTAACAAAATATATATTTGGATTTCAATTATTGCATAGTAAGAATAGTCTACTTCATATTCACTTGTAGATATTGTGGGGGGGGGTATCCAATTAGCCCTCAACATTGTTTGGGCACTAATGGATAGCCACGATCGTCGAAAAACAGGATTTTTTTGCCAATTATTTCTGTTTTTGCAGATTGTTTTTTCACCCTATCCTATTATTTCGGATAAATAGGATAGTTCTCCCTAAAAAGCATAGGACCCACGATAAGCTCGCAGACCTGTGTGTTTTCGCCATATAGGTGGTAAAAAAAATTGCACTTATTGTGGATTATTTTTCAGGACACATGAAGTCACGAAACATATCCACAATAAGTGCCGGCGGCGGGCGACACTTCGGGGCTAATTGGATACCCCCCATAGTTTGAAAATTACTTTCCAGACTCAAAGTAAAAGTACGTAAAGCCTAGTACAACTTGATATACAGAAAATAAAAAATGTATAACTTATAGCAGGGTACAATTTGCGTAATTAAGTTTTCAGCATTTTGCACAGCTAGGGCTAAAAGTCAAAGTTCAAATAAGAAAAATATATATTTTTCAATGCAGGGTACGATCTGTCAAATCAAGGCAATTCAATGTTAAATGTAAAAACGAAAAAAGAACAGCCAGCAAACTCAGAGGCAGCATCCAGCAATCAGACTATATAATATACAGTATTCAGTATAGTCTGTGTTGACTGTTTGTAATTTTACAGTGACTCTGAACTTCACTGTCACAGTCTATGTGCAATCAGCAGCCTCAGCAGTGCAGTCTCTCTAGTCTTTCTATGTTCTCCGTCTCACACCATATCTATTCTCTCTATGGGTCTCTTGGGACTTTGGGACCTAGTCTGGGAAGGAATAATCCTTCCAAACCAAAGCCGAAATCCAGATTACCTACGTTCTACGGCGGGTGGCGCCATTGACATCATGATATCTTAACATGAGGCCGGCCGTTGGGGACCATGGCCATGTCAACCAGGAAGGCACAGGAGCAACCTACGCTCTGCTTGGCTCCTCTTGCACCCTCCAGTAATCAGGTCATTTGTGCAGTAAAAAAATAAAAGTAATACATTTAGCACATGAATACAGAAACAAAACTTTTGCACTTAAAACAACATGTTAACAGCAATGCGGTCTAAGGCTGGGTACACACCTAAAGATTTTCTGTCCAACCATCCAACTAGTTGATTGGTTGGAATGAAAATCTGGTAAGGTATGAAAGCAAATGACAATCAGCAATTTGCTCCCAAACGCTGGAAAATAGACAAAAGCTGTTGTTTGAACAAATTGTTTACATCAAACATTTAACAAACTTGTCTGAACGACCATTTTCATCTGTTTTCTGCCATTTAGGAGCAAATTGCTGATCATCAGTTACTCCCATACGTTACCAGATTTTCATTCCAACCAATCAACTAGTTGGATGGTTGGACAGAAAATCTTTAGGTGTGGTTTGACTTTTTGTAGCAGATACAATAATTTGTAATAGCATTGATACCCCAACAGGGGTAACATAATTGTGCAGTGGTTAACAGGTGATACATGGACTAAAGTGTGAAATATGAAGTTTAATACATCAAAATGAAAAACAATGTAAACTTGACACGTGAATCCAAAAACAGATAGAATTGTGATATTGGAAGAGAAAACTACATTGCCACTCTAAGGTGGCGATTACACTGTGTGTGTGTGTGTGTGTGTGTGTGTGTGTGTGTGTGTGTGTTCACACACATGCTTTTAAATCTGGGAATGCACAGTCAGAAATTAAACTGCAAATACTGCAATCAGAATCGTTCTTTGAAATAGGGCCTAAAAATCACTAAATTTTTGCTCCCTGTGTACAATACTGGAGCCTCCATCTTATCCTATACATTAATAAAAGTTCAAAAAAAAAAAAAATGAAAAGAAGGGTTACTAAAATTATACATGGGCTCTATAAGAAAATGTATCAGGAAATACTTCAAAAAGCAGAACGTGTACAGCTAGAGGAGAAAAGAGAGGCGATATAAAAAACATCCATTAATACAGATCAGCAGGGCAGTATTTTAAAATAATTCTAAAAAACAGTACACACTTTAAAATTGAGGGGAGTAATCTGAATCGTAATTTAAGGAAGAGGTTATTTTTTTAGAGAGAGGAAGATAGTTTCAATAACTAATCTCTTCCAGCAGTTGTGGTGGCAATAATTTAGTAAAGAAGAATTCATGGCTATTGTTAAGACTTTGATCTAGAAATAAAAATCCCTGTAAAAAAATAAGACAATAAAAACGAAGGTCCTAATTCAGAGATGTACGCCAACCCAATGGTTGAGTGGCGCGACCCCCCGCCCCTCTCCACAAGCTGCAGCGTGATTGACTAGCCACCGTTCCCGGAAACAGAGTTGTGGCGCCAAGTTTTCAAGGAGGGACGAGACCACGGTCTGCGTCGGAAGATGCAGATTTCCTGGCCTTGCAGCTGCTAGGACCTGGCCAGGTTGAGGTAAGCTCCAGCTACCTCAGCCTGGCCAAAGGAGCAACCATCGGTCGTGATAGTATTCCCAGCACTGCTTCCTACAGACACCTCCTGCTGCTTTGCATTTTAGGTGGAGAGAATTGCACAGCCTATTGTGTGCGGCTCTGCAATTCTGTCCACCTCTGAATCAGGCCCTAAGGCCACTAGATTGATCGCATGTCTGCCAACACATTCTTTTTCTTTGGTACAATGTAAAAGTCAAATTAATAATATTCATGATAAAACTGAAATATCAGCAAGAGGTTTCCCAGAAAATAAATGTTTGTCCCAACGTAAAATGGTCAACACACAAAGTAACACATTGTGTCACCAGCTATGTGTGCACTTCTAACAAAATGTGTTTTGGAATGATGGAAATACTGTGATATAGCTAAAACTACCATATATGGACCTCCACTGGAGTCAAATTATCTTCTGTATAACAAAATAGAATAGATTATAAATAAAATAAAAATCTAAGTGACATCATACTCCATAAACATCTCTTAAATAATCTATAACAGCTGACGTACTAGATAGAACATTAAAAACTCTCTTCTCTTGTTTTGAGGTTATTCGTTCCATCATATACATCAGATGATGATGGAAACATGTGAAAGGTGTTCCATGTTCCAGAGCTATGTCAACCCAGTCCAGAATACAAGACAGCGGTGTCTCCTCATATCCAGCAAACATGGCTGGGTTTGTTAGGAGGCCTCTGGCAGCCATCACACCTGGAAAACAAAATAAAAATGCTGTCTAGTGTTTTGAGACTAATGACTAAATGTAAATTATTTTATTTTTTTTAAATAAAAAATTCACTTAAGAAGTAACAGCCTCAGAATTTTTATCAACATACCCAGGGCCAGCCCGACCATTACGCCAGATAAGTAGCTGTGTATTATGCAGAAACAGTAGTTGATATATAGGCCCAATGAGGCTTTAACGATATCTGTGTAGAATAGTGTTTATTCCACTAAGGGGCACCAAAATCTATATTCGCTTATCAAAGAAATTGGTGTCGAGCTGACCCTGACGGCAATATTTTATTAAGGGTTTAATACTAATATTACAATTACAAGGGCAAAGTTTTAATCATTCTATTTATAATTACCTTGGTACCTATACCACCACCCCTAGCAGATGCTGAACAGATTGGGCCTATTAGAGAAGGAGAGGGTCTACATTGTGGGCTTTAATCCCGCTGCATATTGCTGGCAGTTTAGGGCAAAATTGCAGTCAATTTGCTGTGATGTGGAAGTCAGAACAAAATTCATAGGCTATTATTTTTAACACAGTCTTTAATTTTACAAATAAACAAAATGTATCTATTGATCTAAAATGGGCAAATGCAGACTGAGCATCATAGAAGATACATATGGCAATGGCTGCTTATCACCGATAATTGTAAACTTTATAGTTAACCTTATGTATATATACACACAGTAAAATCACACAGCAAATAGGGGGATATTTACCAAATCTTGGGGAGATAAAGTGGAGACGTTGCTCAAAGTAACCAATCTGCTTCTAACTGTTACACGTCTAGCACAGCCTGTAAAGTTAGTTAGTAGTTGATTGGTTGGTATGGACAACTTATAGTATGGGGGAGATTTATCAAATCTTGGAGAGAGATAAAGTGTAGATCACTCATATGCAAGATATTTTTTCTGTCATTTCAGATGAACACGAACAATGTGATATCCTTCATAAAAATAGGTTTTCCATCTAAACATTAAATTCTGTTAGAAAAAAAAAAAAAAGGTTCAGTATTGTATTAATAGGAGTACATTTAAAATATATGGAACACAAGATGGGTGTTTGATATCCCTCTGCTTTGTGCAAAATATGTATTTATGTACTGTACGTGTACCAAATAAATGCCCGCATGCTTCTATTTGAAGATTATGTTGCATCTACAGCTGGGTACACATTGGGCAATATATTGGACGTTCAATTGAACGGCCAACATATCACAAGCGCGCCAGCAAATGTGTACTGCAGACGTCGTTCACAGACATAGCATCTGCTCTGTAGCACAGCAGATGGCAGATATAATCGGTGCATCTATACTTTCTGCAGGAACCGCCGGTGACTGACAGCTCAACTGGGTGGGCAGATTCAAATGCCTGCCCAGTTGTGGTGTCAGGGAACACACATCGAACAGCCATCCAGCAAGTCTGAATAGCTTACCTTCTCAGCTGCTGTGCCGGCGGATCCGTTGGGGGGTACCAACCAGCGGAAGGGTTAGATCGTAGGAAGTCCCCCCCAACAAGTTGAGATTCCACAGGGCAGAAGCAGAGGCTGCCCCAAGTGAGATCGGAGACTACAACAGCTTGCAGAGACTCAGTTAGCAGGGTAATCCATTCTGGAAGTAGATAGATGGCAACCTGAATCGTTCAGCGAGCCCATGAGAAAACAGCATCCTCTTCGCCTGGAAGAAACAACCAAAGCCCCGGTATCAGCCAAACTACAGACAACTTCCAAAAGTGATGAAAGTGAGCAGTCGGAACCAGCTTCCTGGCACGAAACATAGTAGGGAAAAAAAAAAACGGGAAAAACCTAGTTCCTGAAAACCACGAAGCAACAGCCATTGAGAGTTCAAGAACCCTAAGAATCTCTTCAGAAGAAGAGCTAGCCTACAGGCAAGAGACACGGGCCATCTCCAATAAAGGGAAGTACCTAACTAAAGAGGCTAGAACCTAGAAGGGCTTTCACGAAGGTGCCTCAGATAACCAGCTGGGATACCCAAAGATAAGGAGAATAACGGCACTTGTTCCCAGAGAGAAGCAAGGGGCGGCATCGTTGTCATGAAAACCAGCACCGAACAGTAAACCATAACAAGGCCTACTGCGTGGCATCCAGACTGAAGCAGGACCTCAACAGAATCTAGCGTAATAGCGTCACTATCTCTAGTTCAGCATAAGAGATGAAGCAGGAAAAGGCCCCCAAAACAAGCAGTAGTCATAGTGAAGCAGCACTGAAAGCTTATCTTGCACTCTGAAGAGAGACTATCGGCCTTCCATCTGGCAGAAGAGGGTAGGTGATGTAACGATTCCTGACAGAGAATGAGTCCCTCCAAAATGGAGGAAATTACTCCTAGCAGAGGAGTCACAAAAGAGGGATACAACTTTTAAAAGATGGCTGGAACTGAAACCAGCGACTGTAAACTGGGAGTCGACGCCTCAGCCATCAGTACTCACACCTAACAGAGACAGCATTTCTGGTAATGAAGGCAGGGTGATACAAACACCACCAGTGGAGACAGATAACGTATCTCTCCGGGATGGTGGAATAAGCTGTATTGGAACTATGGACCCACACGCCAAGAAAAATCTAAGATGTAGGGGCAACTGGCATGTGCAGGTACCGGATATATTCAAATGACTGCAAGGACAGCAGCTGTGTTGGAACTATGAACCCACGCGCCAGAAAAAATCTCATGTGTAGAGTACACTGACGTGAAAAGGTACCATATACTGGCGGATGACTGCTAGAACAGCAGCTAGGGTGCAATGTCAGGTATGCGTTATCCGGAACAGCTGCCCAGGCATTGGTGGAATAAACCCACTTACCTGTGAGATATCTGAATCTCCCTGGTCCCTTTGTAGAAATTTCACTGACCTTCCCATACTCTCAGCGACCAGCAGAGTCAGGTATGCAGAATTTCAATAAGGTCCGTAGGCGTTCTGAGAGCCAATGCTCTACAGCTCGGACTTCAACCTGGAGATGATGCAGTTGAAGATGCTGTAGAAAACTAGCAGAATTGTTAGTGGAAACGCACATGGTCATACAGAGGGACCGCACTCTATTACTGACAGAAGCACAACTAACAGCCCTAGAATGGTCTGGAGGGGGGGAGGAATAGAGACAGAGAGAGAAAGAGAAAGAGAAAAAGAGAAAGAGAGATCTACCCACAAGACGTAGAGTAAGCATTGTTACATTAATGCATAGTATTGCTTATTGGCTAAAGAGAGACGCAGGAAGCCTAGCGTGAGATACTAACTAAGACCCTGTAGCGTTTAAGTTGTTCACATATATGACACCGATGTTAAAATAGAGAACATAACAAAATAATAGACAGCTGGAACCTGCACCACCAAGTTCCACTATATTTGCAAGACAGACCTGACCCTGTCTAACTTCTTGGAGGGTGGTCCCTGGGGCTGCAGAATAGAAACTGTAACTGCAGTCTGTTGTAATTTAAACCAATTAAGCTCTAAGAGAGGATATTTAATTAGAAACTATAAATGGGGCTATCGCAAAAGAGACTGATCATGCTGAGCTAGATCTGATCAGTCTGCGACAGGTCAATACTTTGGAGTACCGGAATGTACCCTGAAAGGGTTCATATACAGGGATACAGAAGGCTTCGAAAAATGTCTCTCTTTATTCCAACACCAAATCGCAGCCTACTTAATATATACGGTATTTAGAATACCTGTTCTGTGCTGCAATTTACTGAAAGGAACAATACTACACTAAATTTTAATCAAAGGCGCAAAGCCATGGCCTAAGTGATGTGGTGCATAATGCCCACAATTAGAGTAGCCAAAGCTGTACCTGGACACTAGTGCCCCTGGAGCACACATGTAAAGTCTTTAGTGTATATGCTGCCGAAGCGAGCACATAAGATCCAAAGTTAGCACAAACGGTTGTGGAAATTTAGGGGAGGAGCCAACAGATCTAATGTATAGTGCGAAGAAATACATTCATATGTGGGAACCGAGCTTCACACCTTAGGCTTTGCAGTCAGACACCTTAGCAATGGAGCCACCTGCTCCTATTATACATACTTATGGAATGATGTTGAAGTATATATACACAGCAAATACAGTCGCCTAGTATTGCCAAATATGCAGCGCATAAGAAGAAAAACGCAGGAGACAGCACACCCGGCTCCATGCTACTTCTATGTCAGAAGAACTATACAGGCAATCAAACAAAGCACCTGAAAACTACTGGTGCCTTGCACAAGAAAACGGTGGGCTGTGCATGTAGGAGCAAAACACCAGCCCCAATCATTTTATGACTAGGTTATCAATTGGCGGGCATCTGGCTAAGAGAGCGCGATAATAAGAGGCTCCTAGGGAGCAGTTTATAATACTGGTTTCTGACAAACAGAAAGGGGAGCTCCCGTTACGAGTCCCTGCGCGGAATTCAAGCAGGGTAGCAGGAGTACTGGAACACCGCTAACTCCAGCTCTCAACATCGGTAACTTGTTTTTAGAGTTAATAAGCTGTTGCTCAGCGGTGCACCGGAAAATGGCAGGATCGTGCTGTTTAAAATATCCGTGCAGCGCTTACTATGGGAGCAGCGTTTCTTCTAACAATAACAGCCGCAGCATGGTCCTCCTCCGGCAACAGGAGGACCATGCGCTGCATTAGAAACACGTGGCTAGATTCAATGCTGTTGAAGGTGGGCTTATAACCTCGCTTGGCTGCACACTGGATGGCTGTTTTAGTGAACAGAACCACATATTTCAGCGCCAATATGCCCCAGGTGTCCTTTACCTTGACTAACAGGAGAGAAATCAGTTAGCGTCCTGTGTGAGTGCCATAGCTCACACTGCCCAGCGATTTGTCTCACCACCCCTGCTAGTCAAGGGTGGTGGTCATACTCACCACTGCTGCGGCAGGGATGCTGGGCGGGGGGGGACGGGGGACCCGGACACAAGCCAGTGTAAGCTTCTGCAGGCCCAGCTGGGTCCGATGACAAAGTATTAATGCCCCCTTCAGGGACGCCGGACACAGGCCGCAGTAGCCGTGGCGACTCCCTTCCCGCCGGCTCCTACGTAGCAGGCAGACTGCCACAGTAAACAGTCTGCCTGTCCTCATTGCTTGTATGAAAAAATACAATCTGAAAAGGCTGGAGACAACCTAGTGTGCACCATCTCTCTCGGGGACAATTTCTAAACTGGGGCTGATGGGGCATAGAGGGGGAGGAGCCAGGCACACTTTAAAATTAAAGTGCCAGGCTCTACTCTACCACCCTCTATACCCCACTGTCTATGCTCCAGTGGATGAAGGAGAAAAATCGTTATTTTAAATGAAAAATGTCAGGACTTGGGGCCTGATTCAGACCCGGTCACAAGCGCTGAGCGCTCGCAACCGGGTCGAGGGTGGCCCACAGGGCATGCGCACGACGGAGACAGCTCCGTCGTGCGAATGCGCGAGACCCGGCTACCGACGGGCAATCCGTCGCTCCGGGTCTCGCACCAAAGGGGGCGAGCTGTCGATGTTGAGCGACAGCTCGCCCCCTCTGGTGGGCGGGCCGGGGGGAGGGGGGGTTTGGTGGCTGCCCAAACGGAGGCGTTCCCATGGGCAGCCCCACTGACATCACAAGTGATGTCAGTGGGAGCTTCCGGCTCTGTTAGAGCCGAAAGCTCTCTGGGGCTTGCGGCAGACAAGACCCTACTTCAAGGGACTCGTTGCAAGCCCGATGGTCGCGTTGGTCTTGACCATCATCATGGCCGCTCGCTATAGCTGTAGGTGGTCACCCACAGCTATGCGAGCGGCCAAGAGGCCACTCCAAAAAAAGAAACAAGCCCGGCCCTGATTCAGAGCGAGCGCTCTGTCAGAGCGAGCGGCTCTGAATCAGGCCCTTGGTTCAGAACTCCTGGGACACCCCCCTCCCCTAATGATCAATTAGCTTAATTGGGCCAATAACTACATGTCATTATTGGGGTATTATTCTGTAAAGTGCAGAATAATGAGTTAAAAGATGTGGTACAGGTATGGATGGATGGATGGATGGATGGATTTTAAACATTGCAGGTGGGAGTTACAGGTTTTTTTTTTTTTTATATTTTTTAAAAGTGGCTTCAAATGGTTTAAAAAATAAAAAAACACCAACTTGTTAGCCTTTTTATGCACCCCTAAATAGAACTATAGCATTTATTTTATCGAAAAATTATTGCTTTCTATATTTTCACTGCTATTACAAAATACATAAATCAGTTATTTGAAACATTTTATAAAGCGCAAAATATTTATCTTTGGGACAGTAAGAGACATCTAGAGGGGTATTCAATTTGGGAGCGAAAAGTCCATGCTGGACTTTTCGCTCCACATCGGAGATTTTCCTGGGATAAAGTATCGGGCGCGCGCCCGCTTTATCCCAGTATTCAATATAAAAGCTACGAAAACGGCAAACTGCGAAGTGGGATCTGCGTAAAAAAACTAATTTTTCCTTGAATAAATTGTAGGACCCCCCTATAGTTGTAAAAACATGGGGGATCACTATGGGTACCCCCGTTTTAGCCTGCAAATGAAAGTCGGGGATTTAAATAGCCGCAGCAGGTGTTTTTTCCCGACATTGAAGAAGTGTTGCAGAAGAGCACTTAGGTTATTTTTTTCGTTTTTTTAAGTGGTCCCATCAAATTTGGGGTACATGAAAATGGGTACTAGCATATTTTTATGTCCCTAAAGTAAGTTTTAAAAATTTCTGCAACTATGCACCTGCCGCTAATAGCCTATTCTAGAAAACACCTGCCGCATACTTGCAGAATAGCCCTGAACCTATTTCCCTATTTTTAAACAATTTTTTCCCATTTTTTTTTTTTTTCACCCCAATTTTTAAATTAATTTTTTTGGGTGTCCCTATTTTTTTTTTAAAACTTTTTTTGACACAGTTATTTTTAAAATGTCATTCCCAGGGGTGCAGGCTATTTTATTTAAGCCTGCACCCCTAAACCCCAATTCTGCACTTTTTTTCACCACCTATTCAGTGGTGAAAAGTTATTCCCGTTTTTTTTTCAAAGACTTTTCGAACCTGCGAAAAGTCTTTGAAATTGAATACAGCGTAAAACCCAAAACCAGCAAAAATGACACAATTTTTTGCAAAATTGTCGCAAAAAATGACTTTTCGCTCCATATTGAATACCCCTACTAGACTGTTATTCAATATTTATTTGCAGTTTTTTAGTGTACAGGCAGATTCCCCATTTTAATATTGTTTTCAATTGGATAATGTGAAAATCAGGAGCTTAGTTAGCCACGGTAATTGGTCAAGATACCCGCTTTAAGAATTGCAGTCAAAATCTAGCACCCAATTGAATATACCCACAATGGTGCAATGTAACATTCATCTAAGTGGCACATGAGTGATAACTGAAGCTCACCATTAACTTACCATCTGCTCCTGTAATTTGACGAATGTTCTCAGCTTCTTTTAAACTTTTGATATCTCCATTAGCCACAACAGGTATAGACAGGCTGTCCTTAATGACTCTTATTGCATCATAGTGCACAGGCTGATGTCTCTCTTCGGGAAGCCTCCCATGGACTGTGATCCAGGAAACACCTGCAGCCTCTGCTTTCCGACACAAGTCTACTGTCTTCACAATGTCAGCATGAATCCTAAAATTCAAGAAATTTAAGTTAAGATTAATTTATTTATTTTTGTACACTCATTATCAGTATCCAGGTAACAGTCCTAAGAAATTATTATTCCACCCTTGTAGAATTTGATTTGGTAGATCTCTTATTTCTGGACAAATAGTACTATTGAAATAAATGCTTACTGGGGGTTAATTTTTACTACAGTGGTGTTCTTATCTAGCATCTTGCAAAAGTATTCAGACCCTTGTTCAATTCGATCATTTTACCGAGTAACAAATCATACAATTAACTTTTGGTTTCTTTGATACGCTTATTTCACAGCACTGAAACTCTAAATAATTTTTTTTTTGTTTTAATTCTATATGTGCAGCATATACGGCAAAAAAGAAATATAAGAATTCCCACATTAGTCGGGTGATTCTTATTCCCCCCACCCATTATGCTAATGACAAAACCACTCTGATGGAGGTCTTCACATCTCCTCAGTATGGGTATTATATATCCTGAATTGCAACCGTTCGCTCATGTGAGGCTGTTCCTTCAGTGTACAGTTTATGCCTATTTAATACTATGCCTCTTGTACACTTTTCTTTTGCAGCTAGAATTAAAGATTTTATGCACTATGAAGGATCCCATTACTCATGTTTTTTTTTAATGTGTTCAACCTGTGAGAATTCGCTAATTAAGGGGACTGCTCCAGATTTACTGGAAGCTTGGTGCCTGCTTACACAACTGGATAATTCTCTCTGACCTTAAAGAAGGCTGGTCTATGATCTGTTAGTAGCAGCATTGGATTAACTTTCCGATATCAAAACGAAAGCGGACTATACGTGGAGAGCACTTTATTACATTTATCAACGTACATATTTAAATGAAGGGTCTTTTTTTCAAACTATTGTAACGACTTATATAAGATCATTGCTTACATATAGGCACTAGTATAGGGTTTTTAAACCAAATATTCACAAGGTGGACATACCCTATAAAATACGACACTAGTACTATGAGTGAGGAAACATACACTGCAATACAGTATGAGTGACTTCTGCAACACCAGTGAGCACAGAAAAGCTTCACCTTGGCAAATGGTTTCTATACATTTGAATGATTGTTTCATTTAGTGCTAATGGAGAGTTATGCGGAGATGGCAGTATGCTGCACTGCCGATGTCAGACGCAGTGGAGCAATTTTTGTCTTTTGCGCATCATATATGTCGCACTGCACATGCGTCCAGATAGCATGCGCACAGTGTTGGGATTATGATTGAGGCGCAAGGAGAACAGTCTCAGAAATGTGTTCAAAATGTAGTGGGCATTTCTGGGCGGTGACAGGGAGATGGCTTAGCGCACGCATGGAAATGGTCTGACTTATGGAGTGTTGCGGGTGTGATAGTGAAAGTGGTTGCTTCACCGCTCACATAGGAGGTCATACTCAGATGGAGAAACTGAACCTGCCATAGGTAGAGATGCACCAATCAGTATTTCGTCTAGGGACGCCGATAGTGGGCGTCTTAGTCCTTGCACATTATGAAGCATGGATGTACACCAGGGAAGGGCTTTGTAGCAGCATTTGCATAAGGATGGCATTTGCATATGGGCGACCACCAACAGACACAGTCATGACCGCGTCTGACTCAGAATAAAGTCTCCACTGTGTGTGTTCTGAACATTTTACAGAATATTTTCTGCTACTATTACATGCACACATGTGGCTCTGATCTTCCTATGGTGCACTTCATCTATTGGCTTTCTGACAGAGGAGGGACAGAAGCTTGCACTGACTGTGCACACTGGCTCTGAAAGCAACATGGAAGACACAAAGTAAAGCATGTTGCATCTTCTGTCCCTTCCATGTTCTACCTTGTATACATGCAGTGAAACGGTGTTTGGGGACATGATAATGATGCACAGGACTGTACTGTGATTTGGGGATATGATGATGCTGCTGCTGCGTAAGACTGTACTGCGATTTGGGGATGCTGCTGCGTAGGACTGTACTGCGATTTGGGGATGATGCTGCTGCATAGGACTGTACTGCGATTTGGGGATGATGCTGCTGCGTAGGACTGTACTGCGATTTGGGGATGATGCTGCTGCGTAGGACTGTACTGCGATTTGGGGATGATGCTGCTGCATAGGACTGTACTGCGATTTGGGGATGCTGCTGCGTAGGACTGTACTGCGATTTGGGGATGATGCTGCTGCATAGGACTGTACTGCGATTTGGGGATGCTGCTGCGTAGGACTGTACTGCGATTTGGGGATGATGCTGCTGCATAGGACTGTACTGCGATTTGGGGATGCTGCTGCGTAGGACTGTACTGCGATTTGGGGATGATGCTGCTGCATAGGACTGTACTGCGATTTGGGGATGCTGCTGCGTAGGACTGTACTGCGATTTGGGGATGATGCTGCTGCATAGGACTGTACTGCGATTTGGGGATGCTGCTGCGTAGGACTGTACTGCGATTTGGGGATGATGCTGCTGCATAGGACTGTACTGCGATTTGGGGATGCTGCTGCGTAGGACTGTACTGCGATTTGGGGATGATGCTGCTGCATAGGACTGTACTGCGATTTGGGGATGCTGCTGCGTAGGACTGTACTGCGATTTGGGGATAATGCTGCTGCATAGGACTGTACTGCGATTTGGGGATGATGCTGCTGCATAGGACTGTACTGAGATTTGGGGATGCTGCTGCGTAGGACTGTACTGCGATTTGGGGATGATGCTGCTGCGTAGGACTGTACTGTGATTTGGGGATGCTGCTGCGTAGGACTGTACTGCGATTTGGGGATGATGCTGCTGCATAGGACTGTATTGTGATTTGGGGATGATGTACTGCGATTTGGGGGATGATGCTGCACAGGACTGTACTGTGATTTAGGGATGATGCTGTTTAGGACTGTACTGTGATTTAGGGATGATGAGGACGACTGTACTAGGATTTGGAGATATGATGATGATGCGCAGGACTGTACTGCGATTTGGAGATGATGAAAAGTGCTGTACTGTGATCTGGGGATGTGATGATGCAGCAGAGTGCTGTACTGTGATCTAGGGATGTGATGATGCAGCAGAGTGCTGTACTGTGATCTAGGGATGTGATAATGCAGAGGACAGTAGTGTAATTTGGGAATACGATAATGATGCAGAGTGCTGTACTGTGATCTGGGGATATGATGATGCAGAGGACTATACTGTGATCTGGGGATATGATGATGCATAGGACTGTACTGTGATTTGGGGATATGATAATGATGCGCAGGACTGTATTGTGATTAGGAGGTATGATAATGATGCATAGGACTGTACTGTGATTTGGGGATATGATAATGATGCGCAGGACTGTATTGTGATTAGGAGATATGATAATGATGCACAGGACTGTAAGGTGATTTGGGGATATGATGATGATACAGAAGGCTGTACTGTGTTTTGTGGATTTGAGGTTTCGAGATATCTGTTTTTAGGATTTGATCATGTTGTGGCTGACTGATGTATTTGCAACCTCTAGACAAAAAAGTGGAGACCCATCATTGATTTCAACCATAAACAGAAATACAGCATAGGACACAGGTTCTCAAACTCGGTCCTTGGGACCCCAAACAGTGCATGTTTTGCAGGTCTCCTCACATAATTACTACTAAAATAATTAGCTGCACCTGTGGATCTTTTAAAATGTATCAGTGAGTAATGAATACACCTGTGCACCTGCTGGGTGACCTGGAAAATGAGAACTGTGTGGGGTCCTGAGGACAGAGTTTGAGAACCACTAGCATAGGAGGATCAAAAGCACCCATGTGCACATTCTCTCTGACTTCTAAAGAGACAGCTAAATAGAATGACCACTCTTGGGATGGTTGTGTCAATACCATAATGCTAAGATTATTAGGAACTCTTTATGTACATGCTACTGAATATACTTGACTCATATTGCTGTATACATGAGTCAAATAGTATGGAGGTGTTTCTTAAACTGTAAAGATTTGTCCAAGACAAACTGAACACATTGTCAGACATACACATACTGGTGCCCAATAAATATGTGCCCCAATCTGTACCTTTTTTTAGTCATATATTCTTGTACCAGCTAATTAGGCAATTAAAACAATGACTCTGGGGTATATTTACTAAAGTGCGGGTTTATAGAAGTGGAGATGTTACCCATAGCAACCAATAAGATTCTACTTATTTATGTAGCACCTTCTAGAAGATAATAGATAGCAACCAGATTCTATGGGCAACATCTCCACTTCTATAAACCCGCACTTTAGTAAATATACCCCTCTGTGTTAGTTATTATATGCTAGTATATATAATTTTTGTGTTCTTAATACCTTTTCGTGATGGTAAATAAAAATATATGAACACATTTGCCTGCTTATGAATACAGTGCATGTCATTACTGACTACTGTACTTCCAGTATCTTATGGTTTCTTTATTGCATTACATAAAAACACGAGTTATGTAAGATTAAGGTTATGGTTTTTGACAAGGGTTGAGGGAAGTCAGTTGCTAATGAATAAGCATAATTCTTTTTCCTGCAGACTACACACTTCTATTAAAATGACTAATGATAACAATACTAATAATTACAGAGCAGTTTAATAATAACGTGTAGCAGTGGTCTAATATTACCTTATTTTAATGGACACAGAAAATCTTGGATTCTCGACATAGCTGCGCACTTGTCTCACCATATCATGGACCAACTGAGGACGATTTATTAAGCAAGCGCCATAACCTTCTGACATTGCCCACCTGGTATAAGAACAAACACAGGTTAAAGTTGTTTCTAGACTAATACCCCTTTCAGACATACCGAGAATCCCAGGAATTTGGCCTGCCTCAGCCAAATGCCCGAGTTGCCGCGTATGTCTGAAAGGTACCTACCCGGGAACACGTTCCCGGGTAGCTGACCCTTCAATCGACCAGGGAATTTCCCAGGATTTAAGTCCCGGGAAATTACCCTGCTTATGTCTGAATGGTGCTACCCGGGAATTTACTACTCCCGGGCTGCACCAAGCAGCTTTTACATTGAGTTGGCAGCGCAGAGCGTCCTATAGGATGCTCAGCGCTGCCACTCACCACCCCCCGCGCCAGTGGCTGTGTCGCTGTAGATGGAATCAGCCGGACGCTGGGGACACCCGCCTGCGCTGGAGACCGGGATTAAATAATAAAATTAAAAATGCTGCATTTTGATTTTCCGGCTTCCAGCAGCCCTTTGATGACATCATCAGTGGCAGACGTAGAGGGGATAGGCTAGGAGGAGCAGACGGCAAGGAGAGGCAGGTAAGCAGAAAAACCCGGCTTATGTCTGAAAGGGGTCTACTTGGGAATTTCCCGGGTAGACACTGTAGTGTGAAAGGGGGGTCTTCGACCAAATACCCGGGAATTTGCATAGGAGAAATTCCCGAGTCTGAGCAGGAAATTTCCCGGGTTGTATGTCTGAAAGGGGTATAATTGAGAGCTGCACTTTTCAGCTAACCTATATAAACACATTTAGCAAAATTAAAGATACCTTGTAGAAGAGGAAATATTGAGGTTCATGGGGAACCAGAAGCCTGGTAATCCTTTGAATGAGACGTTTAACATTACCGCAGAGTTTCTGCAGTTAGGGGCACATGCTCCAGCCTGGTTGCAGCCTCTTTAGCATATATCAGAAACTATGGAAGTGAATGCACTAACTCTGGAAGGGATCATGTACCACTGACGGTATCGTTTGTACATGTTATACTTTATGCACATGCAAATAGAGGTCTTGGGTAGATTTTTCAGGATGGAGAACCACCCCCAACTTTCTTTACCATTTAAATTCACATGCTACCTGCATAACGGAAAAAAGTGTAGGGCCGTGGTCCTTGACTGCTGTGAAAAAAAAGTTGGGGATATGCCATCTTGACTGATAGTCAGCAAAAGATGGCATATGGCCCAGATTGCAGCTATCATTATGAAACACAATTTTGTTGACAACAGGCAGGACAATGTTCGCAGCACATTGTTGATGTATAAAATGATCTTGTGGTGATGATGCCTGACATATTGCTATCACACCAAACCCTTGATGAGAGATTCTAGGATAAGGGAGAAAACCAGAAGTCAACAAAGACATACCTAGTGGGTCCAGTTAGGACTTTCAAAAGGTGCAGTTGAGAAGCAGTTAACAGAAATAGTGGCAGATGGGCTCTAGGACAGGGTTATGATGCCTTTGAGAAATTCACTCTTAACGTTGAACACCAAGAGAGTCTACTCTATAGAAGTCCATCAACCCTGTTAAAGCCTATGACCAGAATTGGGTGGCGTGTACAGTTGGCTATATAAATAAGACCTATTGATATGGCTGGGTGAGAGCAGGCATGACCTAACATTGGCTCAATGCAGGAGACTTTTGCATATGTTTTTTTCAGATCAGCGTTAAGAAACAATATTGGTCTATAACTTGCGCATACACTCCCTTCCAATCACAAGTTCACCACAAAAGAAAAAAATCAGTGCAGCCTAGTCGCATGATACAGTGATTGAACCGCCTGTGTCAGCCTGTCTCTACCTGAGCTCTTTCAAAAGATTCAAGTCGTCACCAAACAAGCAATTATTTTATTAAAGCTATACCTGAGACTACACTTAAGATTCCAAAATACACAATTTGATAGTAGCACTTCTATAGTTATCAATACAATGTGTTGGACTCCAAACCAGCTACATTAACAACAATTTACTCTCAAACTTCTCGTGGATCCTAGCCATGGGAAAGCCACAATGATGTGGCTTTCCCCCCCAGCTGTAGAATTGGGTGTGATGCTAGGTATGCGTCACACCCAATTCTACAGCTGGGGGGGAATGTGGATGTTATTGGGGAAATCATATACACAATGTACCATACTTTCATAGAAAATATCAACAAAACATTTTGAAAGTACCATGTATAGAAATTATACCAAGTTTAGATTTTATTTGGTACTTGTGTACTTTACGGACTCATTGCAGAGAGAACCCAATGAGTGTTTTAAATGGTACGTGTGTTTTATACGTAAACAAGTACCGAAAGTTGTCCCCACCTAAAGAAGAGAAAGTTGCCCGCTCGCCACAAGGTTGTATTCCCCCTCTATGCCTTCTTGGATGCTAGGGAATGACGCTGAACACTGGCTGATGATGTCAGGGTCCTCTCCGTGAAGGGGATTTAGATTGATTTGGGAGGTGTGTGTCCAAAGTGACATCTAAATTGCAGTGTAATAATAAAGCTATCCAGCATGTGTGGGCTACAAGCAAAAGCAGCAGTATTTAGCCAAATAAAATGTATGTATTTGCTCCCCTTGCTGTGCAAAATGGTTAGTCCAGGTACATTTACTTACTCTCTTACTCTTTTCCCAAATGTGAATCAGGCCCATAGTTAGTGTTCACTCTAGGTCCGGTGCCAGGCAGGGAGCTGACCTAGAGAAAGGGCACTCCGGCATACGAACCAGAATAGGGGCGTGGCCACGAGAAAGGGGAGTGTGTCTTTAAGATGCAGCCCCTTTTCATCACTCTTATGGACATGCTGGGCTTCCCTCAAGCTCTCCTTTCTCTGTGAATAGCTGTCGGGCGCATTTGCCCTGCATCGCTACACCGCAGTTTTACCTACCCGCGGGACACTGTGGTCCGCAGGTGAGGACGGCAACTGTAAGCTGTTTTAACAGGGCGCCTTCAAAATGGGCAGGGCGCATTCTGCCCTTTTGAAAACGGGCAGATTATGTAAGATCTAGCTCCAACTCCCTAAAACTAGGTTTTGTTTACACTTAAAAGCCTGTGGAATGATTTAAACAGTGTTGAGAATCAAGTGTAATTTAGGTCAAGCTTAGGTTACATGTGGCTCTGTAAAAATAGTTGAACTACAACAGCCAGCATTAGTTCTAGCAAAGAATTGTCCACCATATCACAAGGAATTAGTGTATGTGAGATGTAAATTATTCTCAGTATTTTAAGCTGGAAATGTGGGACACTGGTGATAAACAAATGCATGCCACAGAGCATGTAAGCATGACAGTAATATTTGTGTTCAATATATAAACAACATTGCCAAATGAAAGGAAAGCATCTAAAATAGTATTTTACTGTAACATTTAGAAGAACACTTTTTGCACTAAGCTATTGATGGAGATTGTGTAATATATATATATATATATATATATATATATATATATATATGAATACACATACATGCACACATATACATACACACACATACTGCTAGTGTGGGTCCTTTCAACTAGTAAATCTAGAAATAAATGTATAATTGTCTATGGAGGTGGAACTGTGCTTGCAGGTGGTTGCTACTGTAGTGTGTATAAGCGCCATAGTTGGTGGATGCAGCTAGAATACATGGAATGTGGATGAGTGTGTGGAGTATAGTGGGAAGTTACAATTATAAAATGCGTTAGAAGTGCAGCACTTATTTTTTTCTTAATTTATTGTGTACTGCTTAAAGCCATTGGTTCCATTAAGCAATAAAACAGGTGATGGAATCACAATAATGTTAGAAGTGTTAGGATAAGTTTCATATTTGTAAGAGATAAATAAAGGTAATTAGAAAAGTACTTACTGTATTCAACTAAGCAAAGTCTTAAATGACGTGTTAAACATGAATGTCTGAATGACATATTGACTAACATCTTGCACAGTTTCTGCTACATAATATCTGCCTCTTCTGTCCTATACAGATCGAAATCTTTCCCAACAGATCACAATGGTTTAACACCATGAACAATATTATATGTATTCATTGTTGTTTGTCAGTTTTTTTGTTTTTTTTTTAAATAAAAAGTCTTCCTTTTTTGTAATTACATTTTATTGGTAATCAAAAACTTGAATGGGTACAGAAATAAGAACAGTGGAAAAAGGAAAAGAGGGAAATAAAACTGGGGAGGGACACTAAAAATGTTGTTTTAAAGATATTACATTGTTATGAGGGCATGGTTAGTTACACCAACAAAATAACTAATTCACAGTTTATAACCAGCATTTGCTGAAACAATGAATTCAGAGTGGGCTTATAGGTGTTCCAAAAAGGGCGACCACAAATTAAAAAATTCCTTGGCTCCACTGCCACAAAATGGGGGCTCGGGGTGTGCCCGCACAGACTAATAGCTGCTTTTGGCTTTCTAATGCTCTGTTCATTCTCACATACCCCCCTAGGCTGTATGCATAACAGTGGTTGGGTGAAGTAGGATAAACGGTGGTTGGCTGAAGTAGTCGCAAGATACCTGCCCTGGGTACTCCACATATATTAATCTGGATGTGAAAGTATTAATGAAAAACAAAGTTTTGGCTTACCTCTGAGGACATCCACAATTCAGATCAATGCCACCAGCAAAAGGGCAGACAAGTAGGGCTGCATCAGCTAGAACGTTTGTTTCTTTAGCAGCAAACTGTACAACAAGTGGCTGATCACCTACAGAAATGGATCAGGCACATGTGAAAATGTATTTCATCACAATACTAACATTTAAACTAAAACACCAACAATCTACAATAAGATAATGGATAACAGTACTTCTATAACTATAGCAAGATAGCTAATTAAATAAAGAAGGATGGAAAATACTGCGACTCCTCACGAGATACATCATGCAGTACTGGTTATAACTATTTAAGTTACGAACATCTGACATTACTAAAAAAAAAACAAAATCACAAATAGTTGCATTTTTAATGTATCTAATGATGTATCCATTTTTTGCAGACTGTAAGACGACCCATGAAAAAAGGAAAACAAATCATTTCTGGTTCAGTACACTGGAATAAAGAATATACTTTGGTTTATATAGGCACTTGTCTGTGGTTTGCCTTATGCTTTGTTTTCAGGGAAATACCTAGATTTGTAGTGAATTCACTGTCTCTGGCTTTGGCAGATTTGACGAAGTCAGCAGCGACGATCATTGGTGTATAACAAAGGTCACAGCCATATTTTCTCACTAGGGTTCTGAAAGCCAGCCTAAAACAGGAAAAAGTGATAATATACAATTATCCATAAAAGAAAAACATTGAAAGTACAATTTACCCAGTGGTGCCAAATTCCATGCCATTTGTTAACATTAGTTAAAAGCATGTAATGAATATGAAAAGTAGCAAACTAGATTCAATGACCCCCATACCCACTAGCAATATTTACTATCAGTTGGGAGTGTTTGCATTTAGTGGTTAGCAGATGCTAAGTACTCCATTTACTTGCATGCAATGCAAATGAATGGTTCATCTAAATGAAGTGTCCTCCCTTACCACCCCCCACCCCTGTTTGCAGGTGCAAGTTAGCCATGCACAATAAACGCAATTGACATTTCAAGTTACTGGGGTTTAACACAACAACATGTAAGGGCATTCAGGGGGCAATTCAATTCTATGTGAGGTTACATCACTCAACGTATTGTGATGTGCGGTGCGCCTATACATATAGTAGCCCAACGTTAATTTCCTGAGCATCACTGTGGAAGAACTCACATGCTGTTCTAACAGTACATCATGTGTACCGCTACGGCATTAAAAAAAAAAAAAATTTAATTGCCTCCTAAATGTGCTAGAAAACAGCCATGTTTTGCAGTATTTATGACACTGAAATAACGGTTTTCATATGACTCTTCAATGCCATATTAAGAAACTAAAGCAAGCACACTCCAGCAAAATGAGGACTGTTGAACAAAAATACACCAATACTTACTTGGAATATCGTACCATGGGTGCACATATTTTTACTGTATTACTAGAACAGAACAAATCCACTGGATTTTGGGGGAGGAATATTTTGTCATCTCCTTTTGGAAGATACATAGGGACAGATAATCCTTTAAAATAAACGCAAACAAGACAATCAAATATTACCTGGAACTTGAACTATAGTAAATTTAAATGAATGCAGTTAACAGCTAGCAAATGAACTGGAAGTATAAAACATTGCAGAGAAGACTTGATGTAATAAGTAGGTGTATAGAAGTGCAAATCTTACTATTTTAGTACACAGTAAAAACAAACATATAATAAACAGTAATACATCGATTCCCAAATAAATGAGTTTGATAAAAAAAAAATGCTTGAACAGAATTATTTTAAATAAAAACTAGGGATGGGAATCATTTGATGGTTCATCGGAAACATCGGTTAAATGGTTTCGATGTTCGATGTTTAACCCTGCAATGTTTTTGATTCAATGTTTCATTACCATCGCAAGATTTCTCCCCCGATGTTTTTCCCTGCTTTTCCAATGTTTTTTTAGTTATTTTTTTTGTAACACTTTGGTGCTGTCATTGCTTTGGGCTGCCAGCTGGCTCTCTCCTTGTTTTATAGTCAGTTACAACTAAAACTACAACTATTAAGAATAGAGTACAAAACACTGACTGGGCTATGGCTGCTGTGTGCATGCTGCTGCTGGGGGAGGTGGCTGACAGAGTGACAGACACTCTGGTCAGCCAATTAGCAGCAGCACATAGGACAGTCCCACCCCTGGCTCACTGTCACTGGTGCTGCTCTCAGTGAACACTGGTTGGCTGCCGCAGCTGGGGTGTCTGGCTGCTGCAGCTATTGGTAACTGAGCTGTCAGTCTCATAGTGTCACTGTCAGGCACTCACTGCATGTGCACTCTGCATGTGACAGACCCAGCGGTACCTCAGTGTCTGTAGTGACATCATTGGTGAGGAGCTGAGAGGGTAACAGCTAGATCCCTTTCCGTAGATTGACCATGACATCATCAGCCAGTTTCCAACATCATTCCCTACCATCCAAGTGGGCATAGAGGGGGAATATAACCATGTGGTGAGTGTAGCGATCCACCATGCCCGAAGCGTGGCGAGCGAAGCCAGCAGTAACACACAACACTTCTGCAATACTGTCTGTCACTAGTAGTGCCCTGCCAGCAGTAACACACAACACTTCTGCAATACTGTCTGTCACTAGTAGTGAGTATTGACAATACAAATAAAATGGCACCACCCAAAAGTCATTTGTGGAAACATTTTGATAGGAAAGATAATGAGCCCAAAACAGCTATTTGCAGATACTGCAGCAAGAAAATAAAAACATGTGCAAACACATCTAATTTAAAATGCCACCTTGAAATCAAATACCCTCTTGTGCTGCTTTGTGTATATATATATATATATATATATATATATACATACACTGTTTGCCTCCATGAAGACAGCCATAGTATAAGTCTATTAAATGTTTCAATACAGTATATTAAAAAAAAAAAAAAACATTGGTAAACATCGGTTTCAGAGAACCAATGTTTATATCCAAATAAAGTTTTGCATTCAATGTTAAAAACATCGGTACTTCCAATGTTTTCTTTTGATGTCCCATCCCTAATAAAAACATATATCTCTTTAATACCACCGCTCCCCTTCCCATAACAGTAAATCCCTTGGCTAAGCCTACTTTAAGGGGTTACACATCTTACAACAAATTCAAACATTTATTTTACAATTAGTGCAATACAATATGTTTGGTCTGTGACAGAAATAATTGTGATCACAGACGTCTAAGATGTTCTCTGCCTTGTTTCAGCAAATACCATGCTAGATATTGTACACCTACCCTCCAACATGACCCCTTCCATTAGGTACACAATACTCTGCTCCTGAACTTCCCCGATTGCAGACACCTGTGCTGAAACATCTGTCTCATCCACTACCTAGTACAACACAGGTGACTGCACTCATACATTAGGTGGGAAGCCCAGGAGCAGAGCATTTTTTGTACCTAATGGAACGGGTCATGTTGGAGAGTTGGCTGTATATTGCACGTACTATGCTGAAGCACAGAGGAGCTTCACTGACACATAAGCAGTGAGTGCGCGATTTACTTTTACAAAAAGAATAAAGCCCCAGCATTACCTGTGCACTCAGACCCGGTCCCTATCTACATACGCACCAACACTGACCGCTCTCACTCACCGGACTGGTCTCTGGCAGCAGCTGTCCACGCTGTATTCGCTGACGTTGGAGTGTGCGACCGGCAGGCGCAACCGTTTTACGTCATCATACGTGGAGGATTGCAGTGACAGTCCTAACTCCAGTATCCAACATGGAGGGGAGAAGCAGTACAGACCCAGGGGGACTTGGAACAGCCCGGGATATACTGCGGGATGGTGAGTATGACTATGGGAAATACACGGGAAGTGGGGCTGCCTGATCTGTGCTGGTTTATCTATTCCTTTACTATACCATATGACAGACATGGGGATATTTCCCATTTGCTTTAATAATCTGGACTAAATTATCTGGAGTGGAGTTAAATAAATTTTTAACTACGGTATTTGTAGAGGTTGGAAAATACGTAGGTTGAGCAGAAGCAGGCTTTTATTACACTGACGAGGAATAAGGTTGGTTGCCATGTAAACTTGAGGAAGTTAACCACAGGTTCTCAAACTCGATCCCAAGGACAAGGGCTTAAAGTGGTCCTGGAGAGCTGCTGGACCTCATCTTTCCTGTCACCACCGCTGCCCCCCCCTCCCCAGGTTATGTGGAGCAACTCTGAGATGGTGTCTTACCACTGCCAGAGGTACAATTAGGGTTGATGGTGCCCAGAGCAATTAAAAAAAAAGAACTTGCCCATTTTTTTATGGGGTCTTTGTCACTTGGGTACCCCATGATTTTTTTCTTTTTGTAACCCCTGTGCATCTTCTATGCTGTGAAGTCTTTTCTTACCTAGATGGTGGTTTCTCTGCAATGGGGAACATCTAAAGAAATTGAACTTCTCATAGGCAGTGTATTGATCCAGTATTCATTATGCATATAGAAGATCATGTGGTACGGTAGCCACCAGTTTGTGTAGAAATAATATGTCGCCTTCATAGAGTTCCATTACCGCTGCATCTCTTCACCAGTGTCATCTTCCCCCTACTTCTCTTCAGCACCATCTTCCTGTATCTCACCAGGTCACCCCCCCCCTGCATCTCTCCACCTCACCCCTCTGTGTCTCTCCAGCTTCCTCCCCACCTGCATCTTTCTAGCCCAGTGGTTCCCAAACTGTGTGCCGGGGTGCCTTGGGACACTTGCAGGGGTGCCTCATGTTGGTGGTCCAGCACCAAGTCAAATTATTTGTAGTCAATGTAATGTAAATATGTTGGCAAACAAGCGCAAACCTGTACACCGCCATATAACTGAGCCTAGGGATAAGCACAATTTACTACTCTTTACTATTTTACTATTTTTTTTTTTCTTAATTCACAATAACAAACTTAAACTCAGGGGTGTGATGAAAACAATGCTAATACTCTAGGGTGCTGTGATTCAAAAAACCACTGCTCTAGCCTCATCCCTGCTTGTGTCTCTCCAGAGCCATCATCATGCCCTGTAACTGACCCCCTTTATATATGTATTGATTTTATTCCCCAGTCACTGCTACCCCTACTTTATATCTATTTTATTTATCAGCCAAGCAGCCCCAACCCCAGTGATCCCTGACCTGACCAAAACCCCACCACATCCCACCATTATTATTTTTGTTAACGTGATGTAATAGTTCTGTCATTGCTGTTGCATCAACCCAGCAGCACCCACACCCTTCACTCACTAATAACACCCCCAGCACCCCTCACACCCACAACCCCAATATGCTACCCCCCCAACTTCAGTATCCTCCCCCCACCCCTCCATCCAGCGTCTCCACTTACTGTTGCTGCTTCAGGGAAACCTGTGGGCTGCTGTGTGTTCCATCTCCTTCAGCCAGAACAGATGGAGCGGGACACGCCGCTTGTATGAAAGCAGGAGCCAACAGCTGAGGTCAGGGCATAGGTGTGCACTTCTTTCTGTTTGCCCGTCCCTTATGTGTGCAACACAGCAGTGGCCATGGGCTTATGCCCTCCAACACCCAGTCTGCATACAGTGGGAATGAGATGTCATCAGACGTCCTCTCATCATGTCACTGCGTCTCTTTCCCAGCCTCCCACCTGCTGTTGAGTTTGAGAACCACTGACCTAGACCATAGATACTCAGTTCTGTTATTTTTTACATTGGTATTGCTGTTTATAAGGGCAAAACAATAAACTATTTTCAGAGGTCAAATCTTGTGCCAAAATGTGTTAATATAGATAGTGGCACAGTGTTCACAATGATATCAGTATCTCTTAAAATGGGTACATCACAACAAGTATAATTATTCTTTGTATTGTGTAAGTTTAGTTTACTTGAACAAGCACCACTGATAGGCTGATGGTCCATTCCAGGACATGTTACATACATAACTGGTGCCTTTATACAAAATGACATATAATCTGTTGCAGCATTTGCCATAAAGCTATACTGAATTGTGCCAAATAATGTTACATAACACATTTGTATTTATATTGTAATCAAATAATGTTTTTTTTCAACTTTAAATGTAGTCAGAGTGTAACGTACGCAACTTTGGAATGGCAATGAGCGCAAGACTGTTTTGCAGGTTTATCTTACATGTTTTCACACTACACATGCTCCAGGAATGAGTACATTCATCTATAGGTGATGTGGAGTCTTACGCAGCTCAATTTCGTCTCTACTCGTAGCTGAAGGGTGGTAATGGGGTATTTGCACATAGGCAATGTTTAGCATGGGTCTGTCACCAAAGTTTCGGGCTATGTAGCGTTATGTGTAAGTGTAATTACACCTGTTTTGAGGCGGATCTTTTGCACTAATTATAGGGTTGTGACGGCTAAGAAACCATCTAATGCGGCCACAGAGATGCTTACTACTCTGCATATTGGGGAATATCCACATTTGTTTTTGTACCCTTAATGCGGCTGTAATTATTAAAGCCGACTTTTGTTCAGCTCTACAATGGCCCCCTGGTAATATGCTCTTCCATGATGGCCAATGATTTTCAATTAATTTAGGTTTCCAAACAAGTTTAAAGAAGATTACCAGTGGAGTCACAATGATACAACAGAGGCTTGTGAAGGCTTTATATATGTACTATAATATATAGCAACCAACCAATAATTTGTTTCCATTAGTTGAGAGCTTTGATTATGTTAACACATATCCTGGCATTCCTCATATCTTGCCAAATCCTGGCACACCTTCAGATGACACTAATAAATAAAAAAGAAAAGCGCTGACAGCCTGTTATGAACCTCACCAATGCTGATGAGATTCTGGTGGGGTCAGCTCGGTTTGGCACTGCATAGCCCAGAGGCTAATGAGTCAGGTGTTCTCCATGAGTCAGTGCAAGGAAGTTTGGTCTTGTCTGCTGAAACTCTGCAGATCACCGCCCTCCAGGTAATTAAAGAGAGTTACCAATGAGAATAGGGCGGTCCACCAAGATATAACTGAGAGTTGGAGCACTGGTCACAAGGTAAAGTACAGAGGTAGGGCAGATGGCAATCAGAGCAGTCAGTTCATGGGCCTGGTTCAGAAAAGCGGTGATCAGAATAGTCAGGTTTAGGGAACGCAGCAGACAGAAAATATGCATGAAATGAGCTAAGGTCATGAAGTCAGAAGGTACGATGATGGGACAAGCAGAGTCAGCAACAAGAGTCAGGAAACAGAGCAGCAGCAGCAGGTTCAGCATAATCCAGGCAGAGAGGCGCTGAGTATGTTGATTTACTGTCTTAAATAGCCACAGCCTGCAGGAAATTGGCTGTGACTAGGACTTTATGTGAAAAGTATGGCTAACTATAACAGAGCTAGGGCTTTATTTACGAAGTGTCGGAGTGTAAAACCTGACCCTTCTGTTCATATTTATGCCTGATTATTAAAATGGCAGAGCTTTTAGTAGCCGTGTCTTGCTAGTGAAAGCACTGCCTTTTTAATTATCGAGCATGAACATGAACAGAAGTGTTGGGTTTTACAACCTGATACTTCATAAATAAACTCCCTAGAGTCTAAGCAAACAAGATCTGCTTTGGCTTAACTGGCAGGGCTACTGGTCTTGAGTCCATAAGGTACCAGGATGAAATTGCGTGGAACTCATCAGTTTTTCATTGTGCAATCATGACACAATGGGCCAAATTCAAATCAGTGCGATGATTAATACCCGCAGGAGGGAGCTTCCAAAGCTATTCACTACACCGTGCTGTTTGGGCGGATCAAAGATTTCTTCTCACACCCCCCTGGGGATGTGAGGAGAAATCCGACAAAAGTACCGGGCGTGCAGCTGTTTGCCGGCTTAGCGCGGTGGTAACAGCAATGCGTCTCAGAACTTTAGTTGGAGAATGTCGGTTACCACACCTTAACACCCAGGTTAAGCTGCGAGAACTGGCATTCTCAGACTTACCTGCTTCCCGACTAGGCAAACAGCGCGTTGAATTGAATAGCTGCGGGAGCTCCCTCCCGCGGCTATTCAACATCGCACTGAATTGAATTTGGCCCAATGTTTCTACTAAGATCTTGGTCATCCAAAAGAATTAGTAAATGTCAGCTTAAAATTTAAAATCAATAAACCTTGTGAATTGTTAAGCATGACAAATAATGTAAACTAAATCTCAAAATAATACCACATAAATCTGCTGATCTGAAAAGAGCACAATCTAAAACAGAATAAAACATTTCTCTGAAAATGTGTCAAAATAGATCAAATATGATGTAAAAAAAAATTGTACACCGGTAACTATATAGCAAGTAGTTGGTGAAAGGCAATGAATAGACATTCTCCCAGTAATACCAAGTTCATTTCACATTGGCTGTAGGAATTCAATGTAAATGAAAAAAACAAACTATCTTATCTGCATTCATATGTAGTACTCACAAATTAGCACCTCATTTGCTTTTTAATTTTATAGAGATTCCTATGTGCAGAATGGCAATTTCTGACATTTAACTTGATCCAAGTGTATTTCCCTTTTCCCTCTGTTGTATGTTAAGCCTGTCCCTCCATAGAAGATTCTAATGTTGCAGATGACAATTTTGGTGCTTTGGGATGTACTGACTAGGACAACAAGGAGAGCGGAATGAGAGAGTCTAGTACTACATTTTAAATGGAAGCTGAACTGGAATAATGTAAAACTGTGTAAAAAAAATTCTGTGTGGAAATTTAATTTGTGCCCTTGCAAGCTGTTTATAATTGTACATCATGCAATTATGTATGATTGTACATCATTCCACTATGTTATAACTATGAGCATCAAACATAATTTTACATTCTGGAAACTATGCTCCAGGTGTGGGAAATATACATGAGAAATTACTTTTTAATGTGATTGGTGCAGTAATCAACATAATGTATGCTTAGTGTTTTTACCTTGAATATGATTGGTAGTTATTAACATAATGTGGACATAAAGTTTTAGAAGTTGATCAATGTTTGTATTGCATCCCATGAAAATGATTTCAGAACAAAACTTGCTGTATCCAGACTTGGGGCTCAATCCAATTAGCTGTGATGATCTGGTGGATGCAAGTCATCGTGGCAACAGCCGCACTTAGCGGCAGCCCGATCTCGCACAAAAGTGCTCGCAGCCCCATAGGGCTCTGAGCAACATTGTGCGAATTTGAGCTTGGAGCTCAAAATTATTATTTTAGGGAGAGATGCTATAATCAAGGGTGTCATATTCCCCAAATTAGCATATCCAATTCAAATTAGTCTGACTACATCCAGTGCGGGTAAATAGTTTGCAATCTCTCTCCATTTTTATAGGAGCACTACTACTTAAAAAGTGGGAGGCACATATAGAAACCGTTGTAATTCCTACACCGTTCACCTGATTTGGATGTAATTACTCTCAAATTAAGCCAAAATATGAAAATTCTGTCAATGTCCCAATATTTATGCACCTGACTGTATATACTCGTTGATATTGGATAAATTGATACTTGGCTATTATTTTTATATTAAAACTAGCGCAGACTAAATGTGAATTTAATATATTGTAGTGTTTCAAAGGAATGAATCCCACTGAATTGCATAAACTAGTGACCGAGTAGTTATCAATATGGGTAATCCCTTAAGGCATCAATAGCGTAATGATTTGCAAATCATTCTCTTGTGAATGGGGAAAAACAACTTGGGTTGGATTCTCATTAATTTGCTCAAATTATAAATGGGACAATACATGTATTTTTGTATAGTAGTTATTCAAAGGAAATAGATTTTTGAGTTGTAGTTTAGAATAAATTGTCTTATCACTCAAGAAAACCTTTTTCATTTAAGTGCTGTAACATTACAGTCCATGAATCCCTTCTTTTATAAAGCCATAGACCTGACTGGAAATATCCCAGACTTTCAATGTTCCCAGAGAAGCTAAAAAATGAAATAAGATAGACAGCCAGTTCAGCATTGAGCCCATTCTACTCTACTGTGATCCACACCCTTAAGCCGGGTACACAGTTAACGATGTGTACCCAGCCGACCTGTCGTGCGATGGGACCCGGCGAGGATCCCGGCATTGGCAAGTGCATACACACTAATCTAGAATTAACTCTTCATTTGCTCTGATCACATCTCTAGAAAAGGAAGTTGCTAGCCAAGACAAAATTAAAAATTCATGCTTATTGGTCTATAAATGTATAATTTCTGTATTGGTAAGAAAGAGCCTTGGCAAAAAATTAAGTTAGTGAACATAATGATCGCTTAAAATCTATCCTTAATTTATGATCCCCCTAGAAATCATACTCAGTCAAAATTATTTCCGATGAGACGTCCAAAATGGTTAGGGCTTATTACAGAGGTGTCATTGATTCAGTATGCTTATGCAGAACGTTGGGAAAAGGTATTTTCCAGATTTATTCTGCTGACTTGTCATAGACCGCAGAAGAAAATGATAAACTTTTCCAAGTTGCTACTGTTTCTATACCGCCACCATGTTACTCGCCACTGTTAATATCACCTGCCCTGGTGTATATTCTCAACCACACAAACACACACATACACTTGGATCCATTTCTTTCAGCAGCCAGTCTGTGAAAGACTTCACCGAAATGCCAGCAATATAACTCACGGGGACAGTGGTTACCGTGACAGCTGTCCCTGTGAGTTCCCTGTTGTACATAGCTGGGATATTTTTATTCAAAATGAAAATATCCCAGGTGAGTTAGGTAGATAATAATCGTGGCTGGTCCACGATTATTAGTACATAGACTCGTTAATATATAATTATTATTTTCATTTTGTTAATTAGTTTTCATGTGTATACCAAGTTTATTTTTCTATTGAAATCACATTTTCAAAATAAAATAAATTTTTGGAATGTATTTAAATGATCGAGTTCCATTCCCTTTATGCTACTTATGAAGACAATTGGACAATAATTAATCAATTCTCATTTTTATATAAAGGAAGACATTTTCAGTATTTTTCATGAATGATCTTGGGTTTTCTCTTCGCCAAAACCATCTTGACCAAAAGATAGTTATGTTGGAAATGTTTCTATAGCGATGTAAAAAATAACTAGAAAATTATCCCAAAACAAAATTCTGTTTTGGTATTTTGGAAATCCATCTCTTGTCAGGATCTGACCATTGATCTATAATACACTACTCACACGATTACATGCTGTGTGTTATTTTCAGTGTATAATGAATTATATATTCACATGGGATGATGTGTTACACATACTAACCATAAATGTGTTGGTCTCAACCTCTGGATAAAGATTCATAGCAGAAAACAAAAATCAGGATGTGTTAGGCAGTGGTTGGTTAGTTACCAGATCAGAATCTTCTCTTTTCTTATACTCTGTCAGTAGGCACACACTGCGAAACGCTTTGTTGTAAAACTATTTATAAAATAAACTGGTTTGGTTTAACAGCATACAGACATGACAGGATTGCACATGAACATCATTACTTCATCACATCTTCTGGGACATTCCTGTAACAACAATGTACATAACTGTATACAGACTGACAGCACGCCAAGACATTATGCCAGCTATAGAATGATGATGATATAGAAATATGTAAAAGTGTGTATTCTTTTTGTTTCAGAATGTTACACTGATTTTGTGCGTGATGATTTTGATGCTAAAACCTACACTTCCCAATCCATTCATCAAGCTGTTATAGCAGAACAGCTGGCAAAGCTTGCTCAAGGGATCAGTCAGCTGGATAAGGAGCTGCACTTGCAGGTATGTTAAAGCTTTGTAAATTATTTTTGCCAAAAAAAAGTCAATAATTATTTTTAACACAGGAAGACAACCTTGTATGCTATTTCCCATTCAACCTACATGTTTTGTTTCTTGTGAATTTGGAGTTATAGAAAGAATCCGCACTGATCCTTATAAATTGGATTGTTCCTAAACCTCTTTACCCCTCTTTTTTATTTTCTATTTTTGGTGAAGATATTCACCAATTCATGATCATACTAATCTTTCCATAATTCGTAGGAAAGAATGAAGGGGGTGGTGCTGCCCTACTCACGAAATGTTAACATGTTTTGTTTCTTATAATATTCATTCTCTACACCAAAAATGTCTCATTTGTCCTGTTTATTATACCTGTATTCTGTCATGATTGTTTGTGAGTACTTTAAATAAGGAATTTAGAAGAAAACAAAGTTGCAAGTGGCGAAAATGACATAATTACTTGGCAGCCCTAAATTTGTATGTGCAAATTTAAACTAGTTTGTTGATTTTCGACACTAGCCATTCCACCACTCGTAGCGCATCGGCCATCCACTGCTGCACCGATAATCTCTATGAAGATAATTAGTGTCACCACTCGTCACCAAAACCTGTACGTTTTTATAGCTTTTTTTTTTTTTTTTTTAGGGTTCCGTATGCTAAAATATATAGACAGTTACTGGCATAGGGTAATCTCCTTTAAAACCTTTACTTCGAAACCTTATCTTCTAATTCTATCTTTTTAGGTAGTCGCCCGACATGAAGATCTCCTGGCACAAGCAACAGGGATGGAATCCTTAGAAGGTACATGTGTTTTTGTGCTGTGAGGTATATTGTCATTATTTTGGCAGGAAGATTTACAAACTTAGGCCCTGATTCAGAGCCGGACGCTCTGACCAGAGCGCTCGCTCTGAATCAGGGCCCACCTCATTAATTATGGAGCGTCCTCCTGGACGCTCGTATAGCTGTGGGTCACCACCCACAGCATATACGAGCGTGCAGGATGATGGTCGCGATGGTCTTGACCATCGCGACCATCGCCACTGCGAGCCGAAGCCTGCGGTTGAGTTTCTCAACCGCAAGGCCCGGAGTGATTTTGGCTCTATCAGAGCCAAAATCACTCCCACTGACATCACTAGTGATGTCAGTGGGGCCGGCTTCTGACGGTAGGCGTTCCCTTGGGAACTCCCCCGTCTGGGAGGAACGCCCCCGGCACGCCAACAAAGAGGGCGTGCTGTCAATCAACATCGACAGCACGCCCCCTTTGATCAGACACAACGAGCGAAGTGGGACTGAATGAGGCCCTTAGTTTTGGGTACTACCAAAGAACACTTTTTTTTTCTAATGTCATTGCGCCTGTGATCTCTTGCACAACGCAGCTACGAAAATATGCTAATGTTTGCAAAGATCACCCAAGTGTAAAGCCGCCCACTGCCGCCTTCTTACCTGCGTGCAACGACACATACCAGCGTAAATATCTGTACTATCGGCGCACATCTTGCCATTGCGGACGATATGACCTGCCGCAGCTTTGGGAGCTCTTCAGACATGCAGAGCAGCATATGCTATCACAGTGGCTAATTTATGCATGCCTATCTTACGGCATTTAAACGGACGCATGCGTTTCTCAGATCACCCCCCGTTATCACCCTCAAAACGCTGACAACCAGTCACTCACTCTGCCATGGATTCCTCTGTGCGTCCGTAATGGCAGTGCGATTTCTGCACACGAGTAGTGCGGTTTATGCGCATCGCCCCATCATTAGTATAATGCAGTTAGTCTCCTTACAACTCCAGGATGGGAAGGGGTGCTCTGGTGTACAAGACCAGCCATAGTGCTCTAGCAATGGTCTAATGAATTTTTATGTTTTTGAAAACCTCCCTGCTATCTCGTATTGAGGCCACCGGTTAGCTTGGTCAATGTAAAGAAAACCTCTTCTTGGCGCAAAAGGCACCACTCTAGCAGCTGCTACCAGAAAGCTGCTACGTTCTTGGAAAATGGGCAATGAAGGAAATTGTAGCAACGCTTAGAGTGAACCAAACCTTTGAGTCTACAATGAACAATAATAAATATCACAATATTTATTAAAATGGTTTTCTTAAATAATAATTAATGGAATAATCCAAATGATTTCAATCCTTTCATATAAATAGCTTTCACTTTGGCTAATCAGTTGACTTATAGATGTATCGTCATCCACAGTGACCATTAAAACAAAATGCTGGAAAAACTTCTCCTTTGAAGAAATTGTTTCGTACAATGAAAGGAGTGAGACCATGACTATATATCTACTTGTTGTTTGTCACACTAGCTTACAGTATGTTACAGCTACCATAATGCCCCTACTGTTCACCGTTGAGCATAATCTTGGAATTGGGGCAATTTATTTGAATATTTTAACATCCAGGCTGAGCACTGACCAGTCTTTCCCATGAGTGCATTGGCATGTGGTACACCTTGTTATGGAGCTTCGCTGCTGCCTTTTGAGTCGGAAGTAAGTAGTAAACGCAGTACAGATCCATTTTGCTAAGACTTTCTTGTGATAATTTAAAAGTGCACACACCAACCAACAGTTATGTCATTTAATGATTTACACCTTGGAGCTCCACTAACCTGTTTGTTAGGATGACTTTGAACTAAAATAGTATTTATGCTGATTCTTATTCTTCTAATCCACAGGTTCTCAAACTCTGTCCTCAGGACCCCAAACAGTGCATGTTTTTCCAGGACTCCTCACAGAATCACAAGTGAAATAAATAGCTCCACCTGTGGATCTTTTAAAATGTGTCAGTGAGTAATGAATACACCTGTGCACCTGCTGGGTGACCTGGAAAATGTGACCTGTGTGGGGTCCTGAGGACCGAATTTGATAACCACTGGTTTAATCTCATGTGAGCTAATTGATGTTACTCTGTTGACTTTAAGAATATATGCACACAGTGGTTTCTCTTTATGGTCACTAAAGATCATGATATATCTATTGGTCAACTGACTAGGGAAAGTGGAAGCTGTTTATGCTAAAGGACTAAGATCTTTTGGATTATTTCTTCTGTTATGTGTATTTGTGTGTATTTCACAATTTACATTAATGTGGATATATTTTAAACAATGTTTTTTTTGTTTTTTTTTTAATTTTCTTGCGATGGTTGTACTATTTTATATGCAATATTTATGATTGTTCAAGCTAGACTCAAAGTTATATTTGTCTACTCTATTTTCCTTGACTGATTGTTTAGGTATCCTCCCAACACAAAGAAAATTGTGGAGTTGTCACAAGATCTGAAATTCTAAATTGTTTTGTGGCAAAAGAATCAACCTCACATGTGCTAGCATTGACTACCTCACAAATGGCAGTGTTCCAGACACCGGACAGTTACCAGAGTGCTTTTTGTGGCTAGTGAAGGCCTTACTGTATAGTATTGCAATGGATAGGGTTTCTCTTTAACAATATAATATATGTGTGTTTTAGAAAGCAGTGTCTTACTTTATGATGATGGTTTGTTTCATTTGTGCTAGAAGACCAGCAATATTAACTAACAATGCAGCAAGTACATGAGCGGTAATTGATAATCTATATCCAGTACTAAATTACAGCAGGGAAGTGTAGTCATGGAAACAGAAGGCACTAAAAAAAAGAAAAATGTAAACCTCTCTAGAATTAAATATTCCTCAACCAGGGATGGACTGGGGCTGTAGAACAGCCCTGGCATCCCAATGTGGAAAAGGGGTGTAGCCATGCCTCACGAGGGGCTTGCCGTGAATCATGGCATTGTGGCATCTCTGCGTGCCCCCGTCTCTCTGCATGCCGGCTGAGTTGAGCAGCAGGAGGCAGAGCTGCTCTTCCACCCTTTTGAGGCAGATCAGATCAGCTCTTGGCCAGTCCGGCCCTGTCCTCCACGATAATTTGCCAAGTCTTTTTACAAAGATAAGAATATATTCAGAAAGTTACAATTAAGACATTCGTTTTGTATTGACGGCTTCATTTGGATTTACATATTTCTAATTCTAGGATATTGGACTAGTAGTACATAAAAATAAAATTTTAATTGTATGTTACAGACTTCCAGCAAGTTGTTCTTTTGGCACAAGGATATGTTGAGCCTTTGTTCTGTATGAATCTAAACCATCGGGGTACATTGTTTTGAAGGGGAACTAAAGTGTCTCTTTAAAAGGAGAGAGCGATTCTTTTCTACTTCAGGGTCCATAGGGTATCCACAGGATACCTTGGGGTATAGGTGTGACGTCAGTCGCAGGGCACCAAAGAGTTAAGCTTTCAGCCTCCCAGGATGCACTAGGTCCCCCTCCTATACCCCGCCCCCGGGCCAAGGCACCTCAGTTTAGTTTGGTGCCCGGCCGGAGTCGGGTGCACCTGTTGGAGTGGGGGCTAGAAGAGCCCCTGAAGCTTTTTCTTCATGCAGCTGTGGCTGCACATCTGGATGAACAGCATGGACAGTCAGTCCTGACGTCCATGCTGTCTTCCCTACACCCCGCCGGTACCAGAACGCCGGTACTGATCCGGGGATGCTGGTGGGCGTCTGGGGTCACAGCTAGCGGTGACCCCAGATGCTCCGGACCATGGCCGGATTCAAGGGGGACAGAGGTAAGCAGCGGGGTCCCGCGGTGGGTCCCCGCTGATCACATGGTCCTAAGTCCCCAGGCGGGGCTCCCTGGGGACTGGCTGCAGCGTGGAGCCAGGCGACCAACCTGCGCTTCCACTACCCCCTGGGACAGCGGACCGCAGCAGAGCGGTAGCGCTGCGGCGTCCCAGGGGTTAAATGCATGCCAGGGGAGCGCGCCTTCCCTGTCTCACAGCCGGCGCCTCCCCCGCTGCACACAGCCCTCTCTGCACTGTGCTGACTGGTCCTGTGTCAGCACTCCTCCCCCAGGCCAGCTTCTCTCTGCTCCTCGGCGGCCATCTTCTCTGCAACTCATGGTGAACGCTGCTGGAAGTCTGGAAGGAAGCATCGTGGTCTGGGTCCCCCCGCATACCTCTCCTCCGCTGTGGCTCAGGTCTGTGTATGCAGCGCTGTGTCCTACCAGGCCCTGTGTCTGTGTAGTTGAGTGATCAGCGCTGTTAGTGCAGGAATTGTTATTTCTCTGCATTGTATGTGACTGTGCTAGCGCTGCCTGTAACTTTTCTTCTCTAAACTGGCAGCTTTATTACTGTCCCTGTTCTTTCTGCTAAAGCCCTTGCGGTGCAGTGCTGCAGGGTGGTCTCTCGCCTATTTAATACTTAATTGGTGAGAGAGGTCACATACGTGGTGCCATCATGTCTGAAAGTGATTTTCCCCTCCGGCTACAGTGTACCACGTGCAAAGTACCGTTAGCGGAGGGGGAGGGTAGCGCGGAGGGCCTTTGCCGGCAGTGTTTGTCCATGGCGCGGCCTATTACGGTTACAGCACCGGTACAGGAGCCGCCCTGGGCTTGTTTCGCTCAGGCGTTAACAGCTTTAGTGGGCCAGTTAGCTCCGCAGCCCGCGTTTACTCCGATGGGTTTGTCCCAGCAGTCTGTGGTGTCGTCACCCATGCAGGGGTTCCCACGACAATTGGTGGTACCCCACAGTCTCCCTATTTCCCCGCTCCCGGGTTCTCAGGAGCCAGCGTGGGTTAACTCCCTGACGAGTTCTGTACAGCACTTGTCGGATGTGTTGCAAGGGGAGTCTGTGATGCGGCCTCATAAAAGGCCGGTGGCGTCTCTGTCCGCTCCTTATGAGGATGACGAAGGGACGTCTGATGATGGGGAGATTCTGGATCCTTACGATCAGGAACCTTTCCATACTAAGGACGCTGATGCTAAGTCCAAAGTATATATTCCTGGACTTATTCGGGCGGTCCGCACAGCCTTGGTGATTGAGGACGAAGTTCCCCCAGCGGCTAAATCTAAGTATGCCTTTTTCAAAGATGTGAAGGGCGATGCCACAGTCTTTCCTCTTTCGGGTCAGTTGGTGGACCATTTAGAGGAGGCGTGGAAACAACCTGGCAAAAGATACCAGCCGCAGAGACGCCTGGCGGTGGCTTATCCGTTCGCGGATAATTATTTTGCTAAGTGTGAATCCCCTCCACAGGTGGATTCTCACGTGACCCGTCTTGTCCGTAGTGCCACATTGCCGATGCCATCCATGTCCTCCCTTAAGGATGCTACGGACCGCAAGGTAGAAATCTGCCTGAAGTCCGCTTATTCCCTTGCAGGGGGGGCAGCACGGCCGGCTATGGCCATTTGCTGGGTTGCCAGAGCGATGGAGCGCTGGGCGGATTCATTAGAGGCTTCTTTTGAATCCGACTGTCCGGCCGAACAGGCGGAGTTGATTGGCAATCTCCGTGATTCGGCCACCTACATCAACGAGGCGGCTCTAGACATTAGTACTCTGGTGTCTAGAATTTCTTCAGCAGCGGTAGCTGCTCGTCGCACCTTGTGGCTGCGATCCTGGAAGACGGACGCAGATCCAAGAAAGGTCTGGAAGCGTTGCCGTTTACCGGAGAAGTTCTCTTCGGTCCGGATCTGGATAAGATTGTGGCCACGCTGGCGGCAGCCAAATCTGCTTGTCTCCCGTCGGCCGCTGCTCCTTCTGGTTCTGGACCATCGTCCTTTCGGTCATCTAGGGCCCAGGGCAGGCCCAAACCACAGTCGTTTCCTCGACAGGCTGGCCCTAAGAAATCGGTCAAGCCCCGGAAACAGGCATGGAGTACCAGACGTCCGGCCCCCAAGCCAGATGACAAGCCTGCGGCCTGACGGTCCAGGTCTCCCCTTGGGGGATCCCAGGGTGGGAGGCCGCCTGCTGCAGTTCTCCCGGTGTTGGTCGTTCACTACGACAGACACTTGGGTTCTGGAGGTGGTTTCTCACGGGTACGCCCTCTCCTTCCGGCACAGACCCCCGGCTCGATTCTTCACCACGGGTCTACCATCAGACCGGAACAAGGCTACGGAGCTGCGGAAGGTATTGCACACTATGCTCCAGGCTGGAGTTATAGTGCCTGTTCCATTCTCCCAGAGGGGCCAGGGTTTCTATTCAAATCTATTTTTGGTACAGAAACCCAATGGGTCATATCGTCCGATTCTCAACCTCAAAGCACTCAACAAGTCTTTGCGGGTCCCGAAGTTTCGGATGGAGACCCTACGGTCCATCATTCTGGCGCTGGAACCTGGGGACTACATGGTGTCATTGGACATACAGGACGCTATGGCGGTCATGGCGGCTTCTCTGCGGCTGCAAGGAGTCCGCATGTTGCCGTACTTGGATGACCTGTTATTGGTGGCAGGATCTCCAGAGCTCCTGTTACACCACTTGGACCTGACCATTGCACTGCTGCAACGGCACGGCTGGCTAATCAACTGGCAGAAGTCCACTCTAATCCCGTCTCGGAGGATTCTGCATCTTGGAGCCTTATTGGACTCGGGACAGCAAAGGATCTTCGTGACGGAGGACAAGATCTCTGCTTTACAGTCAAGGGTGCGCAGTTGTCTGCACAGCCGCCGGGTGTCCTTACACTCGGCGATGAGGTTACTGGGCTCCATGGTGTCGGTGTTCGACATGGTGGAATACGCCCAGTTTCACTCCAGACCTCTGCAGCACCTGATCCTGTCCAAGTGGAACGGGCTGCCTCAGTCTCTGAAGTTCCAGACGATTGTGCTCACCCCGGAGGTTCGCCTGTCCCTTGCGTGGTGGTTAAAGACGACCCACCTCAACAAGGGACGTCCGTTCTGGGTTCCAAATTGGGTCCTGTTGACAACGGACGCCAGTCTTCGGGGCTGGGGAGCAGTTTCGGGTCCACACTTGTTCCAGGGCAGGTGGACACCGACAGAAGCGGAGCTTCCAATAAATATCTTGGAACTCCGTGCGGTCTTCAATGCTCTCCTGCAGGCACAGCGGTTTCTCCAGGGTCACCCGGTGCAGGTCCAGTCGGACAATGCTACCACCGTGGCCTACATAAACAGGCAAGGAGGAACTCGCAGTCGGGCGGCTCTCGTAGAGGTCTCTCGGATCCTGGTTTGGGCGGAGCGCAATCTTCCGGCCATATCAGCGGTCTTCATCCCGGGAGTGCTAAATTGGGAGGCGGACTTTCTAAGTCGCCAGGACGTTCATCCAGGGGAATGGTCCCTGCACCCAGACGTTTTTCAACTACTGGTGGACAGGTGGGGTCTTCCAGAAATCGACCTCATGGCGTCCCGGCACAACAACAAGTTGCCGGTGTACGGGTCTCGCACAAGAGACGAAGGGGCGTCTCTGGTGGATGCTCTGTCCGTCCGGTGGACGTTCAGGTTCACATACCTGTTCCCTCCGGTCTCCCTTCTTCCACGGGTAATCCGGAAATTCAAACAGGAAGGAGGGACGCTCCTGTTGATAGCTCCCGCGTGGCCCAGACGGCACTGGTTCTCAGACCTTCAGGGTCTGTCCGTGGACAGTCCTCTGCGGTTGCCGCTACGACCGGACCTTCTGTCTTAGGGTCCTTGTCTTCACCCGGACCTGACTCGGCTGTCTTTGGCGGCGTGGCTGTTGAGACGGCCATGCTGAGGTCCTGGGGGTTTTCCAGCTCTGTGGTGCGTACCATGTTACGAGCTCGGAAACCGTCTTCCGCGAGGATATACCATCGCGTGTGGCATACGTTCTTCCAGTGGTGTCGACCGAGAGGTTATGCACCGCGGGAGTTTCGTCTGTCTCGGATTCTCGCCTTCCTGCAAGCGGGACTAGATCATGGGCTTCGCCTTGCTTCTTTGAAGGTACAGGTTTCGGCCCTATCTGTCTGGTTTCACCGTAGGATTGCTACAATCCCGGATGTGCGCACCTTTATGCAAGGTGTTCTCCGTATTCAGCCGCCCTTTGTTCCACCTGTGGCGCCTTGGGATTTGGCTGTGGTCCTGAGGGCTCTCCAAGGACCGCCGTTTGAACCACTGGGCTCAGTGGATATTAAATGGCTAACAGCTAAGACTGTTTTCCTTCTGGCCGTTGCTTCAGCCAGACGTGTTTCTGAGTTAGGGGCTCTTTCTTGTAGACCCCCTTTCTTGGTTTTTCATGGGAACAGGGCAGTGCTCCGCACTCGGCCCGAGTTTCTTCCCAAAGTTGTTTCCCAGTTTCATGTTAACGAGGAAATAGTTGTTCCGGCCTTTAACTCACCGGGTCTTTCCGTGGGTGAGGCCTCTTTGGATGTTGTGCGGGCCTTAAGGACTTATGTTGACCGCACTTCTTTGTTTAGGAAGTCGGACGCTTTGTTGTCCTCTATGGCTTCTGTAAAAAGGGTTGGCCTGCTTCAAAGCAAACTTTGGCAGCCTGGATCCGTATGGCTATTTCTGAAGCTTATCTTCATGAAGGCCTACCGGTCCCTCCTTCTCTGAAGGCTCATTCCACTAGGTCTGTGGGTCCTTCGTGGGCAGCTCGACGTGGTGCCTCGGCAGTTCAGATCTGCAAGGCTGCTACGTGGTCTTCTGTCCATACCTTCGTGAGGTATTACAGGTTTGACACCTTCGCCTCTCAGGATGCTTCCTTCGGGCGGCGGATTCTCCTTTCTGCACAGGAGCGTCCCCACCCTTAAAGGATACTGCTTTGGGACATCCCCAAGGTATCCTGTGGATACCCTATGGACCCTGAAGTAGAAAATATGAGATATGGTAAGAACTTACCCTTGTTATCTCTATTTCTACGAAGTCCATAGGGTTCCACAGGACTCCCGCCCTGTCGCACCTGTGCTGCAGATGGGCTTTGCTCTGGTCACCGGTTTTCCGTCTCCCTCTGGTGAGAATGTGATTCTTGTATGTGTCCAGATCTTTGTTCTCTCTCTTCCTTCTCCTCCTCCGGCCTATGGCTTGGTAACTAACTGAGGTGCCTTGGCCCGGGGGCGGGGTATAGGAGGGAGACCTAGTGCATCCTGGGAGGCTGAAAGCTTAACTCTTTGGTGCCCTGCGACTGACGTCACACCTATACCCCAAGGTATCCTGTGGAACCCTATGGACTTCGTAGAAATAGAGATAACAAGGGTAAGTTCTTACCATATCTCATATTATTTATGGTGGTGGTGAGGGGGTATCACTTTCCCCAATCCTTTTGATACTGAAGTAAGGCTTCTGAGGTCAAACCTTAGTGACACAGGTGATTAGATGTTTGGAAGTGAATGAATTAAAAACCGAAAAAGGACTTCTAGGCACGAAAAAATTATTTTAATTTACAAAAATGCCAGTAATTCCCCCATTTAATTAAAATTTAAGTTGCTTTGTTATTGTGTGCTGTTAAAAGCACAGAACTCCTCACCATGCCTTCCAATTTCTAGGTTTAAACTGCATATACAGGTTGAGTCTCCCATATCAAAAATGCTTGGAACCAAGGGTATTTTGAATATCGGAATATTCTGTATTTTGGAATATTTGCTTACTATATTGAAATGTCTTAGGAATAGGACCTAAATCTAAACACAGAATGCATTCATGTATTATATACACCTTATTATACAATATTTTCAATAATTTTGTGGCTCGAACAAAGTTTGTGTACATACATGAAATTCATTTATGTTTCATATACACCCTATACACACAGCCTATAGGTAATTTTATACAATATTTTTAAACAATTTGTGCCTTTAAACAAAGTTTATGTACATTGAACCATCAAAAAGCAAAGGTTTCACTATCTCAGTCATGCTAAAAATATTCCGGAGTTTGGAATATTCCGTATTTTGGAATTTTCTGTATTTCGGAATATTTGGATATGGGAGACTAAACCTGCATAAGCCTCATACTTCCTGTTTCCAAGGATCCTACAAACGAAGTAGCCCAACCATAAAAATATATGAATTGTTTTGAATGCCAAAGCGAAGGTATGTTGGAAGGTCAGGCTAGAGAGATCCAAAATACTGAAATGATAGTTATTCTTGTAGGTGCTAAAAGGAACCTTTGGCGATGTGCAGTCATGCCTTATCCTTTATCAGGATGTAGTTACCTTCCCGGCGGTCGGGATGCCGGCTCTCAGAATACCCGCGCCAGAAGTGCGACAGCAGTCAGAATCCCGGCTTCGGGATCCTGTCTGCTGGCATTCCGATGGTAAGTATTAGAGTTGGGGAGGGTGCGGTTTAGCATTAGGCACTAGGGGGAGGCTCAGGGTTAGGCTGCTTTTTAGGGTTAGGTTGCAAAGGTGTATGGTTAGGCTGCAGGAAAGGTGGGTTAGGGGGAGAGTTGGGATAAGGGGACTTACCTGCAGGCATCATGATTCTGTCGGGATGCCGCTGTTGATATTCTGACCGTCGGCATCCTGACTGCCGGGATTTCCTACCCAACCCCTTATATCTGTACATCTGACATTGCAGTGAGCAGAAATACAGGCATTTCTAGTGTTTGGTATGTTTTGGCGGTCTGTTAATAAATAATTGTACTTTCAGTGTTACAGTATCAGGTCTGGAATGGAAAAACTGATATACAGTATGTAATGCCTGTTACATAATTTACCTAGTGTTGTAATTCCCTGCTGCCTCCTTGTGTTTGGTATTACTAATCTTATCTAGATAAATTCTTCTAAAAAAGGTTATACCCTGGGTGTACTTTGTTGTGATCCCAACTCCCTTCTCTCTGTTCCCTGCTCCCATTGCGCATGGCGATCTCAGGACATGCCATAGCCAAATATTATATACATGCTGCCGTGTGAGAACTGAACTAGATTTTTGTTTCTGCCCTACCATCCATATTGAACCCTGGTCAGAATATAACCCATGGACCCCGCACTGACCTGACCATTTCACCTGCTGAACTGTGCTTCACTTCCTCTCTCATTCCTGTTTCTGTTCTTGTATTTAAACATAAAAACTCTGAATCTGCGCAAACAGACTGCAGCCAATGAACACTCAAGAGATTCCTTACTTATCTCTCATAAACAACAAATAGAAAATTAAAAGTTACTTTTGGCGCTGTCATATAATAGAGGAAAGTCTCTTACATCAATATCAGTCCAAAATGTACCAATCCAGAAAGGTTCCTACTGAAATTCTGTTCCACTTTAATCACACGAGTCTTATTATCTTCTTTCTATAATATAACTCACAAAGGGAAGCAAAAATAGTGCAAATATTGTTTGATGCAAATAAACAACAATTTATTACAGTATTGCACTCACATTCCAGATAAAACAACAGGCGTATAGCATCGCCAATATGATGCACAATGGATCAATAGAGTATGGGACACCAATAAATCCTTAGTTGGTAAAAGGTGGGAGGTAAAACAGGGTTCCGGATACCTGTACCTCCTCTGACGAAGGATCTGAGGATTCGAAACGCGTTAAGCAAGTGGGACAGAACACTTTTGGATAGCGGTGGTGTGGGGGACCGTGTTCATTGTGAGGAGGTACAGGTATCCGGAACCCTGTTTTACCTCCCACCTTTTACCAAGTAAGGACTTATTGGTGTCCCATACTCTATTGATCCATTGTGCATCATATTGGTGATGCTGTCCGCCTGTTGTTTTATTTGGAATGTGAGTGCAATACTGTAATAAATTGTTGCTTATTTGCATCAAACAATATTTGCACTATTTTTGCTTCCCTTTGTGAGTTATATTATAGAAAGAAGATAATAAGACTCATGTGATTAAAGTGGAACAGAATTTCACGAGGAACCTTTCTGGATTGGTAAATTTTGGACTGATATTGATGTAAGAGACTTTCCTCTGTTCTTGTATTATTCCCTACATTATGCGATCTACTTTTCTACCTTTTTTTTTCCATTTGTTTTGCAGTGGTTCTTCAGTAATTAAATTTGATTTGATATTTTGAATCTGATTTCTTAACTTTGCTTTGCATAAGTGACAGTCAATGTATCTTTGGTGGGTATTGTAACAATGAATGTAATAAGTGTCTAGTCAGCCATTCCATTAGATTACATAGGCAACACAAGGGACCAGAGAAGACTCTTTGTAATCGGTGAGAGTTTATGTGACCGTTTAGCAGTGTAAACTATCACACTTTTTAAACTCTGCCAATGTAATTGAGTCTGGGAACATGGAAACTCGCATGTTTTAGATGCAAAAAACTCTCACGTTTTAACTCTCATCCAGATGTTTTCCCATTTTGAAGCTAAATCTCAACCAATTTGGGCGTTTAATGGCAGCATCCTGAAGTATGGGCTTATCATCATCAAACTGAGCTTTTAAAGTGTGGTGTAACTTTAGATATCGATAGAATAACTGTTTGAACAATATAGAATTTCATTTGACATGACAAAGGATTTTAGATGATTATTGGAGTACAGCTGACCAACTGAAATGATCCCAAACTTATACCAGGATATGTTTTTCCACATTTTACGAAGTCCTCCAAAATAATAATAGAGCCATAAAATCGTATACAGGTCAATTTTTGTGTAAAGTACTGCAGACCATATTTCTTACCTGCTAGCAATACAGGTATTTGTAGACTGGTAAGCGGTGACTCAATCTGCTCACTCAGATAATGTTTTAAGGTATCTCCTGGAAAAATCCAAGCCCACCCTTTTAACGCAAGTTGTGTAGCCAGGTAATATAATTTAGCTTTAGGAAGTACTAGAACCCCTGATGCTTTGGAGCTACGTAGTGTATTAATCTTGATTCTTGCCCTCTTTCTCCTCCGCCCTACCCCCAGACAAAATCACATATATATTTATTTATATTATGGAAGACATGTCAAGGAATGTGTATTGCAGCATGTTGTAAATTAGTTAGATTAACCCTCCATGACCTAGTGTGAGGAAGTTTTTTCCAGATGTTCATTTTAAGTTGTAGGTATTTAATAACAGGATTGATGACTTACATATTGTTAAACATATTTTTAGTTATCCAGTTCCCAAGATATTTCAATTTTACAGTCCATTTTAAAGGATGCTGCATCCTCTTTCCAAGGATTTTTGCGACAAAGAGGAAAAATATTGGCCTTGGACGGTGCCTGAAGCAGCTGCTGACTCCTTACACCCCCACTCGCTTACTTCCATATGCAGATGATGGATTAGTACTTGGAATCTCCCGTAATTCAATTGGGGGTCAAACTTTTAGCTCTCTGGAACTTGCTGCCTCGCTTGTTTACTAATGCTCTTTTAGTTTCTTAGAAATATAAATTGCAACCCAAATACTTAGCACTCTGGGCCTCATTCAGAGGAGGTCGTTAGATGCAAGCGGTCGCTCTGAATCAGGGCGGCCGCTTGCATCCTGAACGGCTGCCTCCTTGTCGATCGTTAAGCTGTGGGTTAACACCCACAGCTCTAACGACCGATAGGGGTGATGGTCGCGATGGCCAAGACCATCGCGACCATCGGGGCTTACGACCAGACCCTAGGGTAGGGTCTGGGCACTCGTAAGCCCCAGGGAGCTTCCTGCTCTGTTTGAGCAGGAAGTTCCCCACTGACATCAGCAATGATGTCAGTGGGGCCGCCACCCAAACGGCAAGCGTTCCGACTGGAACGCCTCCGTTTGGCCAGGCACGCCCCCGGCACGCCCAGCAAACGGGGCGAGCTGTCACTCAACATCGACAGCTCGTCCCGTCTGCTACGAGACCCCTAACGACGGAGCACCCGTCGTTAGCCGGGTCTCGCGCATGTGCACAACGGAGCCGGCTCCGTTGTGCGCATGCGCTGTGGGGCAACATCAAGTCGGTTGTGAGCGCTCTGCGCTCACGACCGACTCTGAATGAGCTCCTCTATACTTAAGTTTATTTTGTATCCTTTTATTTTTAAAATAAAAATGTAAAGCACTTTGAGTCCTATTGGGAGAAAAGTGCTACATAAATAATATTATTATTATTATTATTATTAGGGTATCTTAACAGCTGCTGCAGCCAGGCATGGCAGTGGGGTTGGATCTGTAGAGATACCAGCACCATCTGCCAATGCGGCGGGACCCGGCGGAGACTGCGGGCATGGCGGTGGGCCTGGATCTTGGAGGATCCAGACCCTGTCAGCCATTACTGCAGAGTGCAACAGCGGCCATATGTTCAGCAGTGGTGGGCTTCCACTTCTGCCCTATGTGCGCAATGGCATTGTGGCTCATTTAACGAAATGGTGCCGCGAGCCGTGATTGGCTCGCATGCAGCACCATTTTTCGAAGTTCAAGTTGGCTTTGGCAAGCCAATCGCATCTCTAGGCTGGTTGTTCTGGAGGGGTGACCCCATTTTAGTTTCAGCCCTGGGCTGGCCAATTTGGGGCTGGTTAATGTAATGGCAGGGGTATCCCATGCTGTGTGTACTCCTACTGTGGCATTATCCACCCTAGCTGGTTCAGCCTCGTGCTAGTTATTGGAAAATAGGGGAAACCCCACAGTTTTTTTTCCCCCCTATTTTACAATACAAGATCAGGCTCGGAGGTCCACGGCTGATTACTGATTTCCTGGGGACCCCATGCATTTTTTTGTTTAATATATATCTTTTCTTTAGTTTGCGCAGATTATTCTCTGTAGTGTGGCTCTGCCCCTTATTATGTTAATTTTGTGTGCGAGTGGCAGCTGCCAAACAATGGAAGTTTGTGTATGGTGATACAATCAACAAACTGTTTCATCAGATGCAGATTGGAGGTCTGCTGAAAAATTGGACAACACGCATAGATTATATGTAGAATCTGTGACCAGGTCTGCAACAGGATTGTATAAACAGTCTTATCTCCTGAGGATTGGGCAGGTGTGTACCCAATTTAAGATAATCCAGAGGGCAATTTTTTCCTAATGTATTACTCTTGTGTATTGGTCAGCATAACTTGAGCATCATGCACACACATATAAGAATCATAAAATGCTTAGGTGTAGATTTACTAAAGCTTCTACAATTGAAAAGTGGTTTTGTTGCCCATAGCAACCAATCAGATTCTATCTATCATTACTCTAGTGCATCCTAGAAAATGATAGCTAGCATCTGATTGGTTGCTATTGGCAGCACAAACACTTTTCATTTTTAGGAGCTTCAGTAAACTTACCCCTTAATCCATTTTATCGCTTTGAACTGTTGGACATTTAAATTGTTCACTATGGCTGGCCACGTTTAATTCCCTAGTTAATTCCACCAGACCCTCATCAATCCATCCCATTCTTTTCCCGCCTGCCTCTGCCCAACCTTCCCGTCCATGTTACATGCTCTGACTCCATTCTCACCAGTATCTGGAAAAGAAGCCATGGCCCTAATTGTGCGGATTTTCTACAACCACCTTTCTTTCCCCTTACTCCCTGATTGACTCATTTCAGTCTGGCTTTCGTTCTCTCCACTCCTCAGAAACTGCCCTCACTAAAGTCAGCAATTACCTCCTTGCTGCCAAATCTAAGGGTCCACTACTCTCTGCTCATTCTCCTTGAACTCTGCTGCGTTTGACACTGTAGACCACCCTCTCCTCCTGCAAGTCCTTCACTCCGTCCATCTGCATGACACTGCCCTTACCTGGCTGTCCTCCTACCTCTCTGACCGTTATTTCTCCGTCTCCTCTCATGACCACACACACACTTCCCCTACCAGTAGATGTCCCCCCAAGGGTCTATTCTTGGAACTCTCCTATGCTCACTTTATATATCCTCTTTAGGTGAGCTCATAAGCTCTTTTGGCCTCCTATATCATCTCTTCTCTATGCTGATGACACTCAGATCTACCTCTACCCCCCTGATTTTTCCCCCTATCTCCCTGCCATTTCCTCCTGGATGTCCCAGCATTTTCTTAAACCTGTCTAAGACTGAGCTGATAATCTTCCCACCCTCCTGAATAACCTCACCTCCCACCTTTTCATTATCTATTGCCAGCGCCACCATCTTGTCTAGCCCACAAATGCGCTCTCTATAAGTTGTTCTTCACTCCTGTCGCAGTCCTGCCATTTCCATCTCAGAAATATCTCCAGGATCAGACCCATTCTCACCATGGATGCAACGATGACCCTCATCCACTCACTGGTCATTTCCCGACTGGACTACTGTAACCTCCTCTTAACTGGCCTCCCTGACTCCCACCTCTTTCCACTTTAGTCTGTCCTCAATGCTGATGCAAACATACTACATCTTCCTCCCCTCTCCTGCAAGCCCTACACTAGCTTCCCCTCCCCTTCAAAACCCAATTCATACCTCTCGCACTCACTTCCGAAGCCCTCCCCCTATCCTCTCCTATTTACATCCCCTCCCTTACCACACTTCAGCCCCCAAATTGATTGCCAGCTCTCCTTCCAAATGATTACTTCCTCCCACTCCTACTTCTAAAACCCTGTACACACTGGACAATGTGTGTATTTAGTGATACCGGCAGCGGCGGACTCTGCGGTGGTGCCGGCATCGGTAAGTGCACACACACTTGATGCCGGCAACAACAAACAAACACTTAGTGACTGCGCTACCCTAGCCAATGAGGGACCGGACAGGGACAACAGCCAATATGATTGAATTTTTTTTCTCTGGGGGCAAGTGTGTGTGTGTGTTTTCTTTTTGTGGGGACCATTTTGTTTTATATTTATTTTCTGTGCGGCCGTTGTTTGTTCTGTGGGGGCCAATGGTTTTTTTCTGTAAAGGGCAATGTTTGTGTGTGTTTCTCTGTGGGGGCCAATTTGTGAGTGCTTTTTCCCATGGAGAGGTGTGTGTGTGTTTGTGTTTGTGTGTGTGTGTTTCCTGTGAGGGACTGATGGTTGTGCCTTTAGCAATTTTAAAATCTTGTTCAGTGTGCCCAAGTTGGAAATCACGTGAACAAGAAACAAATCTGACTAGTGTCACTTCTATAAACTGCACATCTAGGTTCCTTGGTGCTTTGCTTCTGGGCAGGTGTTATGTGAGGTGTTTGATCTGTGACACTGCTGAAACTTGACATTAAAAGTGTAATTTGGTCACTTTCAGTTCCATCTTGAAAATGCTGGTATGTTTAGCTTAAATTTTGAATAAACACTTTGATTAGCAAGTAAATTTGAAGTTATTACACGTGTGTCCATTGTGTATATGAATAGCATACCTCAGAGATTCCCAAATTCTGTCCTCAAGGCACCCTAAAGCCAGGTACACACTATACAATATGTGTACCCAACGATGTCGGATGCGGCGGACCCGTACACACTGGACGATGTGTGGATTGAGCGATATCGGCAGTGGCGGGCCCGCCGGGGGAGTCGGCATCTGTTAGTGCATACACACTTGCCGATGCTGGCAACGGGGAGGGGGGGGGCATGCTGCATTCGGCAGCATAGCATTATTAGCGATATCCCCAGATTGGACTGCATGTACAGACGACTGGGGATATCGTTAATGACTCACGGGAGCGCACATCATTCATCAGTAAGTGCATACACACTGGACGATTTGAATGAAATTTTGTTGAAAGATATCGTTATCATTAATATCGTTCAAATACATCGTTCAGTGTGTATGGGGCTTAACAGTCCAGGTTTTAAGGATATATGCATGGTCACAGGTGACTTAATTAGTTCCTTAATCAATTTAATTTAACCACCTGTGCTCAACCATGGATATCTGTAAAACCTGAACTGTTGGGGTGCCTTGAGGACTGCGTTTGGGAACCCCTGCTGTATCTTCTGCTATAAACTACAAGGAATGAACAGTAACAGTTACTGTGTATTTTTAAACTAGAATTTAAGAATATTAAGTTGATTGTGCTACCAGCAGATGGGGATATGACCCTAGTTATGAGCTTTCTGATGTCTTCTATTATGATTTGCAATACTTTTCTTTCACACTTAGAACAGAAAAATAATGATCACAGGATTGTACCGTAATATTTTTTTAGGACAATACTTTGCTCTGTTATCAATACGAGTGCATGTGTCATCAGCAAATATTAAAAGTGTAACTTCATTTTCTTTATAGTGTTTGGGAGCAGGTGGATAAGATGATCTAGTATAGCTCTCACTTTACTTCATATACATATGCAACTATTTTAATTGTACCCCTTGTGGATGGAATCAGTTGTCGTCTGTATAATATAGGTGATTTACTTGGATAAAATACCTGTCCTCATGTCCAGTAATGTCATGCATCTGGAATTGGCCCTTCAGTGTATTGAAGCCAGGATCACAATATGTAGCTTGAATAAAGCCAGAAAGCTCAGAGAATTGCAGTGTTGCTAGTATATTGCTCCATATGACATTGTGCATATTGTTGGCAGATACTCTTCAGAACAAATGAACTCTGTCTGGTTGAGTTATATTTTAAAGGAGGGTGAAGCTAATATATTTTTTTGTTCAGATTGTATAGTTCTGGAAGTCTGTATATGTTGCCTGCTTAGTACTTTTACATGTGAAACTAGACTATTCTTACGTGTGTGTTTGTATTATTTTATAAAGCAATATAACTTCCATTAGCCCAATTTTAATTTCAAGAACTTACATTTTATGTGTATCCATATCTTTCAGGTGTTCTTCAGATGATGCAAGCTAGAATTGGAGCCCTGCAAAGTGCAATTGATAGGTAGGTTTCATACACTCTTACAGTACTGTACATAGATATGTGTACTGTTATTATACTAACTATTTGTTTTTTTATTCCTTGCCAGAATAAGAGCAAAGATTGTGGATCCATATAATAAAATTGTATCCCGCACTGCACAACTAGCACGTCTGCAGGTAGGTAAATGGCGTTTTGCTTTTAAATAAGAGATTCAACATTATGAAAAAGTTTGTTTTACATTGGTAGAGTACAATACTTGTGATATGATGCCCCTTACTATTAGTATGTTGGATTGTGCTTGCATTGAGCTTTGGATTATTGTGAATAATTATTGAAATGTGTATACCATATAAATTTTCTAGCACAACAATAAAAAAAACAAAAATGAGGTGTGACAGCATTTAAAGCAACTGCGTGTCTGTTCCTTGGCTACTGAGCATGGTATTACTGTGCTTCGTTTTCCGTAGATAGTCAACATCCTAAATCAGTGTTTTCCAAACTCATTCCTCAGGGAGCACTAAAGGGCGGTACACGCTAGATGATGTTTAGTGTGTACCGACCTCATTAGCGATGGAATCCAGCCGGTAGCGACTAAGCGATGACGGGGGCAATGCTACATTCGAGCGCACATAGTCAGCGACATAGCGGGAACACACTGGCTGATGTGCCCAATATGTCGCTCCAATCTATTGGATCGGATGACCTATCGTTTAGTGTGTACCCGGCATAACAGTGCATATACTCCAGGTCTCCTCCTGTAAATCTTTTAGTGTAAGCCAGTAAAGAATACACCTGTGCACCAAGCAGGAAAAATGGAAACCATGCACTGCTAGAAGTGATTTGCGGTCAGGTGAGACAGAGCCTTTCCTGTCATACTTGGGTATACTCCAGAGTTTTGACTATAAACATTATAAGAAAAATGTAAAGAATATATTATAAATATTTTCTTTGTACTTTTCTAATCCGTTTTATAGTCAAAACTCTGGAGTAAAGTGTACATTTTCCACACATCCCTGATCAAAACACACCACATTCCCAGAACTATATACTGCTGCACCTTTGTATAATGCCCACATGAACGCTCTTCTTCATATATGTATCTGTAACTCTGGCTCTGATTCTAGCCAATGCCTCCCCAGCCATTTACCTCACCGCACGTCACTCACTTTTAGTGCTCACTGCTCCTTAAGGAAAGAGTGTGGGAAACACTGTCCTAAAGGAAGCACAGATTAAATATACTTATATATATATCTATATCTATCTATATATATCTATCTATCTATATATATATATATATATATATATATATATATATATAAAACCGTGGATCCATATTACAAAATGTTATCATTGTAACAAAAGTGTGCTTATTCGGGATAGCCTGATATATAATGTTATAAAATATAAGCATTGCATCTCGTATACATTGATAAAATGTATTTTTTGCAGTCTGCTTGTGATTTACTTCGAAGAATTATTCGCATCTTGTACCTCAGTAAAAGACTTCAAGGTCAGCTGCAGGGTGGTAGTAGAGAGATAACTAAAGCTGCTCAGAGTCTAAATGAGCTGGGTAAGTTTACATTTACTTCTGGGTTCTGTATGGGGAACAGAAGCATAGATTACTTTCCTCCAGCTCTCTTTACCTTGCAGAAAACATTTTTTTAATTTTTTGTAAAACAATTGCTACAGTGGTACCCTAAATCACTCTTAACATTATTAGATATTGAACAATATTGAATTTCAAACAATTATAGCACACGCCTGATTCAGAGGTGGACGGAATTAAAACATTGGGTGCAAGCCCCAGAGGTTTCAATCTGCGCATGCGTCCCGATAGTTACTGCCAGGGACACATCAAAATTGTATGGATATCTACTGAAGATGTGTCCACCTCTAAATCACCACCACTGTCTTGTCTATAGCCACAGAGCTGTATCATTACTTGGTGTAGAGTAATCTGTTAAGTTTGTTTATTTGATGCATGATTTATTTATTGTTCAGATTATTTAAAATTGCTTAGTTATGTACATTATACAGTATGTTCTTAAAGTGCAAAATAAGTCTATAAAAATAAGTATTAATAATTGTGCGAATCATACATATGATGTCATACATTTAGAGATGGCACAAAGGCTGGACAGTGTGTGTCTGGGTAGACCCGTGAGGGACAGACATGAGAGATACGGCTCAGCAGCCCTGGTCTGTGGGAGATTACAGTCTAGAACCATTACTCAGATGTTTTACTAGCTGCAGTATATTGTTACATTGCTTTGTGAAATATACCAGACAACTCTGATTACTTGCGCGGAAACTGCTCTATATTATATGCTTATTATAACATATACTACATAATATATGGGGAAGTAAAGTATCTTTACTACGAACACAGGAAATACTGAATTTGTATCTTCAATAAACAGTGAACATGAACCTCCCCTTCCCTTGGGGTCATTTGTGATATTTATTTCTTGCTGTAAAAAGGATCTAATAAGATTTATAGGAAATGTACAATTTCTAACTGCAAGAGAAATTCCATATATGTGTCAGAAACGGATGTTTCTTTTACTGTAGGGATACTTTGTCTTAAGGTGGACATTTTCCAGTAGTATACTGGCTATGTAAGGGAAATGTATATCATTTTATGAATATTTTACCTGCACATAAATGATTTTTCACATTTCTTGTACTGTCATGAGGAAACAAAATTGAAGCTAGCTCTGTGCATTCATAACACTGGGGAACAAAAATATATATATATATTTCTTTCTTGCCAAGGATTTAAGATCGGTTTGAGAGTACTCGCATATCCTCTTTTCACATTAGATCTTTGCTATAGCTGAATTGGCTCCAGTTTTCAAATTACTGAAAAATTATAAAATTCAATTATTTTCTCTATTTGAAGTACCTTACTAGTCTAGGCCGCTTTACTTAACAGAATCGTCTTCGCTTTGCTTTTTTTTTTAACAACTACCCCCTTTCAACATTAACAAGAATTAGTTTTATTTGTGATCACGTAGCTGGTAGTCACGTTTGAGTCACATAACACATTCAAATCTCCTCACTAACACTGGGAGGAGGCGTGGAGGTGCACTGCTGAGCCTGCTGGGACATCCTAAGACCACAGCCACGCCTCCTCCCAGCATACAGAGAGACGCAACACATAACACATTCAAATCTCCTCACTAACACTGGGAGGAGGCGTGGCAGTGCACTGCTGAGCCTGCTGGGACATCCTCAGACAACAGCCACGCCTCCTCCCAGCATACCGAGAGGAGCAATGCACTGCTGAGCCTGCTGGGACATCCTCAGACCACGCCTCCTCCCAGCATACCGAGAGGAGCAATGCACTGCTGAGCCTGCTAGGACATCCTCAGACCACGCCTCCTCCCAGCATACAGAGAGGACCAAGTGACGTAGTTAGCACACCTCCTGTTCCTTTGTACGGCCCTCTCTCTGTCCCACCACAACCAATTTCCCGCCGGTTGGGCTTGTTTTGTTCAGTACATCCTTGGCTTTTGTTGGGAGTTAGCACTGAATGTGTAAAACAAAACGTTTTCACTGTAAAAATGAGTTCTTCTCGGGGATGTACTAACAACCCTGATGTTTTTTGTTATTAGTGGCAAATATAGTGTTGCAAAAGAAAGAAAAAATATAACTGTATTCATGAAACAAGCGTATCGGGCTTATTTTGGACGTTGCATAAGCCAGCAAGACAAGATTTGGGTGCCTACACCTATGTGGAATCACTCCGCAATTGGACTAAAGGTGATCGAAAAGGAGTTAATTTCGGCATACCTATGATGTGGTGTGAGCCAAAAGATCACTTGAGTGACTTTTTGTGCTGTAACTGTGAAGGGTATGAATCGATTTAAGAAACGCAAATGGAATACCCAAGTATGAATTCTGCAAAACAACTGATACCACATAGCGAAGATTTACCTGTACCATCATTCAGTTCTTTGTGCAAAGTTGATGTGATGATGTGGAAATGTTAATTTCATCCAGTGCAAGTGACAACACAGATGAAAGTGAGTTTGAAGAAAATTCCTCTACTCCAAACAAATTTACTGAAAAGGAACTAAACGATTTAATTTGTGACTTGAATTTATTGAAAAAAGGAGCTGAGCTTTTAGCATCCAGCCTTCTGGAAAAGAACTGTCTTGAGCCGGATGTTACTATAACGTTGTATCGAAAAAGAGAGCAAGCCATACTTTCGTTCTTTAGCCAAGATAATAATCTTGTGTATTGCAACAATATTCCGGAACTTCTCCAGATGATGGGCTTAACAGAATATCGAACAGAAGACTGGCGGCTCTTTTTGGATAGTTCTAAAAGGAGCTTAAAATGCGTATTACTGCACAATGGGAATAAATTTGCGTCGGTTCCTATCGGTTATTCAACAAAACTTAAAGAACAGTATAAAATTATCAAGTTAGTCTTAGAAAGAATTGCTTATTCTCAGCATCAGTGGTCTGTTTGGGTTGATTTAAAAATGGTAAACTTTCTTCTTGGGCAGCAAAGTGGATATACTAAGTATCCTTGTCACATATGCTTATGGGATAGTCGTGCAAAACGAAAGCACTGATAGCAAAACGTATGGCCTCCAAGAGAAGTTATAACTGTAGGAGAAGCCGACATCATTCATGAGCCCTTAATTGACAGGAAAAAATTCATACTGCCGCCTCTCCATATCAAACTGGGTTTAATGAAACAATTTGTAAAAGCATTGGACAAATCAGGCGATTGTTTCATGTATATTTGTCGAACATTTCCATCTCTTAGTATTGAAAAATTAAAGGCCGGAATTTTTGATATCCCACAGATACGGAAACTGGTGAAGGATCCAAATTTTACCACATCTATGACTGAAACCGAATCTGAAGCATGGCTGAGTTATGTGTCTGTGATTTTTAGGCAATCAGAAGACAGACAACTATCATGAATTAATCCACAACATGCTAAAATGTTTCGAGAAAGTAGGTGCCAACATGAGTATTAAAGTACAGTTTTTTTGTTTAGCCATTTAGATCACTTCCCGTCCAATCTAGGAGATTTAAGCTAAGAACAGGGTGAACGGTTCCACAAGGATATTCAGGTAATGGAAGAAAGATAAAGGAAGGTGGGATCATCACATGATGGCTGATTACTGTTGGAGTCTGCAGAGGGACTGCCCGCAACAAGAATACAAAAGAAGATCCTACAAAAAATGGTTCTCATAGCTTCCTTACACTTATGTATGTAATTATATTGTGTCTTTTTATAACATTTTACGAATCAAATTTAATCAGAATAAAAAATATATATTTTTAACTATTTTTAACATCGTTTAATTAAACTTTTCATAAATATTAAAGACATATGCATATCTCAAAAACTAGAGCCAATTGAAAAATAAGCATGGCATATTCATGATCAGGAGCACAAAATTAATCGAAATAGACTCTTAAATCCCTGGCAACAGATTGATTGTTCCCCAGTGCTAACAAAGTGTCACATGAAATTGGAACAATAATTAAATTTTTTTTTGCATATTTAATTGTAAAATATCTCTACTGAAACTGTTGGTTTCACACACATACTTTATAAAAATAAATCATAATAAAAAAATGGCTAGGCCGGGATCTTGGAAGCTGGACCATGCTGGGAGCCCTAGGTGATTGGGCAGCAGATAAAGACACAGTTGATTGGGCGACCGGCTCGGCGGCACTCTCCTCATGCCCAAAGGCAAGGGTGGCACTGTGAGGTAATTTGGGCCCAGAAACAGACTGGAGGGATGGTGTCTTCTCAGAAACTGGCAGGCTGGAGTTCCCCACTAGGACTGGCGGACAGGAGCCCACCACTAGGACTGGCAGCTCACTTCATGTTCACATCTAACAAACATGCACAAGAGCCTGTTTACACTGGATTGCAGGTGCTAGCTAGTGTTTGACAAACAAACATACACAGTGACAAAGGTGCCTCTGCAGCCTTTTACATGCTTTCCAACCACTCCACCTACCTACATCTCTCTCTAATGGCAACTTGTAAGATAAGATTGGGAGATCCTGTAACAAGAGCCTAGTCTCATACCTGGTAGCAGCATGAAAACATTGTTTGAGTAACATTTTGAAATCTGGAAAAGTTACATAGATGCACTAACTGATCCTTCCACTGAAAGTATTAACTTTAACTTCCTTCTGTAGAGAAGCCCCCATCCAATCCATGCAGAAAAGAGAGAACCGTTTCTCCACAAAAAGGGCATAGAAGGGAGTCGGGGAGTATCCAATGTTGCAGAATACATTTTTAGCAGCAGCAGAAACTTTCAAAAGTAATTACTTATAGACCATCATAATTGCAACCCAGCCGGAGTCAGAAGTTACAGTGCACGCTCATTGTTTCTCTTGCTCCCTTTTCCTTACTTGATTCATTTTGAAAGTTGTCTGTTAATGGAATATTGTTCTGTGAATGTACAACACACCGGAAGATGTTAATCAGCTCTCTTCTTGTGAATATGTTGCACTTATTTGTGATATGCTTGCTCAGCCATTGCAGTTGGGAATGAACAATACCAGAAGGGTAAGGACTCCATATGCTGAGTGTGTATTCCCTAACACTGCTTGTGATGCATGTTTGTGCCTGCCTTGTCATTATGACAGGTAGTAGGATCAGATCCTTCTACACCCACTAAACTTTGTTCATTTACATTAGCTGATTTCCATGGATCTGTGTAGGTGTTGCAATTATTGGGCTGATGATTTTAATTTATATTCCATGTGTTTCAGTGCCATTAGATGGATCTTTACCCATCAATTACATAGGTATTTGTGATATTTCTGTACTTTTCCTACCTTACAAAGCTACCTAAACATATATAACACATATTATCTGTTAGGTGTTTGTACAATAAAGCAAAGCTTGTGCTGACAGTCTACATGAATACACCTGTGTTAAATCAAAAGATGTACATCCAATGCATGAAATACTAGTGGTTTCTAATAGTTTTCTTTTGCAGTCCAATCCTTTTTATTTTTGCATTGTTTTGATCAGCCTAAGTAGGTCACTTCCATTTGCCCTCAAAGAGTCAAAACCTGTGTCAATTATGACCATGAAGGGCATCCGAAACACTTAAAGGGGTGTACGTGTGTCCCTCAATCCCAATGCTGCAACTTGGGTGTGTGTGAGCGGTGCCGTCGCACAGAGCAAAGAGCCCTGCATCTGTTAGCCTGGTGCCTGGAACGGAACCCTGCAGCCAGAATCGCTGCTGCCGTTCCACCCGGAGCATCCTTTGGACACTCCAGACATGCACACTGCAACCTGTACAGCACATCGGAGTCTGCAGAGGATGCTCCTGGCTGTGGTGTAATTCCCGGCATAATGTCATGCGCTGTAACGGCACTGCTCAATGCCTAAAATGGAGTGCACGTTCATTTTCATTTCAGTAGTAACAAAACCACCAGGCCCTCCGCACATCATCATCACATCCCAGAATTCCCCTCAGACCCTGGATATGTCCTCAAACCCTCACTTGCAATAAAATGCTCTATATACATTTAGATCCCACATTGCTCCTACATAGATCCCCACCATGGCCTTTTGTCTTTCTGCCACTCATTTGAGAGTACCAGTGATTACGCATAACAAATCTAGTACCCTAACTAATCACTTAATAAATAATAATAATTTGAGCATAAAAATCTGTCCCTTTCTGTCCGTAGCCTGCGGAGAGAGAACATGTACTGTACTACCTCCTCCTCCTCCTGACATGTGCTGCATAACCTTCTTGCATTGTGTAGAGAAGCTCTTGATCCAGAAGATAACTGCTACTTGTTTAATCTTAATAAGCAGAGAATAAATCAGACTGGAGGCTCCCTGTTGGCTTGTTGAATTACGAAATCACACATACTCATAGGTCTTCGTTGAAAACAGTACCAAATTTTCTATGTGTGGATAATCATACACTAGATCTAAAGGAAGATGTAACTTAGTGGAATAAACAGTTAATAAAACCACAGAAAATTGGAGACTCAGAGAGGAGAATTCAATTCCCCAGCATCAGTGCTGTGTTCTGTTCCAGAACTTTACATAGTGTCCACTGGCATCACAAGGTTGGGAAAACTTGTAATGTCTGCAGTTTAAAATATAGTGTGTGTGTGTGTGTGTGTGTGTTCTATCCTTTACCTGTCAAACCTAAAAACACCATACTACCCACACTCCCCTATATACTTTATAACAATCCAGTAGCATTACATGTGTGAACCTCCCAGGTGGTGCTTTATGCTGTTATTGGGGTGAGGTAAAAAAAACCCTCAGTTGACTGACAGTCTGTTGGTGATGCGGATCTGCCTTGGCAAGAGGAGTATCCCTAACCCCATCAAATACTGTAGATCTGAAGATTTGTGTGTCGCCTGCGCATATGATATGTGAATGTATAGCACCCTGATGCAGCCCAATTAGATTCAATGGATACATTTTCCCTTCTTTATAAATATTAGATCAGATGTAGTGAAGCATGAACCTTGGCGCAGCTAGTGTGCTTAACTAAAATGTGTGGATCATAACATGGTGCGCAAACGATATAATTATATTGAAAGCACATTTATTTAAACAATCATATAATAGGTAAAATAATTAATGTATAGTAAAACCATCAATTTTTTAAATCGGTGATGTAACAATATGAAAACGGCTCTCTGAATCAGAGAGTGTTACAACATTCCTATCAGAGGCGTAACTAGGGTATGTGGAGCCCAGGGCAAGTTGAATAACGGCGCCCCCCCTACAATATGAAGCAAATTATATATGCGCGCCTGCGGTGTGTGTGGGGGAAAAGGGCGTGGTCACATGCCAATGGGTGTGGCCACATGCCAATGGGTGTGGCAACATGACATGCCACCCATTTCTCGTCACTCTGGGAACATTACTTTCCATTCTACATGTTCCTTACCAATAAGGTGTTTCTCATAATACAGAACCTATGAAGAAATGTATCCTCCCTGGGAAGACTGCCTCTTCAGTCGGTACTCTCTATTCATGTAGGTCACATCGTCCGAAAGATGCCTGTTTGATTAGGAATATTAACAAGGTCATCATCATACAACAGCAGTTCAACCACACTTGTTCCCCCTGTGTAACTTCCCTCCCCCTGCGTCTCAGCCACACAATCTCCCCCTGCGTCGTCTCAGCTACACCATCACCTCCCCCCGCATCGTCTCTCAGAACACCATCACCTCCCTACCAAGTTGTCTCTCAGCCACACCATCGCCTCTCCCACTGCGTCATCTCTCAGCAACACCATCACCTCCCCCACTGCTTTGTCTCTCAGCCACACCATCACACACTGACACAGACACACATACACACACTGACACAGATACACATACACTAACACAGTGCAATTGTAAGGGAAGCTTATTCTGTTAGCAATATAGGTGAAGCTGCTACTTACCTTGAAGAAATTGGCTGACGGTATAAGAGATTGACGTCCAAAGACAGCAATATTTTCAGCTCTGGCATTTTCGGCGCGTAGGGCGCTGTGGCTTAATCAGTGACAGAATGCAAGAATGCTGTGTCACGGGAAGTGTATTTATTGGGAACTAGATAAATTGGTCTTCTCAAGCTACTGGGGGTAAATACATTTTTCTTCTGTCTACGGCTCCTCTCTTTAGAAGATATTACTCTGGAGATTAATTTCGGTCCTTTCATGCTCGAGGATGGTCATGTAGTCGCTTCTGAGGAGGACAATCAAATTCCCGTGGTTCCAGAGGACATGACAAAGCTGCAATAACTTCATCTCAACCGGAGGTTAAGTCCACTACCAAGTCTCGTGCAGGCTTCCCTCTCTCATGGGGGACCCCAGAATGGGAGCGCGTCTTTGGGACTTCGAAGTATGGATACAAGCTCATTTTTAATCTTCAACCTACACCTAGGTTTTTTACCAGGTTTACCAGTTTCCAATGATAGAAGTGTCATTTTACATGAAGCAATGGACAGGCTTATATCCACGCGAGTGGTGGTCCAAGAAATCAGACCGAAAAGAGTTTTTACTTGGTCTCTTCATGGTTCCGAAGCCAGACGGCTCGGTCAGACCTATTCTGAGCTTGATAGATCTCACTCCATCCTAAGGATTTTTAAGTTCAGCATGGAGTTCCTTCAGTAGGTGTTTGCAGACCTAGAGGAAGGCGAAGTCATGACAACTCTAGATATCAAGGACGCCTATCTTCACATCCGTATCTGAGATTCACAGTTCGAAATTCACATTTCCATTTTCAGGCCTTTCACTTCGGAAACAAGAGATCACTATTATCCTTTGCCTGGATGATCTCTTCTGAAGACACATTCCAGGGAAACATTATTGCACATCAGTGACTCACAGCACTCTCATTCGTCAAGGGTAGATTCTGATCTTTCCCTAGTCCCATCTGCAGCCGGTGCAAAGGCTACAGTTTCCTCCCTCAGGAAGAGGCAACTTCTATTCAGGAGATAGTGAGAACGGTCCTTCGACATCGGTCAGGTATAGGTGCATGTTTGCATTTGACTCCTGGAAAAGATGGTTGCAGCATTCTCGGCAATTTCTTATGGAAGGACGTTTCAGCTAGACCTCTTCTCAAAATGGACAGGGTCTCATCTTTTCCTTCACCAACGGGTAAGGTTAGGTCCTAGAACTCGGATATCTTTTTCTTTGGTGGTTGTACTCGATACACCTATATGGAGGGAAAGAGATTCGGAGTGTGCAATTGGAATCTTCTCACCAAAGACGCATGTCTGAGAGGCTGGGGGCTGTCATTCAGGAACGCTACTTCCAAGCCTGCTGGACAGCACAGGAAGCGTGTCTGCCGATTAACATATTGAAATTAAAGAGACAGCAGATCACTTGTGGTGAGGCCGAGCAGTCAGGGTCCAGTCGGACAATGCTACCACATACATAATCAAACCAAAGGTCGGCTGGCTATGAAAGAAGTAAGCCGGATTCTAATCTGGGCAGAAAAGTTCGCGATAGGCAGGATGTGCATCCAGGGGAAAGGGTGCTACATCCTCAGGTTTTTCACCTGCTTGTTCAATGGTGGGGTCTTCCACTGGTCGACCTCATGGCATCCAGACAAAATCATCAACTGTCTTTCTATTGCTCTTGGACGAGCGACCCGCAGGCAGTGGCAGTGGTCACATTGCCAGCGCCGTAGCAGTTCCAATTTGTCGATTCCCTCCGTTCCAACTTCTCCCTCTATTCTACACATCAAAAGGGAGAATGACAAGGTTTTATAGGTGGCTCCGAAATGGCCTCGCAGAGCTTGGTATTCCATCATTCAACTTCTGCGGGTCGCCGATCCGTGGCTTTTGCACCTAAGAGAAGATCTCTTATTACAGGGTTCTTTAGTCTATTCAGACTTAGAGTGGCTAGGTTTGGCGCCATGGCTGTTGAAAGGGCCTTCTTACAACGTAAAGGGATCCCACCCAGGGTAATCTCTGCTATGCTCAGAACCCAGTAAGAAGTTACTGCACTTCTAAACATTACCACCGTATTTGGAAGGTTTATGTTTCAGGGGTGAACGTAGAGGGTCTCCTCCTACTGAATTCAACCCAGCCAGACTTCTGCTTTTTTTTTTTTTCTCCAAGCAGGTTTTTCAGCGGGTCTGGGTTTGGATTCTCTAATAGTTCAGTAATCAACTCTGATGATGTTCTTCCAATAGAAGATGGTATTCTTACCTGAGGTGCAGACTTTTCTGCAGAGTATGATACGGTTACGACCACCCTGTCTCACGACTCCAGGGGATTTGGATCAGTGCTCGAAGTGTGGCGGTATGCAATGGTATGGCATACCGCCCCGTCCAGTACTTTTTTTTTATTTTGTTTTGTAAGTTCGGCAGGGACAGCAAAGCGTGGGCCTCCGCACGTCACCCTGACAGTGCTCAAAGGCTCAGTCACAGGAGGACAGCCCGTAACACAACTCATACTTAAAGCCAGCCGCAGTTTGTGTGACTGGCTCTGTAGTGACGCTGCGGACTTACCCCCGCTCAGCACGGCAGCAGGGTCGGGCTGAGCGGGGGGTGGGGGAGAGAGAAGAAGGGGAGTCAGGCATACGCTGGTGTGCTACAGAGTCTTGCAGCAGGGGCGGGCTGAGCGGGGGGAAGTCAGGCATACACTGGTGTGTGTCTTCATATGACACAGGGACAGCTGAAGGGGTGCAGCCTCAGTCAGGCTGTACTTTCCTGGAACAGGGGCGGAGTTACACCGCACCACAGTTTCCCCAGCCCCTAACCCCCGCCACTGCTCTGTCCCACTGTGCAGCTATATGACATGGGCTGCTGCTGCTGGTAGGGCATGTGGCCTGCACCTGGATTGACGTGCCGCTGGGGCAGACTGGTCTGAAGCTGCAGTGTGGGTTCGGGATTCCCCGGTGATGACGTCACGCTGCACAAATCTGCTCTGTGTGGCGCGTGCCTGATTCAAGTGCTCGGGAAGAAGATGAAGAGCCTGAGGAGCAGGCAGCATACATTAACCTGGCTGCCGTGGCTTGAACAGCAGGCTGCCAAATTGCAAGCAAAAGCAGCAGCCCGACTGCAAAAATTAAGGTAAATTGTGGGGGAGGGGGGGGGAGCGGGTTGGTTGTTTAGGTTACTCAAGGGACACAGAGGACTGGAGGCTAGAATTACAGGGGGCTGGAGGGGAGGTAGGAGGCTGGAATGAAGGGAGCCTGGAAGGGGGACACAGAGGACTGGAGGCTGGAATAACAGGGGACTGGAGGGGAGACAGCTGGAATGATGGAGGCTAGAGGGGACACAGGGGGCTGGAATGATGGGGGCTGGAGGGGAGACAGGTGGATGGGCTGATGGAGGACTGGAGGGTTGACAGGAGGCTGGAATTAAGGAGTTCTGGAGGGGACACAGGAGGCTGGAATGTTGGGGGCCTGGAGGCGAGACAGAAGGCTGGAATGAAGGGGGCTGGATGGGATACAGGGCTGAACGAGACACAGGAATAGAATGTTGGGGGTCTGGATTGAACACGGGGCTGCAGGCTGGAATGGCGGGGCTCGAAGGGAAACACTGGGCAGGAGGCTGGACGGGACACAAGGGGAGAGCGGGTTGGTTGTTTAGGTTACACAAGGGGCTGGAATGAAGGGGGCTGGATGGGATACAGAGTACTGGAGGCTGGAATTACAGGGGGCTGGAGGGGAGGTATAAGGCTGGAATGAGGGGTCTGGAGGGGACACAGGGCTGGAATAATGGGCTGAAGGGGAGACAGGAGGCTGGAATGATGAGGGTCTGGAGGGGACACAGGGCTGGAATGACGGGGGGCCGGAGGGGAGACAGGAGGCTGGAATGATGAGGGTCTGGAGGGGACACAGGGCTGGAATGAGGGGGGGCTGGAGGGGAGACAGGAGGCTGGAATGATGAGGGTCTGGAGGGGACACAGGGCTGGAATGAGGGGGGGCTGGAGGGGAGACAGGAGGCTGGAAATGAAGGAGGCTGGAGGAGACACTGGGGGAATGGAATGTTGGGGGGCTGGAGGGGACACAGGGGGCTGCAGGCTGGAATGACAGGTGGGTGGAGGGGACACTGGGCAGAATCATGAGTGACAGGGCTGGATGGGACAAAGGATGCTGGAAGGCCAGGGGACTGGAAGAGACACAGGGGCCTGAAGGCTGGAATGACAGGGGGCTGGAGGGGACAAAGGGGGCAAAAGGCTAGAATGACACTGGTCTGTAGGTGACATAGGGTGCTGAAGGCTGAAATGACAGGGCACTGGAGGGTACACAGAGGGCTGGAATGACGGGGCTGGAGGGGACACGGGGCTGAAGGCTGGAATGATGGACTGGAGGGGCTAAAGGTTGGAATGACATGGGGCTGGAGGGGACACAGAGGGCTGGAGGCTGGAATTACAGGGGGCTGGAGGGGACACAGGGCACAATTCTGGTTGAACTTCTATTGTATGATGATGATATTGGTTATATTCTTACACAAACGGGCATCTTCCGGACCATGTGATCTTCAACGTGAATAAAGACTACTGATTGAGGACACTGTCTGCCCACGGAGGATCAATTTCTTCAGAGGTTTCCCATTGCCGAGAAACCACCATATAGGTAAGGTCAATTTTTATTTAGTACACACAAAACAGTATAAAATTTTATTGTTCTTTTAAGTGGGGTGCAAAAAAGAATTTTCGCCCTGGGCTCTACTAGGTCTAGAACTGGCCCTGATATGACACACAAGGCCCCCCTCCTACAGATGGTTAAATCTGGATTAATGAGTAGTCTGAGGACCCAGGAGACACGTACCGCACTCCCAGGGCCCCCCATTAGTATCCATGATGATGAACAGATCACCGGCGCAGTGGCAAGCACATCCTTGCCACCACTGCACATGAAGAAAGGGGATGGTGTGCTGTTGGATACCAATGGGGGGTCCCTTCACATGGAACCACTTTTGCAAAGCTAATAAGAGGAGCTCCTCACCGTCTGAGCAAGAGATTTCTCTGATGTCCACTGTCGAGGTCAGCAGCATCACTCTAAAAAGTTCTGCTTGTTCTGATTACAATTGTACAATTGTATTGGTGAATTTCATATGCTGTGCATAAAGGGCCTGATTTAGATGTGGGCCATCCAGCTAAAATGCAAAAGCAGTAAGAGGCGTCTGTAGGAAATAGACTCCTCCTGCATGCAGTTGCCATCCCAATGTAGCGTCCATAAATGCTGCCTTGGATCACCATCGCAATCATCAGTCGCAATGGTCGCTGCCCCCTCATGACACAGACATGCCCACTTTTCTGCGCACGGCGTGCGCACACGGCATGTCTCCATACCCCCACTTCAAAATTTCCACTTTGACCACTGATTTGGATCTCGTCCTTTCCTGCTTATAGTCGTTTCTGTTAGAACCTTTGGAGTCCATAGAGTTAAGATCCATTTCGTAGACGGTAACACTTCTTCTCGCACTGGCCTCAGCCAGGAGGGTGTCTGATTTGGGAGCTCTATCCTGTCGTCCTCCATACTTGTATATAAAGCTTGTGATCAAAACAGCGCGACAAGCTGCAGCCTATGGTGGATAATACCTGAGTCACCCTGGGACCCCAAAAGTCACAATACCGGTACATAAATGGTAAATCCAACTACCGGCGCAGCAATGGTGAGGTAGAGAACAATAAATCAGGAGGCATAATTATTATACTTTCCTTTTGATGTGGTTGACTCGTTCTGGCTCCGGTTGTTTAGTACATATGGAAAAATTAGAATTGGGTATACATAGTGTATTACCGTAAAAAAATAACAATTTAATAGAATTCACACAAATCAAAAATGGTCACATGAGAACCACATACAAATAAAACCCCATAAAAAATAAACATAAATAATAACTTGTAATTAATAGTGCAATGGAGAGGTATAGGTACTCTCTATCATAAAGTCTCCTATGATGGCATAGGGTGCAAGCAGAGGTATTTCAATATAGCAGCAATCAGTAGGTCTAATACATTTCAAGCTCCTTGCTCTTCCTCAGGAATACTGTTGCTGCTTTGTCCATATGTTTATAAAGGCTGTGAAAATCGCGTGGACAAAACCGGAAGTGACACAATCCCACACTTCCGGTCGCGGCAACTGACCTCCTGCCGGAAGTGACGCCAGAGAACTTCCAATTTTGGTGGGAAACTTCCTCCATACTTGGTATTTCATGAGGATAGAGCGGACCTCTCTACAGAAATGGATTTTCTTTCTGAGGTGGTTTCAGCTTTCCACATCAACAACCTAGTGTGGTACCATTTTCTTCTACAGGATGCACCTTCGTCTAGACCCTTGGATGTTGTTAGGGCTCTTTGTATCTATGTGGAGAGGACTGCAGCCATAAGTAGAACAAACACTATTTGTTTGGTAGGATGCTGCTCGTCCTGGTTGGCCAGTTTTCAAGCAGTTGCTGGTCCGCTGGATTCATCTGACCATCAGACAGGCGTATATATGTCCTCATTTAGTGAGCCTCCGCCTTATCTTACAGTGCATTCCACTCGCTCAGTGGGTTCCTCGTGGGCGGTTACTCGCGAGGTTTTCCATGGAGTGACTTTCCCAGGTGGCTACTTGGTCTGGCCGGCATACCCTTATTTATTTTTTATAGATTACCATTGCGGCCTCTGCAGTGCAGTATGGCGAGTCTGTTTTGCAGGCTTCTCAGCGCTTTCCCACCAGTGATGGGAGCTCTAGGACGTCCCCACTGTCTGAAGCCTCCAGTGTCCCCTAGTGGATGAAGGAGAGAACAGGATTTTGGTACTTACCGATAAATCCTTTTCTCCGATTCCATAGGGGACACTGGGCACCCACCCTGCGCTGTTCCTTCCTGTCAGGGTTGTGGTCATTTTGTTATGACTGTTAGTAACACAACAAGAAGAGATTTCAAACAGTTCTCTGTTATTTCAACCTTCTAAAATGTTCTGTGTACTTGCTTCACCACCTCCTCTTCCGTTTGTCTTTTTCTCAACTCCCCTCGGGCACACTTTCCGAAGACTGAGCTTGTAGGGGGGTATAGAGGGGGAGGAGCTAGTCACACTAAAAAATTTGAAGTGCCAGCTCCCACTTAGCTTCGTCTATACCCCACTGTCTGAAGCCTCCAGTGGCCCCTATGGAATCGGAGAAAGGGATTTATCGGTAAGTACCAAAATCATGTTATTTAGCATCCAGTTTGAGAAAGGAGTGTATTTTGGTAATGTTTTGTAACCGTATGACCGTGAGAGACACAGGATGTGAGGAATAAAGCAATGGGCAGGGCCAAAGGTGATCCCAAAATATTGATCTTTGAGGATGTTCAAGAAGAGTTTTTGTAGGAAAGACAATTATGTCCATTTTGAAGGAATGAGTTGAATGTGACAGACATTAGCTGTTGGGCAATACACAAGTAATAGGAAGAGTACAAGAGGCTACTGTGGTTCTTTTTTTTTATGCTGTAGAAATAGAATCGTGAATATTGTGGGTAGTATTCAGAATGTGATGTTTAAATTGTACGTGGTACTTGTCATGGAAACACCTAGCTATTTCATGCTAGCAGTTTTTTTTCACTCTGTTTTTGACATCCATGTACAGTATCTGTCGGTCTCACTAATTCATCTACAATCCGACAACCCTCGAAACAACCTCACAGTGTTTATTTTTTCTACTTCACACCTAACATAGAGAGCGTTTTCTGCTCTGATGCATCAGCCTAATCTAAAATATGCATGAAATATTTTACACAATGATCCAGTGATGATTGTCATAATTATAAGCAAATGTGAAAATGTAATTCTTGGAAAGTGGTTGCTTTGTTCCTTATTTAATAGATATTGGGAATTTGCTTATGTATTCAGCAATAAGAAAGGAGTTGTGTGTGTAATATAGGCTTTAATCAACATCAGTTTTTATCTATCTCTGGTATCAGTGGTTTGTGACCATATTATTTAATAAAAAATAATAAAAAATCTATATTCTCTGCACTCATCTATTACATTCCAAATTGTATTCCATTTTAAATCTGGGAATGTCAGTTACACATATTGTAATAGGTTTAAGCTGCCCAACTGCAGCAACTTTTTCATGTCTGGCCAGTCATACACTGTCCCTCAGAGAACTTAAGATGGGTACACACTGGAGCGATGTCAGGGCAATTTGCTGTTTAGTAACAACCAATCGTCTACAATGCTCAGTGTGTACTGGCAATTGCATGCTAGCGACGGTTGCTAGGTTTGATGTGCTGCACATAAAACCTAGCAATATCACTTGCGACTTGTAGTAAGTTAATGAAGGATGGAACAGTGATCATTCCGTCATACATTAACTTGTTCCAGTGTGTACGGGCAATCCCTGTTCGAAAGCATTAACTCCAATGTTGGAACGAATGTCGTCGCTCCTGTGTGTACCCAGCTTTAAGAATACTCTGTATCTTACCAAACTAGATCGCACACAGATTTTAAACCTAAGCTATTTTTTAGGTTGAAGTCTATCTGCCCATTGGCTCAGAAACAGAGCCTCCCCCAACTGTAGCAATTAGTAGGCAACTGGGGAAGCCACGGATGGGTGTTCCTTTTAAAATTGCCCTTCTGTAGCTCAGCTGACAGGAGGAGGCTGGGGGAGGTGCCTGCCAGGTGGCTGAGACCAGCGGCTGCCGGAAGACCAGGCTCCAGTAGCTGTCAGCTGGCGCCTCTGACACTGTCGCATCAGTTGTGACCATGTCATGGAAACCCCAGCCTGGCGCGTTCACCTCTGATGTGAACATGCCAGGCAAGTGGTTAATTTCCTCATCACCTCATCATTTTGCAGTGTGTTTTGTTGTATATTTTACCTACTCTCCAGGAACCTCTGGGAGACTCCCAAATGGCCGTACAGTAGTATGATGCTGCAAATCAGGGGGTCTATATATATATATATATATATATATATATATATTCAAGATTTGTTGGATTATGCAATAAGGCGATGGGGCCTAATAATGTGAAGCATCTGGCTAGGGTTACCACCTTTCAGATTTCCATACAGTGGGCATGGTCGGGGAGCGTGGCCAAAACTGCAGTAGGGTTCCAACCATTTCAAAGCAAATCTTGAACATACTATACTAATAGAGCCCTCCAAATACCCCTTTTATGTGCCATATTGTTCACATACCCCATTATATACCGTCAGACCCCTCCACACACATTTACATATACAAAGAAAATATAAAATGAGCTGTGAGGCATGCACAATGACCTGAGCAAATTGAAAAAAAGGGCAACACTTAATGGCGCAGAAAGTTATTGATGATTAGTGTAGATAATTACAGATGTTAATTTATATGTTATGTTTAGCACTAAAAACATCAGCAGTCCTAGGGAGAGAGTATACACACTCACTAGTATAAATATTATTGATAATAAAAATAGGGTCCGCACTTGAAATAAGTATCAAATACAATTAATATATATATATATATATATATATATATATATATATATATATACATACATACATACACTGTATAATCCGCTTGCAAAGCAAACAAATTAAAAAAAATAAAATGTATACATTAATCTTTTTGAAAACACTTAAACTCCTATATGGAAAGATACACAAATTCAAAGCTAATTGTAATGTACTTGTTGTTTTAGATATTGTAGAATTGTGTAGTGGACAATCTAGATTCTGGGCATTGATGGAGTCGCAGATATCCTACATCATTATTTATTTATTACCAGTTATTTATAGAGCGCACACATATTCCGCAGCGCTTTACAGAGAATATTTGGCCATTTACATCAGTCCCTGCCGCAGTGGAGCTTACAGTCTATGTTCCCTACCACGTGCACACACACATACACACTAGGGTTAATTTTTTTTGTTGGGAGCCTATTAGCCTACCAGTATATTTTTGGAGTGTGGGAAGAAACCGGAGTACCCAGAGGAAACAGAAGCACAGGAAGAATATACAAACTCTGCACATAGTGGGAATCGAACCCACGACCTCAGTGCTGTGAGGCAGTAATGCTAACCATTACATCGTCTGTACATCATCTGACTCCCATGCCCACTTCTGAAGTCAGTGTGTAGTCATCCTGTGATCTCTCCCATCATTTGCAAATTTTGATAAGTTGATAAACTGTTCCCGCTGGCTCCTTCTCGTTGTCCATCTCTCCAACAATCCAGGGTTGCTTTTAATCGGACCCTAGCTACTTTTAAACAGTAGCTGGTAGGTTGCATAAAAGATATAAATTACATTGAATGCAGCTATTTATTTTCCACTTTTTCCAATATTTAGCCACAAATGTCTAATAAGATAATTTTTTTTAATTTCAACAAATTAGACACTTATGTTGGACAATAAATGATATCTTAACCTGTAGGCCTCTCACCGCAGACCACAAAGAAGAGTCTAGTATTCACATTATATACTGAACTTAAAACATTGAGCTCTGCTTTAAGAGACCCACATGAGATGGCAAGGAACGTGGACCTGGCGGAGACACTGGACTGGGAACAAATCAGAGAAAATACACCATCCAATTCCATCTGTGTCAGAAAGAGAATTCTTACCAACTTTTTTTTTTATTGCTGGTACTATGTACCAATTTGGCGCAACTAAGATGTCTCTGATAAATGCTGTAGAGGTTTCCCACAGAAGGCTCGTTCCTCCATATTTGGTGGCACTGCCTTTAAGCTTTTTTTAGCTTAGGCAAGATAGAAGAAATGTTAAAAGCAGAGTGTTAAAGTTCGATGTCCCTCTCTTTCCCAATCTCTTCTTCCTTTCACTATTTGTTTAATTTGCCTGCTGAATCAACATAAACTAATATGGTAATTGCAAATTGCCAATTAGTGACGTATTGCAAATAGCCTGCAGCCTATGAAACAATGTTGCCATTTTCCCACAGACATGCGCAGAGGCTCTGGCGTAATGCCACAATCTACACTGCACATGTGCTGGCATGAGGGGAGTCCCGCTTGGAGACTGCACACAGGCCCCCTCCTCTCATAAGATGCTCTTGGTAGGCTGTGGCCATAATGTGATGCAAATGGTCAGCAATAATTATCAGGTAGCTTGTGTCATTTAAATGTTGCTCACTTAGTATTATGGAGCCTAATGTGTGCCAAGAAAACATTCCTTTTACCTTTTATAACCAAAAGAAAAACTGCATTCCCTTGACAGAAGAAAGGAATGATCCATGGCGTTTGTGCCCAGTCTGACCCTCCCATCTACATTTGCAGCAGGAATTGAGATTTGTTAGACCAGGTGATATTTTTCAATCTAGAATTGTACATTTCTGGTTAGTCTGTTTCCTGTCCTTAGCTGACAGTAGTAGAACCCAGTGTGGTCTTAGCCCATTCACATTAAATTTTGATGTGCTTTGTGTTCAGAGATGCTCTTCTGCACACCAGTGTTGTAACACACTATTTCATTTACAGATGTGTCCACATACATCTATCCTCTGTGCGCTACACATCGCGCCACACAAAACGCAGGAGCTCCTTGTGACTTTGTAGCGCCGAGCATCTTTTCGTGCAACCTTTTACCTTCAAATGCATCTTATTTGCATGATGATGTGAATAGGATGCACCCGCAGCTTCTGCTGATTAAAATGATATGCAGCATGCCTATGATCTGTGTGCAACTGCGGGTGTATCTGCATGCGTAATGTTACCTTACAGTGTTACAGCTTATTGTTATGCGAATAAGACGCATTTGAAGGTAAACAGTCGCACTAAAAGACGCTCGGCGCTACCGAGACGCGACTAGAAAGGCTATTGAGGGCGTAAGGAGAATAGATGTATGAGGACACATCTGTACTACTGCCCCTTCCTGACAGCTTGAACCAGTCTGGCCCTTTTTTTCTTTGACCTCTCCCAGTAACAACAGTGCATTTACACCCACAGAACTTCCGCTCATTGAATTTTTGTTTTTTTGCACAATTCTCTATAAACGCTAGAGACTGTTATGCAGGCATTCTTGGTAGGTTCTTGGCTTTTAAATAAAAAGTGACTCCTAGTTGGACTAGTGCACACACTAGATGAACACCTAGATAAACACTACATAATGAATACAGGTTGAGTCTCCCATATCCAAATATTCCGAAATACGGAATAATTTTGGCATGACTGAGATAATGAAACCTTTTGATGGTTCAATGTACACAAACTTTGTCTAAGGCACAAATTATTACAAATATTGTATAAAATTACCTTCAGGCTGTGTGTATAAGGTGTATATGACACATGAATTTCATGTATGTACACAAACTTTGCTTGAGCCACAAAATGATTGAATATATTGTATAAAATGACCTGCAGGCTGTGTGTATAAGGTATATATAACACATAAATGCATTCTGTGTGTATATTGTGGTCCCATTCCCAAGATATTTCATTATGGTATGCAAATGTTCCAAAATACGGAATATTCCGTTATCCAAAATACCCCTGGTCCCAAGCATTTTGGATATGGGAGACTCAACCTGTAATACTGTTTTAATGTTTATTACTGGGGCAACACAAATGACAAAGTGGGAGGATTTTTTATTTTTTTTTACTGAAAAAATCAGTAACGACATAAAGACATGCATATAAAGCATAAGGGGTTGAGGTAAGAGGGGTGAAACTTGGGTACTATGGATAACAATATTAGCCAAATCGTCACCTATTTGGATGTTTGTGACCTTTAATATTAATATCCTACATAGCTCAAAATCAATGTATCCTATTTTCTTAAGCATTCAGCCAGTGAAGCCTTTGAAAGTTATTTTGAGATATCACAAAGAGCACAGTGTACAGGGGAACGGTTGCCTCAGTTAGCACATGCTTCTCCCCAGATGGAGTTTTAGTCATTACATTTGTACTCCAATTTGTTTGTTCTTGGCTGTCTAGATGCTTGGCTCAACTGTGTTAGAGAAATATCTGGCTTGTTCAATTAACATCAAGATGAATAATGAACACAAGCTTACATTCAGTCAGTAGGTAAAAACTGTATTTTACACATTTTCTGATGGGATACTAATTGAAAAGTATTAACGTTTGCACTATTTATGTATAAATATACAGGCAATGAATTAAAAGCTGTGTGTAGTTGAGTAAAACAAAATATTGTATACAAAACTACTTCCACATAGGTATAGCTTGGGGGGCATTTTTATAAGAGTGCCACCTAAAACTGAATATTCAGTTTGTAATGGACTATTCTAAATAAAACCTGGTCCCTTAAGTCACTTACCTGAGTTCCTCAGTGCTGTATTTACCTTGCAACTGCACACTCCTATAAGTAAGAGGGCAAGCATGTGATGTCAGACCCACCAATCATTGCTGGTACCACGCCCTGGATGCATAGCATTGGAGAACTAGAGTACATATACTATATTCTACCTTAAACAGAATTTTCCGTTTTGGGTGGATTTATCTTTTTTTTTTCTTCAAATTTCTTTTTATTGATTTTTCACATTAAGAGAACATAGTCAGAAATAGTACAACATAGAACATAGTAAATTTTGCATAGAGTTACATATTCTACGTTTTGCAAAATTACAGACTCAATAATTATAAGGAGTCATAATTAACATCTGAAATATAACAATAGAAATAACTTTTCATCAGTGAATATACTGATGATCTCTTATTATGATAATCTATGCAAATAGCACGACAGAAAAAAATAAAAATATATAGAAACATTATCAGTAAGTATATAGGGAGACAAAGGAAAACACGAAGGGGAAAGAAGAAAAAAAAAGGGGGGGGGATGTAGAAATATAGAGATTGACTTCTATTGACTTTCGTTAAATAACTATATACTAAGTAGATAAGGAGTGGGGAGCAACTCATCCAGTATCTGAAATAGTAAAACACCTAAGTAAGTACCAATCTGTGTTTTCATACAATTTTATAATATGTTCTTGAGACGACCTCTCTAGTGTATTAATAAAAGGTTCCCATTTCTGATAAAATTTCTCAACACCTTTATTGATGTCAGGCATTGTTGAGCGTCTATCGAAGTAAAGAAGCTGTAACGCTTTTCTCTGTACTTCTGAAAGAGATGGTGAAGATGAATTTGTCCAATGTATTAGGATTACCTTTTTGGCAACTTTGAGAAGAATAGCTATAAGGCGTATTTTGGGACGTTTATCTGGTACTAGATCCCAGGAATTGAAATTGCCACATAAACATGCTTCTGGGTTAGGGGTTAAATGAAGTGAAAACATACTATTAATAAATTGAATGATTTTGTTCCAATACTTTTTAATTTTTCTGCATTCCCAAATACAGTGTAAGAACGAGGCTTTAGAAATGTGACATTTTAAACATGATCCAGATTCGGATTGGGTGGATTTATCTTTTAAACGAATATCTGTTTGCCTATATTAGTTTGAATACAAAAAAAAGATGTGTGGGGTGGTTATGATGTGGACCATGTCTGGCATGCTCCTTTTAAACTCTACCAACTAAGGCAAGGAGCTTACCTCATCTTGTGGCCAAGCCATCCCTTGTTATGATCAGAATGCCTGTGGAAATAGTTTTCTTTTCTTTTTTGAGAGGTTGCTGCATCAGATCAGGTTTTGTATCTGCTTGTTTTTGGCAAAAACAACATTTCAAATCTAGTCTTTAGCAGAGCATTTCAAAGAAGGCTAACTCAATTTACCAATTGTTTTTGTCACTCTCTCTGTTTTAGTTAGTATTTGCTGTTTGGAATATTGACCCTAAACCAGTGGTACCCAAACTGGGTGCAGTGGGGTGCTTGCAGCCCACCACGGGGCACTTGAAGGGGTGCCACGGGTTGGAGATCCAGGACCAAATCAAATTATTTATGGTCAATGTGATTGGCAGCCACCAGCACTGGTTTTGCCTATCATAAAATATATGACAAATAGAAGCACAACCCTGTCCACCACCATATAACTGACCCCAAAGATGACATATAAGCACAATTTACTTCATTTAATAATTTTTCTGCATTTCTCAGTAAAAAAAACTTTTGGCCTTGGGGTGCCGTGAAAAATATGCTGATACTCTAGGGTGCCGTGATTCAGGAAAGCTTAGGAACCATTGCCCTAAACCATAAAAAAGGAGGAAATTGTAGGATTAATCTTGTAAGCTAAATAAGGTTTTAACAGTATGTTTTATCAGTATTGTTTAATAGAAATTCACTTTGAATGTTGCATATTCCAAACCATTGCTGCTTTGCATACATAAAGACTCATGCATTCACAATGTGTAATCACAGTTACAGATGGCATTTCAAGCTGTTACATACTAGTAGTACCTCAACCTAAAATTAAAATTGAGCATAGAAATTTAGCCTTGCTGTGAAGAAAATGAAGGCAAACTGGATAATAAAAAAGATAGGCATTATCGTAACCTTTGTGTGTTTTGTATGCTATAACCTTTGACTACCAGAGATTCTCCTTTTGGAGGGCCGTGATATGCACATATGTAATCTAATGACTCACACTAGTAAAAAAAATTTTTACGGGGAGACTTGTACCCGTTTCACATTGCACTTTCAACCAGGGTTATTCCCGGGTTGATCCTGTTCACACTGAACCCGGGACAGCCCTGTAAAATCTTATGGATGAAATTAAAAATTTATTTTTCTTCAGGCTCCATAGGGTTCCACAGGGATACCATGGGGGAAATGTGGTTGAGTAATCCAGGCACCAAACATTCAAGCTTTTAGTTCCCAGGATGCCTCGGTCCTCCCCCAGATATACCCCACCCCTGGCCATAGGCAGGCAGTTTTTTGTCTGGTGCAGCAGGATCAGTTGCATCTTCTAACAGGAGGGCTGCTTAGCAGTCAGAAGCTTTTAATTTAAGTTTTTGTATTTTTCTTTAGAGCAAGCAGCACTGGGCGTCCTAGTGGACGCTGATGCTGCTGCTCCATCTACTGCAGCCGCTGCCGCAATACCAGTAATTGGACTGGTGATTTCAGCAGGCACCAGCAGAGCTCAGCTAGCGATGCTAGGACCCAGGACTGCGGCCGGGAACACGGAGATGCAGGTAAGCACTCACGGGAAACTGCGTGTGGCAGTCCGTACCTCCGGTGGTGGAGACCCGCCGGAGGTCACTGTAGTGGGGCGACTGCTGTGTCTGCTCCTCCACTAGATCACGGGGGCATATCTGTCTGGCACCGGGGAAGGTAGTAGCGGTTGCTACAGGATACCAGCGCACCCGGGGGCTAGTGCAGCATAGGGGTGGTAGGCTGTCCCCACAAGTTTTTTTTTTTTTTGTACAATTCCCCCATCAGACTCTATCAAGGCCTTGGCCCTCCAGGAGGCCATTTACTCCCTGTTGCATGCAGGGGTGATAATCCCGGTTCCTGTGGTTCAACAAGGGGTTATTATTCAAATCTCTTTGATTCAGAAACCAAATGGGTCTCATCGCCCTATTCTACATCTGAAAACCCTCAAAAAATGTATCCGTGTATCCAAGTTCCGTATGGATACTCTTCGTTCAATTGTTCTGGCAATGGAACCTGGGGATTTTATGGCTTCCCTGGACATTCAGGATGCGTATCTGCATGTTCCTATTGCGCCATCCCACCAAAGATTTCTATGGTTTGATGTTCTGCAGCAATATTACCAATTTCAGGCACTGCCCTTTGGTCTGTGAATGGCCCCTTGAATATTTACCAAAATAATGGCAATTATGAAGGCCCACTTCAGGCATCAGGGAGTCAGAATACGGCAATTCTTGGACGACCTACTGATATTGGCACAGCCTCTAACTGACCACTGCCTATAAAAGGCAACCGTGGGGTTGGAAGTACAGATTTGTCACACTCAATTCAGTATATAAAAGGCGAGTAATTATTTTTTATACAAAATTTAAACAAATGGCAATTAGTATCCAATCTTAAAAAATATCTATATGAACATTATCAATACAGATTCAATAAAAAGTTAGAATGATAGCACTATTGTATCGGTCCCTGAATGTGAATCCGTGAATTGTTAAAAATGGACGATTTCCATATATACTAATGGCAGTCTCCAACAGAATCAATAAGGTACTGAATGAATAATGTACCTATAATGCGGGGCAAGGTTTCCAGAGAGGAATTTCCCTGCAAACTTTCATGTAGTCCTGGAAAGCAAACGGACTTTGATATGCGGAAAACTTCTAAGGTACTTTCTTTTCTCCAGGCTGGGTTAGACCTCTCTCTCCACCTGACCACACTGAGAGTACAGGTTTCTTCGCTCTCAATTTTGTTCCAGCAAAGGAACGCTTCTCTGCTGGATGTTATTTTTTTTCAGGGGGTTCTCCGAGTTCAGCCACATTTTAGGCACTCCAGTGGAACCGTGGTATTTTGTCTTTGGTTCTCAAGGCTCTACAGTCTCCCCCATTTAAACCTCTGGATTCAGTAGACCTTAAGTGGTTGACATCGAAAAAACTTTTTCTCCTCGCTATCGCCCACAGAGTCTTATTTGGCAGAACTCTCTTGTCGCTCCCTCTTTTTGATTTTTCGCCAGGATAGAGCTGTCTTCCATACACGGACGGTTACTTTCCTAAGGTAGTATCCCGTTTTCATGTGAATGAAGAGATTGTGGTTCCAGCCTTCTAGTCTTCAGACCTTTCTGCAGATGAAGCCTCCCTGGATGTGGTTCATGCTCTCCGTATCTATGTGGATCGTACCATCTCCTTTAGAAAATTAGACGCTCTTTTTGTGTTGTATGCTTATATGCAAGCTGATCTTCCTGTTCCAAACACTGTGACAGAACATTCTACTCGGTCTGTGGAACCATCGTGAGTGTTTCAACGGGGTGCCTCTGCTGAACAATTGTGCAGAGCGGCCACGTGGTCTTCTGTCCACACATTTCTCAGGTTTTATGCTTTTGACACCTTTGCCTCTCAGGATGCTTCCTTTGGGCGGCGGATACTCCTTTCTGCTCAGGAGCGTCCACACCCCTAAGGGAACTGCTTTAGGACATCCCCATGGTATCCCTGTGGATCCCTATGGAGCCTGAAGAAGAAATTAAGAGTTATGGTAGCCTTACCTTAGTTAACTCCTTTTTTTTTTTTTTTTTTTGAGGTCCATAGAGTCCACAAGGCACCCACTCTGACGCACCTGGCTTCAATGGGTAATCTTTTCTCATGTTCACTGATTTCCTCTTCTTTGTGAGAGTGTTTCTAGTGTACATTGTCCTTCCCTCTCCTCTTTCCTGCTCCTGCCTTGGGATTGTTTACAAAACTGCCTGGCTATTGCCAGAGGCGGGGTATATGTGGGGGTGGACTGAGGCATCCTTGGGACTAAAAGCTTGACTGATCACTCCAACCACATTTCCCCCATGGTATCCCTGTGGACCCTATGGACCTCGAAGAAAAAGAGTTAACCAAGCTAAGTCTACCACAACTCTTCTTTTTCAGGCTCATAAAGATAAGATCACAAAAGGGAACACAAGGGAGGGTTGAGAACTGCTCACAGCATTGCAACAATCATGGCTGGTGGATTACCACTGTGTAGCCCTGAGTTCACGAGTGTGCTTTACTGCTATTTGATTCAACCAGTGAGAGCATGATACAGCTTCTGGCAGCATAGTGTAAAGTTCACTTCTTCATCACTCCAGTTACCCATCACTGTAGTGACAGTAGTAGTATTAACCCCTTTCAGACTGCCGGAATGCAGCCTCTGCTGTTGTCTGCAGTGTGCTGCATGTGTGTCTGGCTGCTGACATCATCAAGTGAGACCCAGGAACATCCAATCAGCATCGTTTGTGGAGTCCCTGGTTGGTTCACACTGTATATCAACCCGGCTTGTTCCCGTGTTCAACCCTGCAATTGAAATGCCAGGTTGCTCGACCTGGGAATTTGTTTGGTGGCGCATTCACACTGCAACTCGACCCGGCAATATCCCGGGTTGTTTTTGTGATGTGAAAGGGGTATCACCAGACTAAGAAAACAGATCATTCTACTACAATGATGTGCAACTATCTGCAAGGTGGGCAGTAACCTGTCACAGTGCACAATTATGTATTCATCATATGTTTGCCTCACCTACTTTATATTGTGAATATTGATGTAAAGTGTCACCCACCTTTTTCTTTTCATACCTTCCCTCTATGTCCCCAAAAATAAACATATGAAAAATAGGTAATGATTTACTTTTTTGTACCGTAATTAAATGTTGTGGAAAGTGACCAAGTGCAATTACAGTATGTATAGTATAAATTCATGATACATATAAATACAATGGTTTAAGTAAAATGTATATTTGTTGTATCAAAATAACATATAAGAAGCTTTAAATATTCTGTATAACTTCTTTAATGCATAGTTGAACATAATAGATTACTTTTCTTTTAGCTATACTGTCTACTTTTGAAAAATAATTTAATGTAGATTGAGCAAGCAACACCTAGGAGTTGTCCTGATTCACCCAAATGGCATATCTAGCTCCACCAATGGGTGAATCTAGGGTAATGATTTAACTCTCTGGTTATTGCAGTAACAGAAATGATTGGCAAATGTACAATTTATGGAGGCTTTTTTTTTTAAAGCCTTTATAATTAGAGGTGAAATGTGTCAGAAGTTTGATTTGCTAAACTCTGTCGGATTGTACGCCTCCCACATTGCTCCTCATTACATTTGGATGGACAGAACCCAGCTTTTAGCTTGCCGCTACATATCTGCATTCTGCCTCCTCAATGAGACAGTCTTCACTGCGGGTGGCTGCCTGCACACTTCTGCAGGAACGTGGCCGCGTGTTAGCCGGATTCTCCCAATACAGTACATCGCTGCCGGACAATCTGCTTACTAATTGGGATTTCCTTGTATAAGTCCAGGTCTATACAGTGGGGTCACTCCAATTAGCCACGAAGGGAGTGCGTTATCGTTGCAATGACGTAGAAACGCCGGCAACGGCACTTCGAACTCGCCCAGGACTCTCGGATTTTTGTACACATCCATATGGGGCTGCAAACAAAAATCTGCAAGTCCGCAAGTACCATAGGTGTGGCATTCAGCCGCATTTTCTCGCGCCGCAATGAAACTTGCGGCTACTTAAAATAACCCACATTATGTATTACTGGGATTTGTTCCATATACTGGATGCAAATGGATCCATTTACTACATTGGATGGAAGGAGTTTTAATGTTGGAGCAATAACTCCTCATCAGTTTTATCAATTTATTACAATTAATTTTTATGTTATATGGTATCAGTTGTTTGTGTTTAAATGTGACCTCTAGATGCAATTTGCTAAATTTATATATATTTATAAGAAAACATGCAATTCTACTGAGGTGGTTTATAGTAGTAAATTTATATTGGTTTGCTGAATGCACATTCATTGACAATTTGAATGTGCAGCTGTTTATAGTTCACCGTTTGTAATATAGTTGATGATAATTGTATAAATGACTTACACCTTCAATTGTATTTTCTCTGAATCAACTATTTCAAACTTGTGCAAACTGTAACCCAACACTTGTCTTCAATAACACAGGCAGGTGTGTATCTATAATGGGTGCACCGCACACCTTGCACCCATATTTTTAATACTTACCTCTCCGAGGTCCCTCGTCGGGTGTCTCAGCCCTGCATGAAACGCTGGAAAATGGCCGCCGCAGCTACTTTCCCGGTGTTTTGCGCATGTGCAGTGTGGAAATCGCCGACTCTGGGCACAGTCTAGTGCCCAGAGTCTACTGATGCTGCGGTCAGCAGTCAGTCTGCTGCCCACCGCCGGGGAGAGAAGAGGGGACCCCGGGCAGGGAATGCGCACTGGCCCCCTCCTCTTTTAATACGTCCCTGGTCACAAGTGTTTGTATGCCAAAGAAAAATATTTTCTGTTTACACATTACTACATTTGTGAGTGTGATCAGGGGGTTACCAACCATTACATAGCCCCTTGTTACTCATAATTTTCTGACAACTGTACTTTAGTCCTGTTCGTGAGAAGTTGTATTTTTTTTCTAATAAAAAATGGATTTTGTCAGCAAATTGAGAGACCCCAGACTTCATTTTGATCACCTCTTCCAGGAAGTAGCTATAGACTGCACATGAATGTTTATGTATATATACCTATGAGGGAGTTCAACCAGTCCCAGTCCTGATATACAGTATATCCTTTTTTTGTTGCTTTATTGTGTTGGTCATTTACAGTTCAGAGTTACTTCAAGAAAAAAATATGTAACACACTTTATTATCCTATTAAAGCGAGCAATTCATATATTTACAGAAGCCTGTTTGAATTATGGAGAGTAACTATATCCAATAACCTACAGATGAGCTCTCACTAGTAGAACAAAATATCTGTATGTTCTAAATGGAGCTACAGTAATTACCGGAGACAACTGCTGAAACTGATATCCCCTAAATGCAGCATCATATCAACTGTCCTACAATCATACTTATCTACTTTGCATACCTTCCTGTGGAAACATTTGAGTGGGGATTAATCAGATTAATGTTAAGCGAGTGGAGCAAGTGTTGCCTCAAATTACATAATTATGCCCTGTTTGGAGCCTACATATACCCCTCGTGCTCCATTATATGTCTCATAGCCCCCTCATGCCTGTATATGACAGCCTAGAGCCCCTCATGCTCCTTTATATGCTTCAGAGCCCCATTGTCTTTTTTATGCCTCAGAGCACCCTCATGACCTTATGCCACTATATGTGCCTCAGAGCCCCCTTATGCCCTTCTGTGCCAGCCCAGACTATAGACCCTCTTGTCCCTTTATGTGCCTCAGAGTCAGCCCTCTCCGTCCCAGGAGTCCCGAATGGGTGACAACCCTAAAGCTGACCCTTATTGAATACACTAAACTCGACTGACACCCTTCATTGTTATCTGCTAGTTTTTGTAAATTTCTCTTTAACTGTATTACAAATTAATAAAAAAAAATCCTTGATTTGACAGGCAGTGGTTTGGTTTGCCACCCTTCCACTTTTAAATGGCTGGAGTTGGAGACTTCAGTTAATAAGATGGTCCTCCCTGACCTCCTTACTGACCGTCCTAGTCAAATGCTTTTACTTATAAAACACCCGGTGCATTTTACAATTTGGATTTAGGACTATTGCACACACTCCTTTTTAAATTATTTCCTTTCTTTCCCCCCTTACCCCTATTTTGGACAATCCTAATTTCTCCCTTGAATGCTCTCCAAGCCCTCTTTTTACAGAGGCATTAGGCTGATGTTAACTACATCCCCTTTGCTTGGCAAACTGTACAATAATCCATTTCATGATCCTTTATTAACATTTGTATATACAGATGTGCCCTCATTCGTCTTTGCAGTCACCAAACTGCCCTTCTCTGTGTGCCTGGTCCTGTGAGACTCTGCTAGCAACGGACGTCTTTTTTGCATCTTTTGCCGAAAATGCATCTAAGTCGCAATGCAATTCACTCGTAGTAGCACAGGAGACTGTGCTGATGAATTTGATATGCGACACTTGTATATCTGTGTGCAACTGAGTGTCTAAATCCGCATGCAAAGTGCTACGATGCATTGGCTGCAGCCTTTTTCCAAGCTCCATTTACAGACTCAGATATACAAGTGTCACCTATCCAATTAATCAGCAGAGTCTCCTGGTGCTTCCTAGTCACATCACGTTTTGCTTAAGACATATTTTCTGCAAAAAAGACATCCGACGCTAGCAGTGTTTCACGGGCCCTGGCGGCTCACTCACGCCAGGCCTATCGTTCTGCATGGCGTATTGAGGCTAGATGAGCAAGAACACATCTGTAGCACCAGCATGCTCTGGATAGTTTTACAATTGTGAAAAAAAAATCCCTTAGAAAATGACACTGGCAGACAAAGAAATAAGAAGGCTCTGCTTGCAAACATACAATCTACTGTATAGTAAAATGCTAGTTTTATATATGAGGTTAAGTACTACATGTTGCATATTGGTCAGGCTAGTTTTGTATGTAAAACAGTGCTTAGTGAGGCTAAATGATTTTAGTCCAGGGGTAGGCAACTTGTGGAACTCCAGCTGTTTTGTAACTAAACATCCCAGCCTCCCCTGCCAAAGTGACCCAACAGAAGACCTGTGGGCGGGCATGCTGGGATGTGTAGTTCCACAGCAGCTTGAGTCCCACAGGTTGCCTATCCCTCTAGAATGACAGTTATGATGTTTTTCAGGTTAGAGGGTTGATTTGTTTTGAGCAAACTGTAGGAAAGAGTTAATGGTGAGTTCAAGAATATTGTTTGTTTGGTTTGATTAGTTTACCTAAAGAAGCAAGTTTACAGGGAACACAACCAACTTGTGAGGGCCCCATGCAATTAAATTGTCAATATGATATGCTGGCAATGTAATTAAAAAGTATAATGTGTAAATACTCCCAGCACCACAAATGTGTTAACACACTAGTGCAACCAGTTCACATTATGCCACAAAGAAACCCCAGTTCACAAATGCCACAGTGCCCCCCATGCTTGTGGTGTTACTCAGTGTGGAGGGGGCTCCTGGGCAACCATGCCATTTGCCCTATTGTTAATCCGGCTCTGAGTCTGGAGAGGTTGAGATAGGAGATATTTTGAGACAAGTGGAATAATGTAGGTTGGTGCAAATTTATTTAATTGCCTTGAGTGTTCTTGAAATGTTTATTTGATAAATGTAACTGGATTTGGATACAGATTTGATGTATGAAGCAAAGAACAATTCTGAGCCAAGGACGACTCTTAGGAAGCAAGCTTGTGAGGCAGGGTTTACTTTGTTGTCAACATAAATAGAAAATATGAAATTGGTAACTTTTGTTATCTGGTGAGAATTTTATTATGATGAGTATACACTGTCCAAGTATCAGCCCAAAAAAAAATTACGTTTAGGTGCCAAGTATATTTGAACATTTGAACATATTTAGGGTATTTTGAGATTGCTGATTTCAAGAATGAAAGTTGTTTTCTCGAATTGGCTCTAGTTTTTAAGATAATGAATACCCTCAAGTAACAGGGAACTTACTTAGTCATAATGTGTGCATATGGGAATATATCGGAACATTCTAGTAGGTGAGATGCCAATATTCTAGATGTTTACTCCGTGATCATTCAAGAACATTCTCCCTCCATAGATAAGTGATCGGCCACCAATCAACAGTCAGTTGACAATTGTCCATTATGTTTTTATTTGTCTGTTTTTATATAAAAAATTAGAGCCAATCTAGCAGAACTGATGTCCTATTCGGAATCCACATCACACAGTTACCCCGAAATTGCTCTAATATGATTGGCAATAAAATAAGTATTGATCAGTGTAATAATCTGATTGGTCTGATAACTGAACAGTGTATTGCCGTGACCGATCAGTAATTATCTGTCTGTCTGACCTATAAAATTGTCCAGAGAGTCTGACAGATCCGATAATTGGATGGCCGCATCTTGCAGTGTAAGTGCTGCTGCGGCCGATCGCCCAACATTTTCACAGTACCTTCACAGAGGAGGAATGGAGAAATGTTTCCTGCCCAGGGAGTGGAATGCAGATATCGTGACCATACACTGAAATATCTCAAAGTGCGTGGTCACAATATCTGGTGGGTTTGAGCTTGCAGATAAAATGTCTGTCAGACCAACATACGTTTTATTTATCTGACACTGTATGCCCAGCTTATGCCTGGTTTTTAAAAAATTTAGTTTACAGTAGCCAAATTAAATGAAACATTTAAATGACCTTCAGTAACACATGCCAACACAGATTGCGAGAGTCCTGGAGGGGATATCATCTACATAGACAGGATACTTAAAACCAAAGGAACTTTTCCAAAAGAAGTGGTATATATAGAGTAGAGCAGAAGGCTTAGGACCAAGCAAACTGATAGAGGATGTGGAGAGGTGGTGGAGCTAGAGCTGGGGTTCCCAATCACGGTCCTCAAGGCAAACTAACAGTCCAGGTTTTAAGGATAGCCATACTTGAGCACAAGTGTCTTAATTAGAACCTCAGTTATTTTGATTTAACCAGCTGTGCTCAAGCATGGATATCACTAAAACCTGGACTGTTGGTGTGACTTGAGGACCAAGGTTGGGAAACACTGAGCTAGAGGAATAAACAGTGAAAGAGCAATTTGATAAGTAGGATGAGAACCAGGATAGGACAATATCCTGAAGACCTGGGGAATGGTGCACTTTAAATAAGTGGTCAACAGTGTCAAAGGCAGCAAAGTGATGCAGGAAAATTAAAAATGAATAGCGTACTTTATAATTTTCTACCTTAGTCAGTGCATCCACTGTGTTTTGATGAGATCGAACGCCATACTGATGAGGAGGGTTCAGTAGGTTGTGTAAGGAAGAAATCATGTGAGGCAAGTGTGTGCAAGACTCGGGGAGCTTGGAGGAGCAAAGGAATTAAGATTTTAGAAGGTAATCTGAGAGAGTTTTATGCAGAATTTGTTGTTATTTTCAGAATAGCCGCTAGAGATGTGCGGTTCGGTTCTCCTGAGATGCGAACACTCCAGAACTTTGGGGTTCCGAGTCAAATTGAGTCCTGGCTTGTAAGTTAGGAACTCTGATTTAAAAAACAGAATCTCAGGTTTTGTATTGCATGCAAACAGGTCCAAATTACATGATTTTAACTGTTTTTATCAATTTTGAAGGAAACCAAATCTGAACCAAAATACTTAAGGGGGTTTGCCAAAATCCAGAACATTTTGAAGGTGGTTTTGCCAAAGCCAAAACATGGGTGTTTGCGCCCATCTTTAATAGCTGTATGACCATGAGTAGTACAGAATGAGGAAAAGAGTGTACATACAGGTTGAGTCTCCCATATCCAAAATGCTTGGGACCAGGGGTATTTTGGATATCGGAATATTCTGTATTTTGGAATATTTGCATACCATAATGACATCTTGGGAATGGGTCCCACAATCTAAACAGAGAATGCTTTTTAGGTTTCATATACACATTATACACACAGCCTGCAGGTAATTTTATACAATATTTTCAATAATTTTGTGGCTCAAACAAAGTTTGTGTACATACATGAAATTCATTTGTTTCTTATACACAAAGCCTGAAGGTAATTTTCTACTTTATTTTTAATAGTGATGAGCCTTAAACAAAGTTTGTGTACATTGAACCATCAAAAAGCAAAGGTTTCACTATCTTAGTCATGCTAAAAAAAAAAATTTGTATTTCGGAATATTTTGATGTGGGAAACTCAACCTGTACCAGATAATCACCAGCTTTGAAAAGCTGCAGATTAATACATAAACCCCTTTCTCTTCATATATGGGACCAAATGCCAGATGAATTGAGAAGGTTTTTGCTAAGAGAAGAGGGATTTCTTATGAAGTTTGTGAAGGTCTTTTAGTGGTTAGAAGCTTGAACAAAGCCTAGCGATTGGAATTATGTTTGACAGCATCCAGAGAAGTTTCATAGGAGTGGTAGATTTAATTTATTTGAAGAAGTCATTACAGTACTGTTCCACTTACTGAGGGAGGTTTTGAAGGCAGCACTATTTGTTTGCGTGCCATAACTGAGATCGTGGTTAATGAAGAGAGTGGCTAATGTGGTACTTATAGATCAGGAGAGAAAAATGTTGTAGAGGTGGAAAGCTGTTGGTTTTCTGCTGGTATGAAGGCACTGGACAAGGTTTGAAAGCAGATGGGTTAAAGCCGTGGCGGAAATATTTCTTTGTCTGCATCTTTTGTTTAATGTAAAGCTAATTTGGTAACTTCTTCCATTATTTCTCTCTGTTAATCTACAATAGCTTTGCACAACCTTCAAAATGATCTAAGATTAAGGTGTACCTGCCAATTCTGTAATTCAAAGCTATTTGAAGGCAATTATACACAAGTATGTCTGACATAATCATTTCTTTTGACTTTTCACAATCCAGTTATCTTTTTTCCCTCCTTGCAGAAGGTACTTTGTAGTCTGATCTAATTGTAATTCCCTCTCAAAGATATCAAATATTTCACGCTGTGGATTTAGGAGATGAGCAAGAACTCCAGCAAATTAACAGCAACCTTGAGATCAGTGGTTGTGGGGTGCATTGGTTTGTTTGTTTTGTTACATTTGAAAAAAATGGTGTTCCAGAAATCATGCAGGAATGCTATGGTCAGCAAATATGTTCTTAGGCTTTTTTTTTTTTTCTTTGATGAGAATTTTTTTTTTTTTTTACTGTGCCATACAGGCATTTTTGTTAGAGAGGAGGGTCTATGCACAGGAGACTTATGGTTGGTGTTGATAGGGGAGGAGCAATACAGATACTTAAGGGCTTTATTTTCATGTTAAGCCCAATATCTAATAGGGCATTGCTAGCATGGCTAGTAAAAGCACTGCCCTTTTAAATATCGGACATAAACAGAAGTGTCGGATATTACAACCCAACCCTATGTAAATAAACCTTTTATTGTTAAAGTGATCACTAACCAAAATGTAAAATGTCTTCACTGTTTATCATCTTGACAGTAATGAATCGGGCTCATAGCCCGAAGTGACCATATGGCCATAAAGCTGTTCAGACTGTTATGTAGTGCATATATTCCATTGTGTAGATTACCTAAACTTTATTGATGATAGAGGGAAGTCAGGGTGGTTTAGGGCTCTTTTATCATCTTTATCTATTATAAAAAGTGTTTAGTATGTGCCATGGTTGTTAGCTTTTGAGTGTTTTGTTACTCCAGGTATAGGTCTGAGGACATGGGGGGTAGACATTTAGTTATTTCCTATATAGAGGGAATTAAAGTTTTTCTATATTACTGCAATTTTTGGACAAGTCTGCTAAGTATGGGACAGAGTGCATTCATCACCACAAACCCTCAATTGTAAGTTGGAAACACCTAGATTGTAGAAACATTTTTTGCTTGAATTCTCCTTCACACACACTCAAATATAACCATTTACAACATTGTGGTTGGGAACAAAGCAAAAAAAAAAGTGACTTTGAACCTTGGTAAAACTATGATGTATTGCAGGTGGAGCACATGTAAACTGTGTAGAGAGATTTATATTTGAGAGGGGTGTGTCCTAGCTCAAATCTAAATTCCACCGTAAAAATAAAGCTGCTTAGCATTTGTGGGCTACACGCAAACAGCAGCCAGTGTTTACCCTGCAGGAAAAAAAAAAGCATTTGCACCACTTGCATTGCAACATACAGTAGTTTTGTTTCAAGTGAAAAGTTAAGGGCCCATACACTAGGTGTGAATGGAAACCCAGATCCGCCGGTCGGAAATGCCGACCTACAGCCATCGATGTTCTGTGATCCGTTGGAGGATCGGATAAATTTTTCATGTGAAATTTCACCAATTTACAAATCACAAACATATTTTAATCGTGATCGGCAAAGCAAACATGATTGCAGGAACACAACAATCTGTTGCTAGTGTATGGGGGCCTTAACTTGCTTTTTTTTTTTCCTTTGCTCCCAACTCATAATTGGCCTTCTTCTGAATCCATGATCTCCCCGTGCATCCTCTTCCAATTTAGCTCTCATTAATCATTTGTTGTGCAACAAGAATAGATGGTAAATGGTTTGGGTTAGTGCTGAAGAAGACACAAAGATTCTTTGGGTATGTAAATTGTATTATATAATCCTACTAAATGTCTGTCTAGTAGCTGTGCAGTTAGAGCTGGATGGGGAGGTCCTTCACCCTCCTTCCCTCGCTCCCCTCTCAGCTCTCACTGGTTGCCTGACAGACACAGGTCTTCTCCCCTAAAGCTGTTTTTATGCACAGTTTTGTAAGTACCTGGAGCTGATGATTCCCCCACCCCCATCCCCCGCTAAAGTGCCTGTTAGGTCACAGTGGCATGTGCCTGACCAGGTGAAAGAATTATGAATTTAGAGACTAACTGATGGAGATTATTATTGAATTTTGAAACTTGTAACTTGTTGAAACTTGTATTTATTTTATTTGAAAAATATACAATGATATTAGTAGTAAAATAATTTACTCCTTGGTGATGGCTCGGTCAAACCTAAAAGAGATTTCTGCAGCAGATTTTTCAAGTAGAAGACCATCAACCAGTGGCTGAACTGCCAGAGTCAATGGTCGCCCCCAAGTGCTAGCACTGTAGGGGTGATATGACCTCCTCCATTGTCCAGGTTTCTGCTCTAGGAGCCCCAGAGCCAAGTTAAGCAGGGAAACCTGGAGCCCAGACACAGGGACGGATTAGCAACAAGTTGCAACTTTCAACTCTGCTGCACATAACAGGGGCAACTGCACCACCCCTACCTCCATTTGGCTCCTCCCCCTCATACGTGCGACGGCGGAGCCCACTTTTGCTCAACACTGCTCTGGCATGGGGAGGCTGACAGCAGCACATAGCCTAATTGGAATGGAAGATCAGTAATCAGCAGCATTAGGTGAGGGAGTGTGTTTTTTGTTGTTTTTTTTTAATTGACTATGCTGTTATATCTCTGTTTTTTTGGTAGGGGGATGAAGTTTAACTGTGGGTGCTGCTGAGTTTGGGGAGTTTTTAAGTGGGGGAGTGTGTCTGAAAATGCTGTTGAGGTGTTGGTACATGGGTGAGTGCATCTTTGGGTACTGTTAGGGTATTGGTTGGGGGTGGACTGTAACTCTGGGTGCTGCTGAGGCTGGGGTATTGGTAGGAGGTTTTGTGTAACTCTGGGTGCTGCTTAGGTTGGGATGTTAGAGGGGGTGTGTCTTGGTACTGCTGGGGTTGGGGTGTTGGTTGGGTTTGTCTCTGGTCCCTGCTGAGGTTGGAGTGTTGGTGGTGGGGGTATGTCTCTCTGTGGCGTGTTGGTAGGGGGCTACCAACTGCTATGGAGCCTCCAAGCGCCTGGTTTGAATTTACGCCCTTGCCATCAACCCATCAGGTTGATCTATACAGCTCTTTTATATCAATGGTAAATTCCTCTGTCCAGATTTCCACATTCACATTGCAGTATCTGCTGACGAGTTGGTATAAATCGATGGAGATTGCACTCATGCAAACATTATTTAATTTTTAGTTTCAATCATTGCTGATTTTTTTTTCTCTGTAGTCGTATTACATAATAGAGAAATCAGTGTGCTATTTTGTTCTAGATGTGTTGTCCCTGAGGATTTTTTCTTACCTTAATTTCTGTCATTTCATACATTTTGCTTTCTGCTTTTGGACTAGAATGTGTTTGCCGTAGTGGTAGAGAGACTTTTGTCTCAGGGAGCACTAAGGATTATTCTGAAGTTCAGTTTACTTGCAAGACTCATGAAGACCTCAATATAGTTGCCTAAATTACATTTGTTCACTCTTGCTTGCATTCAGGAGTATATTCCAGCCACGTTGCTCACACTGTCTTAGGTTAGGACACAGTTGTCCATATTATTGTTTCTGTTTACGTATGAGGTCTTCAACCTTATGATCCTGACACTGTACATATATGTGAAAGCCCTCAAAAAGTATGCAATTAAACACATACCACACAGCAATAGTGAGCTGATCAACATGGGGGTACATCTGGTGTTGAATAAACAAACACAGAAATTTTAGGATTATCTTTTTATTTATTTCAATAAGCTGCAAAACAAAGGATGATTAGGGGTAACTTGCCTCAGCCACTGGGCCTGATTCAGATATGTACGCAATGCCAATATTTACACAGTTGAATGATTATCTTCTGACTGCATATGCATCTTAGACACAATGCGTACGCGTGCCAATTTAATTGTGATCAAATATGACTACAATTGTAGTGAGGTTTTATTTGCAAGGAATTGACAGACAGGGGCCATTTTGTGGGAACTAACGGGGTGGCAGCAAAAAAGCGGGTGTGTCGTAACTGTTTTCAGGGAGTGTGTCTGCCTACATCTGTGATCCCGTATGCAGGAAATATAATGCCGTGATGCAGCGTGTCAGTTCCCGCTGCCATTCTGTGCGATCATAGGATTACTCAGATGGCTGGTTATTGAAGTACTGTATCTGTGACCGATGCTGCATGTTTGCATGCAATTGTTTTGATCTGCGAAGCCATCGGTGGGCATCTCAAAACATTTCCAAGCTGCTGCATGCATTAGTATATTATTGCACAGCAGCTGCATATGGGATACGCAGCTGCGATTGCATTAGCATAAATATTTCAATTGGGCCCACTGTTTCCAAAGGCTTGCAAGTGATTTGCTAGAAAATGGTCAAATTGTGCCATTAAGTTTACACCCTCAAGATAAGTTATACTTTGAATCAATAATCTCATCTCCCCTTGTGAAAAGACAACTAATTAGTCTAAGGAAACCCTGAAAGCCTTACCTTTGGGAGTGAAAACAGCAATGCCAAGTGTTGAAATTTCAGCAAACCAGAGTTCTGAGTCAATAACACTTTAATTAAATGAATAAGCAGGATGGCAGTTATACAAGACAAAGGATTATAGAAATGCCTGCTACAAACCAGACATCATAAAATTGAAGCAAACTCTTAAATTAGAATAAAACTCACACTAGCAGGCAGATTAAAATATACAAATAGGCTGCAAAGGAAAGGTAAATCACATTTTTCAAATGTCTACACTATGAAAAAAAAAAAAAAACACTTTGAATTAACTCATGCTTGACTGTGAGCATTGGGTGACCAAAGGCACTGTGCTTGTTCCTGGCCTGAGGCAGACGATGATCTTAGACAGATAATTCATTTCTGTTTCTGAGCAGTTGGTATTTACTGACACTATGCTAGTTTTGGCTCTGGGCAGGTGGTGATTGCAGGCTGTATTAGTTCCTGCCTCTGATGAGTGGTGATTGAAGGCAATGTGCTAGTTCCTGCTTCTGGGTGGGTGGTGATTGCAGGCTGTGTTAAGGGGCCCATACACTAGCAACGCAATGTTGTGATCCTGCCACCTGGTATCTCATGATAGGTGAAATCTAACATGTTTGATTTCACTGATTTGCCGATCACGATCAGAATATGATCGTGGTTAGCAAATCGGTGAAATGTAACATGGAGATTTTCACCGATCCTTCAACAGATTGTGGAATATCGATGGCCGCCGGTTGTTTCCAATCCCATCGCAGGATTCGGCGGTAGGTGTATGGGGGGCCTTTAGTTTCTGGCTCTGGTGAGTGGTGACTGCAGGCACTGTGCTAATTCCTGGCTCAGATCAGTTTGTGATTACAGGCACTGTGCTAGCTCCTGACTCTGGCCAGGTGGTGATTGCAGGCACTGTGCTAGCTCCTGACTCTGGCTAAGTGGTGATTGCAGACAGTGTGGTACATCTTGGCTGTGGGCAGGTGGTGATTGCTGGTTCTGTGATGGTACCTGGCTCTGGTTGGATGATGGTTGCAGGCACTGTGTGCTTTTCAACTGCCCAGAGGCAAGAACCAGCAAAGAACTAATTCCACTTTGATGTAGGGTTATCCAGTTTATGCTGTTCTCTTCTGTTCCATTAGCTTTATATTCCTCTGATGCTGTATGTTCCAGAAATGTAGCCAACTTTTACTTCATTAACAGAGTAATATGAGTGAAGTATCAATCGTCTCAGATTGTTAGAAAAAAAACAAACACTTTCTAAAAGTCAAGCTTCGTACACACGGAGCTATCAGATAACAATAAAGATATCATTGTCTTATCGTCCTGCATGTGCAACAGAATGAGTTTTAATTAAGATAGTTAAATAATTGTAAATGATTATTCTAAGGGGGTCGATGGTAGGCTTATTTGAAAAAAAAAAAAAAAAAAGCATAACATTGTTGATATAAAAATATCCAACTGTACTTACAGTATTGTTGATTTTCTAGTGTCTTATGTGCGTGACTAGTCTAAAGGATGTATGTTTTTTAAGTGTTGAGGGGTCTATTTACTAAGCCTTGGATGGAGATAAAGTTAACGGAGATAAAGGACCAGCCAATCACCTCCTAACTGTCAAGTCACAGACTGTTTGAAAAATTACAGGAGCTGGTTGGTAAGTACTTTATCTCTGTCCACGTTATCTCCATCCTAGGCTTAGTAAATAGACCCCTGACTCTGGTAGAAGGTAGCGAGCAACTGTTGGATCCAGTGGTCAATGATGCACACTAGGCCTGGGGAATTTCTCTTTGGTAAATAGCAGCAGGTAGGTTTGTATCTATCTATCTGTCAGTCTGTCTATCTATGTATCTTTCTGTTTATTATGTACACTACTAGTCCAAAGTTTTAGACCACCCCCATTTTATCACCTATTATCAAAATGTGTGCAGTTTAAAGCAGAAAAAAAAAAAATCATAAGATCATTTTGTTTAACAAAATTTAATCTAAAGTCTATGGAGAAAAGTGCTATATAAATAAAATTATTATTGTTACATTTTTTATTCCTCAAAGTAGCCAGCTTTTGCAGATACAACTGCCATACACACTTGTGGCTTTCTCACTACATGGAAATCTAATATTGGGTCATATTTAGAGATGTACGCAATGCCGATATTTACGCAGATAGAGCGATTGTCATTGTGCATGTGTGTAAGCCGCACTTTGCACGGGCAGCGATTGCTTTGCGATTGTGCTCACACAAGAGGATTCAGTAGCAAAGTAGTCCGGTAACAAGGGGTGGTTAGGCAAACGCAGGCGTGTCTGACCGTTTAAATGCTCTTTCATGCGTGTCCAAAAATTAGCTATTGCGAGCTCCTTTGCAGCATGAGGGCTCTCAGCATGTCAGGAGAGCCATAGCCAGGGGCGCTGAGATGGGGGGAGAGAGGGTATGGATTACCCAGGCCTCCTGGAGAGGCCCAGCGGGGGTTTGGCACCCTCCCCCCCCTTTCTCTTACCTCACAGCAGTCCAGCACACGCTGAGCAGCAGCCACAGCAGTCTCCTATGCCTGTGGGGTGGGCCGCCCTCTCCCCAGCGCGCAAAAATATATATATTTTTATTAACCCTAAGGGGGCGTGGCCATGCCTCTGGGCCCAGTGTGGCTCTCAGCGCCCCTGGCCATAATGTTTGAAGCAGGTCAGACTTGACTTTCAAGCTGCGTGACTGGCTGATCTGCGTCGATGCTCCCGATGTTTACACTGTTGCACGTCGTCGGCCGGATATGAGAAGGCACCAGTGGGGCATCCCTATGCTCGGGCAAGCTTTGGAAATATTTGCATATTTTCGCAGCTGCACTCCATGCAAAATCAAAGCTGCGATTGCATTAGGGTACATCTCTGAATCAGGCCTATTGTTCTTCATAACACTTTACTTTCACCCTTCTCTCCAGTTCAACTCAAACCAGCTCACTGGGGTTTAAGCCTGGAGACTATGCTGGCCATTCCATGATTTGCAACCTGCCATCTCGTTATTTTCCTTGAAGGTAGTTCTGACATGAGGGTATGTTTTGAGTCTTGAGCTTGCTTTAGGCTGAACCCTTGATCAACAAACCATTTACAGTACAAGAGTGTATTGCATGGAGCTACAAAATACAGTGGGTAGCTCTTTTGATTGAGTGCCTGTCACTCTGTCAAGTTGTTGACTCGAGATCCAGCAATAGATCCCCAGACTATCATGCTTCCTCCTCCATGTTGACAGTTGGTGTCACATTAGCTGCCGCTGCCCAGCGTGTTTAACCCTGAAAGGACAATGCTTTTAATAACAAAACATGGGATGTCAGCGGGGAGTCCTGATTTGAGGTGATTGTCTTGCCATGTTGCGATCAGAACATTTGTCCTAAATTGAGGGAGATACTTCTCTGTTAAGCGCTATGAAGGCAGGTGCACGCAGCATTAATATGGGTTTGTCCATTATGGCGTGGCCGCACGTCAGATCTTTCTTTGCAAAGCTGCATAATAGTTGTATCACACACTGCAGCATTTTATGCAATCAGGAACAGAGCTGAAGCAAAGTTGTGTTTGAAAGAAACCAGTTTCTTCTGCATTCATTCACATAAATGAATAAACTGCAGCCAAAGACTGCTCTGATAAGACACATGGGTTTTCAGGCAGTGTTTTTTCTTAAAGAGGCTGAGAAATACTGCACTGTTTATCTTGAGCATCACAGCACTGAGGTCTATGGATCAATTTCCTTGAAGTCCTATTTGTGTTGAGTTTGTATGTTCTCCCATCTAGACATGGAATTTGGTTTCTTCCCACGATACAAAGACATACAGTAATGCTGTGCAAACTGGCTTCTGTAAAAAATGAATGTGTGTATGTGTTGGGACTATATATTGTAATGTCCACTGGGGCAGGGACTGATGTGAATGACCCAATATTCTCTGTAAAGTGCGGTGTGCGCTGTATAAATATGTAATACATAAATATGGAAGGGTTTGTTTTCAGTTGAATGTTCCTAATAAATGAAAGAGGCACCAGTGAAAATGCAGTGTTCTGAAGATATGTAAATGCAAAGTCAGTAAAGGGTATGTGGTTTTATTTTGGTTTTACAAAAGTGAAAATATGTAGTGCACTAGGATTATTGAGCCCTCATGTTTCTGTATTTGTGCACATGTGCCTGCCCTGCACCCAGCATTTGCTTGGGTACAAGACATACTTACCAACTCGCCCTGAATGTCAGAGAGACTCCCTAAATAGCAGCAATCTCCCTGACTCCATGAAGAGTCTAGCAATCTCCCCGATTGCACCTTATCCCCATTATGTAGCTGTTATATACATGGAAAAAAAAGTCACAGATATATACTTCCAAGAGTTATCACCAGTGCCATTTCCTTGCATTGGTTATAAGGCACAATGATCCTTTATGGCTACATGCAGATTCATATAAGTTTTCTCGTGACCACTTACAGTATATGGAATAACTTGGGAGTAAAAATTATACATGAGCAAGAATGAAAATGATCAGTGTGTTTTAATCAACAAGTAGATCTGTGCCAAACTATGCAACTGCTTTGAGGCTAGTTTCCCGAAAACAGTGTGCCCCTCTCGACGAATCGCGTAATTTTGTCCCTACGCCCCCTCCTTCACAATGCCGGCAATCTCTGCATTGTGTAGTGGGGCGCGGCCAAAATGAAGTGATCGCGTGGCAATGCCCCGATCCGCCCACAAATGCTGGCCACGCCCCCTTGATTTGCAGATCTGGCTTCCCCCTCCCAGAAGGGGTAGCCAGAAAGTCGTCAACCCTGCTCTCAGGTGGAGCAGTACACGTCTACTTTTACAACACACTTATAGGTGTTGCTTTCACAATCTCGCCGAAATTCTTTTCAAAAGTAGGCAAATTTGGTGCAAAATGTTTACTTCTAATGTGAGGGGGTGTGCAGATTAGGGTGGGGAATGCTGGTATTTTGGTTGCTGTTTCCTGTTTTGTTTTCAGTAATGCTACCCACATATTTTATCCCTGCAAAAATAATCTATTTTCCCATTTCCTCAGAAGAGGTGGGAATCATTTCTCATCCTATTGGTTCAGTGTGATGTGTTTTGTACCTGCTGGTTACACATTTATGAAAAAGCATGCATCCAGGCATCTGTTTAATAAAAATATGAAAGCACACAAAATTGGATCATGTTAAAAACAATCCCAATTATTCTAAACTGATTTTTTTAAGACATAAATTAAGATTTATCTTAAAAATGTAAACGTCTTTAAATAAAGATGTGGTTCTCAAGCAGTGGCATTGATTCTACTTTTGAACTTGAAGTAATGTTATCGGTCTTCCACCATGTGCATTTTCTGGGGGAACGGCAAAACTGTACACTCCTTGAATTGCGTTTTATGGACAAATAGGTGCATTTGTGCACACAGAAATGCTTTGAGTGTTAAGTAGTCTTTGTAAAATGGTACAAGTAGTACAAGCAGGGCCGTATAAGGTGTTTTTAGACCTCATGATTTAATTTTTTTTACTTAACTTTTTATTTGAATTCCTAACCTACAGTATTCACATTTCCTATTTAATTGCACACCCCTCTAACAATCTTTGCTTTCCCATACATCCAGTTTGCATTTGGGATGATTCTTACTGCTCCATTGTCGAACCATGGTGGTTTCGAACAATAAAATGTATGTTCCTGGCAGTAACACAGTTTGGTGGGTAAGAATGTTGGCTTATAAAGGTTGGTGTGGTCATAGGCAGTGTCTTGTGGCTTGTAATCATGGCTTTATCTTGAGCTTAAGAAAAGTAGTGGGTGGATTTTCATAATTGTAGGAGAGACCGATAAAATAAGAGATCTTAAACAAGAGCAAAGGAAGAAAAAGGAATTGAGAGGGGAAATGTAAAGGTGCCTATCCACTAGGCGACCTGAAAGACTGAACGTCTAGCGTTCAAACCTTCAGGTCGCCGAGGTGCGGTGCCCGCACTGAACGGCGTTCACTGAACGTCATTCAGTGCAGGAGGCTGACTTCCTATTTCTGAATATGTTCAGTAGATAGTCGGGGACGTCAAGGACCCAGTGTGCATGCGCATCGCTGGTCCTTGCCGGCTATCCATTACCCGACTTTGTGAACAATGCGACCAAAACCTCCTGGTTTCGGTCGGATTGCTCACAGTCAGGTAATGGATAGGCCCCTTGAGAGTGTCTAGGGTATAATAATTAGTACAATGAAAGGATAACAGTGGGGTCACGGGCTGACCACAGTCATTAAGGCATAATGAAAAATAAATTGTATTTGCTTTTTTATGTCTAACTAAGTGGTGCCTATGTTTCTGCAAACTGCATGGACCCACAATTAGCACATTGGCTGTATCCATGAACATGTATCCCCCCACCAACAGCTGCAAATGTTCTTCCTCTACCTCACGTATGAAGCAATTCCCCTACTTCTTGGATTGTAAACTCATTTGGGCAGAGCTATTTATGTCTTTTTGTTTTCATGTCATTGTATGTTGTTTGTATCACAAGCCCCTCAATGTACATCACTGAGAACTATGCTGGTTCTTATATTATGTGTGTAAATTTATTTTAGACATAAAGGGTATTGCATTCAATGGGGGGAATTCAATAAGCCGAGGGATTTATGCACAGCTGCAGCTCCCGGATTTATTGCCTGGAGCTATTCAGTTAGCAGCCTGTTTTCTCAGGTGGTAAGCCCCGTGGCTAATGTGCAGTAACCCATAGATTCTGTATTAAGTGCCCAGTGAGTTAACCGCTCGTGGGCAGCCATGATAAGTCCCGAAATCCCTATTTACAGTGATTTCTGTCTCTACCTCAGGATTTTGTGCACGGAAATCTGTGTTAAGTGCAGCCTGTGAGCTGTAATTGTATAGCCCTGGGCACTTAACGTGGTAATTCCATGGGTGATTGAATTCGGCCCTGTGTCTGCTTTGAATGTACCACATAGCAGAAAAGAGAGAGATCCCGCACAGAACTAAAATGTATAGGTAGATGTATAGAACCAACTTATTGTGTGATTAATTACTTTTTACTCAATGTAAAAACATATAATATAGTTGGTGGTGCTCCCTGGAATCAAGTATACAAACTACTTATAAACTCAAAGAAATATTTTAGCTATAGCTAAAACAAAAATAAAGAATTCCTTTTTTGGGGCACTCAATAAATGTAAAGTATAATGGGTATGTATTGATAATTGGTGTTAAAATGTAACCTTTATTAAGTTAACTTAAAAAAAAATGGGGGGTGGGGGAGGAAATCTCAGACTCCAGAGAATTGGTGCGTTTGCCCTTAATTAAAACATATTCCTATAACATTCAAAAAGTTTTTTTTATTCAAAAAAATTTTTTTTTAAATGAATCATGAAGCATATTCTCATAGTGCTCTCAATGAGCAATAACCAATAATAAAGGTAAATCCTGTGGTGAATAATATTACCATAAATCGTTACTCAAATGTAAGTAAATTGCCTTCTATACATCAATCATAATATATTCCTCCTTATCATTTAAAGAGAGTCCTGCATAAGATGTTTTTTGACTGTCTGTATTGCAAGGTGTAATCGCATCAAGAAACTTAATTGCTTACACAGCTGATAGTGTCTAATATGCTTCATGACCCATTACAAAAAAATATTTTTTGAATAAAAAACTTTTTGAATGATATAGGAATATGTTTTAAATAAGGGCAGACTCCCAAAATCTCTGAGTCTGAGGAGTCGTCCCCCCCCCCTTTTTTTTCTTAAATTAACTTAATAAAGGTTATATTTTAACACCAATTATCTTTACATACCCATTATACTTTACATTTAATGAGTGCCCAAAAAAGGAATTTCTTCTTTTTTTTTTTTTTTTTTGCTCTAGCTAAAATAATTTTTGAGTTTAGAAGTGCTTGAATGTACCTAAGAGAAAAGTCAATTTGAAAGTTGCCATTTTGGGGGGATACTATCAGGTTTGGATGCTGCTGGGCAGAATACCGACAGTGGCATCCCGACAATCAGAATCCCGACACCCATAAGGAAATAAGGTAAGATTAACCCTTACCCCTAACCCTCCCTCCCCGGTGCCTATCCCTAACCTCCCCCCTAGTGCCTAAACCTAACACTCCTTCCCCGGTGCTTACACCTAACCTCCCCCCATAGTGCCTAAACCTAACCTTCCCGCACCCTAAATCCTAACCCTTCCTCCTAGTGCCTCCTAACCCCGCACCCTAACCTTCCCCCTAACGGCCAATACTTACCTTCGGGATGCCGGTGGTTGGGATTCTGGTGCCAGGATCCTGACGCTGTCGGGATTTCAGGGCCGTTGTTTCGCCATGCGGGATGCTGACTACATCCCGTTATATCTCTGACCTCTTTCACTATGCAGCAGTGGGTTAATTGAATTTAATAGTTGTACTAGAAGACATTTTTCTTATATGTTTGCATCGAAAAAATTTTGCTTACATCTACCATGAGGGCCACCAGCTGTACATTTTCCTTTTACTGGTTTATTATGTTTTCTACTTGCACAATTTTTGTGAGGGTACTGCCCTTTGTATTGTATTTTTGTTCTGTTCACAGATATACAAGTGTCACATATCATATTAATCAGTACAGTCTCCTGGTGCATCACATTGCGACTTAGATGCATTTTCAGAGAAAAAAAAGAGATGCAAAAAAGACACCCGATGCTAGCAGAGTTGCACGGGATCTGGCGGGTGAGAAATTCCGTCACCAACAGATGTCCAGCCCTCCTCTTAACTCAATATTTTTCTCCACAGCCCCTTGATCGTACATCCTTGTTAGTTTACCGTACAAGTGTTCACCAATTTCCCTTAGTATGTAAGCTCTCACGGGCAAGGCATTTTGCCTGCCCATTCATTGGGTACAGGATCAATGAGCTGCCCTACCCTTGCCCCTGTTGTCTGTCCCATCCAGTTAGTGTTGTTTTAGTAATGTTTGGTACTTATGGACTTGTGCTATGGTCTGCCGTTTTGTAACTGTAAAATGTTTCTATGTTTACCTTTGTATGGCTGCAGACAGTTTGTAGCGTCATATTAATAAAAAAATAATGATTAGAACGGAACACTGGCATCAGGGATAAAGGAAGCCTGTTTTCAAGTTAGCTACAACTGCAAGAAGTAATGCATCATTCTGCATTTCAGTTGGGTAGAATGCCTGTTACCAAGTGTAATCTACCAAAAAAAACATACACAATAGAATTGTAGATACACACTTAGGTGACAAAACCACAGCTGAGCAATGATATACAAGAAGCCTCAATCCTAATAAAGCTGAAAAAAATAATAAAACATGTCAACAATGGCCAATCAATCAACTACATCCAACAACTTCATACATATTGCAATAGAAATCGCACATATAGTAGTGATTACATGACCTTTTGTATGAATGGACCAAAAAAAGAATGATCTTCAAAGGTTATGTGTTTATGAGGAACAATAGGAAACCATGATTTATGAAATTACAAAGAGAAGCAAACCAATGGTGCAGGTGTGGGACTACAAAATGACAACAATAAAGTACTTATAGTCTATAAAAAAAAACAAAAAACTATTTGTGAAGAAATTGTAACATTTACATAAAATATACCTCTACAAAAAAATGGAATTACAATAAATAAATAAAAATGTAGTTTAAATATGGACCAATCTTCCTACCTTTTCAGTCCATTAGGATATTAAGGGCCTGATTCAGACCCACTCGCGAGCGGCTGTCCGCTCGCAAGTGGGTCGATGTTATGGACTGAGCATGCGCACTACGGAGGGAGCTCCGTCGTGCGCATGCGCCAGACGCGACGAGCGAAGGAAAGTCCTTCGCTCGTTGTATCCGATCAAAGGGGGCGTGCTGTCCATGTTGATTGACAGCACACCCCCTTTGGTGGGCGTGCCGGGGGCGTGCCTCCCTGACGGGGGCGTTCCCACGGGAACGCCTCCCGTCAGAAGCCGGCCCACTGACATCACTAGTGATGTCAGTGGGAGTGATTTTGGCTCTGATAGAGCCAAAATCACTCCGGAGCTTGCGGTTGAAAACCTCAACCGCAGGCTCCGGCTCGCAATTTCGATGGTCGCGATGGTCTCGACCATCGCGGCCATCACAATGCACGCTCGTATAGCCTGTGGGTGGTGACCCACAGCTATACGAGCATCCAGGAGGACGCTCCATGAAAATGGAGCCCGGCCCTCATTCAGAGCGTGCGCTCTGCTCAGAGCGTACGGCTCTGAATGAGGGCCTAAGTACGAAGCTATATTTTATATAACATGCTCTCACTTCAGGACTTGTAATTCTATTCACAGGGAGATACTATGATTTATTTATAAAATGTGCAACACTGTCCTGATGCTTGTTTCCATCACATCTCACATTTATGCATGCTGGGTAGTTTTCCCCATGTATATCAATCAACACAAGCACTTGATAATATTCCTTGTAAGCACGATATCTAAACATAAATCTGATGTATAATTTGAGGATAAATTAGTATATAAAATCTAGTCCTACTCCATGTTTCACTTTTTCCACAATCTAGATCAGTGGTTTCCAAACCTGTCCTCAAGGCACCTCAACAGTTCAGATTTTACAGATATCCATGGATGAGCATGGGTGGTGAAATCAAATTGACTGAGGTACTAATTAAGTCACCTGTGGTCTGGTATGGATATCTTTAAAACCTGGACTTTTAGATGTCTTGAGGACTGAGTTTGGGAACCTCTGCTCTAGATAATACCACTGAAAATATTTAACTGAACATATATACTTTTATGCACACTTTTTATAGCAACCAGGCTTCTCATCTGCCAAACTTAACAAAGATGCCACATTAAAGTCTCCTTTACTTAATGACCTCAATAAACATAATGAAGGTTCTATGTTCAAGCATAGATAATCTCATATCTGCTGTTCATTTAGATTAGGGAGGCACACATACAGCATGTTTGCTGATAGAATATGTTGCATAATTTTTTTTTATTATTGTATATGATGATTAAACTATAAATCTAAATAATAAAACTAGATATTTAAATTTCCTTTGAACATTACGGCCTCCTGCTGCATCCAGGGACTCCTTTGTCTTTGTGACAAATAGCTACAACATTGCCAAATGATTGTACCCTTACTTTACTGTTAGCTGCATTTGCATGTGATAAACACTACAATTCAATATTTTAACTTGCATAATAAGCATATGTATTGAAATTATACACAAGTATAAGGAAGCTACTACTGTGCAGTTGTCTATATACAATGGAGAATGACTATACATAGCAAAATTAAAATAAAGAATTGTATCATATAGATTATTAAAAGTGGCACTACAGAGCTATTGGTGCTATTACTATGCATTATTTAATTATATTATGTTAATAATTTTTTCCAATTTTCCAAAATCACTTCCTTACCAGCCACACTATGTGCACTATTGCAGCTGGTAAACAGGCATGTGATCCAATATCCGTGTGCAAGTGTGGCGTGAAACAGTCACGATGGACTAAATTAGCCCAACTGAAATTAATTGAATTTGAGGCATGCAGACTGAAAGGTGACCACTATTCTGTCCGTATCCAATTAGCTGCGATAATGTGAAAACTTCACGTGTGAAGTTTTCGCACACTTCGGGGCTTTTGGTGCGATAATTTCGTTTCTTTTGCCTATGCGCACTCCCATTTTTTTAACTATTCCATTCCAAAAGACGCAATGCTGCAATCACCTGAAAACTGGGGTTCTGAAATTGTAGGAAAGGGGGGGAGGGGGCTTGGACTGTACATCCTAAATTTTGGCAAATGGCTGTTATATGCAGTTTTCTATAGCAGTGGAAAAAGGGTACAAAGCAACTTTTTTTTTTTGACCAAAGTAAATGCTGTATTTAAATTGGGGGCACTTTAAAAAAAAAAAAAAAAAATTTTTAAAAATACATTTGAAAAATTGTGCAGCCACCTGCAATGTTTAAAACATGTCCCACCCATACAGCCCCCCAAATTACCAGACCCACTACATTAAACCCATTTTCCAACACTTTTGTTTTTTTCACCCCAAAACTAACATGTCATTATTGACCAACTTAAAGTAATTAAAACATTATTTTTGCATATTTTGTCAATGGGAGGTTGGGGGGGGGGGTCCAAGGGGTTCTGAACCAAGTACCAACATTTTTAGCCAAAGATTTTGCACATTTGAAAACTTTTTGCCAGTTTTTGTCTATGGAGAATTTGCACGTGTGAGAACATTGGAAATAGGATTGCACGATATGCATTTTGTGTGAAATTCTAGCAACGGTGAATACGTTTCACAACAACGCAGCTTTTCATGTCTAATTGGATACGGCCCTTAGCCTCCTGTGTGTGGTAATTTTGCAACTACCTTAAAAGCCCTCAGTGGCAGCAGAACAGATGTGTGGTCATATTGGACTTTTCTCCCTTCCTAAAACCACATTTTCTAATCCTATAGAAAGAAATTGTCCCAAAGCGACATATAAGTGTGTACAGTAATACTGCATATGCACTATTCCATTATGGACGAAAATGCATACTAATATACTATGTGATATAAGCTGTTTCATAGTCTTATCATCGGACCGCATTTAGGTTTGATTGCGTGAAGTTTTGGTAGTGAAAAATTATTAAATGCCGGATATAATGTACCCCACCAGAACAATCAATAGATAATATAGCGTTCACTCCGTAAGCAGGGGTGTGGAGAGCTGTGCCTGGCTCGTGGGAAGGGGGCATGGCCTAATCACGGGAGGTGTGGCCACACCCCCTTAGGATACAAATGTCAAAAATCCTTTATGCAGCCCTGCTGCGCGCAGGGGGTGCTGTGAGCTCCTCAGCCCAGCGCAAAGCCAGGGGGACGCTACCCTTTCTTCCGTTAGTTTTTAATATATAGAGCACTGAATACTGCATACTTGAGATTTTTTTATAGCTCCAGTTATTAAAAGCAAAGATTGCTGAACTGATGCAAATCAGTAGATAGTAACTATAAATTAGCAAAGAAAGAGGGAGGAGATGACTGTTTAGGGCGCATAAACAAGCTGCCGCTAATAATATCCAAATACCTACAAGAATCTCACCCTGATTCTAAACAACAATGTAACATACAGAATGGTAATGGACAAAATCTGCGGCGCTTTATCTTAACTTTATCTGTTAAGATAAAGTAACTATAAATGAATATTTTATTTTACGAAGGAAGACTGAAAAAAGCATTTTGCAATTTTGAGCAAAAATGATTTATGAATTGTACTATATTTCTGTTTGTCCTGGGACTGTAATATTAATTGAATGTGTGTGATTGTTTCCTTGTTAGTATAGTAATTATTAATACATTTAACATATCCATCTTTCGATAACTGCTAACAGCACTGTATATTAAATTTTATAAACAGATCAAAAAAGCTTTTTTTTCCCCAAATCTCTTGTTTAAAAGATATATTTGCTTTATTATTTTCTCTTTTCTTAAAAAAAAAAAAATACACATAAATGTCTTTCTGTGAACAAAAAAATTCAGAGTATATACCTTACATGAACAGACTGTCATGCCCAATGAATTATAGGTAGTGCACAACGCATTGAAACTAAATGTAATTATCCATGTAAAAATTATTAAAAATCATTCATTTGCAGGCAGTATGAATTTTAGCTTCATACCTGTCTTTGCTTGGATAGAAAAACAGGAACTTTTAAACTAGTCAGTGACAGCCTGAGGTGCTAAACATTTCTGTCTAGCTTCATTGTCATCATTTGTTAATTGTTTACTTCTCTTGGGTTCTATCCATGAATTATGTATTACTGCATTATTTGGCATAGGATCAGCTTCCACAATTGAAACAACCCTCTTCTTCATTTTGCTCTTCAAAACCTTTTGGAATTTTTGCCTTGTGAATGCGTACAGCAGAGGGTGGAAGATGGTGGTTCCATAGGCCATGACTAAAAAGCACAATCTGAGTTTTACCAAAAGGTCACTTGGGCCAAGACATAAAATTGTTGTATTCAATAAGGAAATAGGCGTCCAACAAAATAAGAAGGTTGAAATGATTAATAATGACATTCTGAAAACCCTTTTTTGCCTTTCCCGTCTCTCTCTGTGCCTTTTCACTGCTCGACGTAGGGCGATAATCACAGATACAGAAGTCCTCACGCCAAACACCACATTTCTCCCTCCACTGCTTTGTGAGACATCCGTTGTCTCGTGCTGTGTAGCCAGAGAAATCGTTTTTTTCTTTCGCACCTTCTTCTTTTGCCCGGTTGTAAACCTCGTGCCTATGCGAATGTTGAGAGCTTGAAGTATTTTGCTGTATGTGATTAGCATCACAACTATTGTGAAAAAGAAAATAGGAATCTGCACTAAAAGGTGATAATACATCCCAAGTTCTGTATGATATTCATTTGTGCTAACACACAAAAGTGTTTTGTTTTCCCAAGTGTTTTCACTTTGAACGTTGAAAAAGCTAACTTCAATGAACGGAATCAAAAACGAAAGAAAGGAAACTACCCATGTTGATGTCATCAATATAACTGCACGGCCCATAGTTAGAATTCGATTAGCAGGTTTTACAGAGATGTCATAACGATCCAGAGTGATAGCAAAGACATTGACAGCTGTAGAAACACTGGCAAAAGAGACGCAAGCTTCATGGAAGCAGCAGATCAATGCACTGTTTTTCTCCAGTGGCAGCAGTAGGATTACAATAGTCAGAGGAATACACCCTACACATATGATTACATCTAGCACATGGAGATTCATAGTAATAATGTTGCTGACTGAGTTGATAAGGTTGGATTTCATGCTGTAAAGAACCAGAACGGTGAGGTTGCTTCCAAGGCCCAGGACAATTTCCAACATGAGGAAACAAACGAGAGAGATTTGGAAGCTAAGCGGGTATGACAGTGGTCTGTACATGTTGGCGCGGATGTCATTAATCTCATCGCGAACTGTTATATTGGCCTCAGACTGCATGTTGGTTTCCAGCATGAAAGTGAAGCACATCCTTTTGAATTAGGTGACATGAGTCCTGTGAAAAGACATAAAAAATTGTAATTTACTTTATGTTTCAAAGAGAAAAAATATTTAGTGGCAATGTCTTCTTTTTAGTGTTGTGGAAACAGAACAGGATAATTTTGTGTTTTTAGATTTCATTCATAGGCAATAGAAATATATTGGGATGCTTGGAATTTAGAGCCATATTCAATTAGAGGCGAAGTTTTCGCCTGTCCGACTGTTCGCTTCATTCGCCTGTTTCAGAGGCGAATTTATTCCGTGCTCGACCCCGCTTTTCGCCTAATTCAATTGCAAAACAGGCGAACACGGAAATAGGCGAATGCGGAACAGGTGAAAAGTACTGAAAGAATTTTGGAAATCAGTCTGTACCCCAGAAAAAGATGCTCTAACATAGGGAATCAATATAAATGTGTACTAATAGCCCTAATAAACTATTTTGCGTACTTAAGTTGTGTAAATTGCTTGCTATTAGTGTTTCTGTAAAAGTGGTGAAGAATGGCATAAAGCTGTATTTTTTGGTAAAAATAAGTAGTCCTGTCAAATTTGGGGTGCTTGAAAATGGGTGCTAGCATGTTTTTATGTCTCTAAAATGAACTGTGAAAAATCCACCTGCTGCATGCACCTGCAATCCCAAAAACACCTGACCCATACTTGTGGACCCCCAAGAAGTCTTTTTCGCTACTTTTAATGTTTATCCCCCCACTTTTTAAATTTACACCCCAAAAATGACATGTCTTTTTCGGGGTGTTCTTAGGTTTTAGTTCTGTATTTTTTGCGTATTTGTCCTTTGGGGGGGCTGTCCCAAGGGGTCTGAGTTGTTTCCCCACGTTTGCACCCCAAAATAAAGATTTTGCATTTCTTTTCACCAGCTATTGATTGGAGAATCATTTTTGGAGAATTGTTTCCACTTAGGCGAAATTGTCCTGGAATTGAATTTGGCGAATTTTTTTTTAGGCAAATTTTTCACAAAAAACAGGCGAATATGGCTTTTCACCTCTAATTGAATTCCCCTCTTAGTGTTTACCAGATAACAACAATATTTTCCAGAATCTGGAATCCCGTACATAAATCATAATAACTGACATCTAAGTATCATCCCCGTCATTCTTCTTCACATTAATTGATTGCCAGTGCTCTGTAGTGACTGTATAAAGCGGCACTATATATATTAATAGCCGCTTCATATATATATATATATATATATATATATATATATATATATATATAAAATATTAGAGAGAGAGATGTCTGTGTGCAAGAGATTATTCATAGTAACAGCAGCAATTTACTTTATCAACACTATTTTCTTTCTAGTTTTGTGGACAACTAGACTTAAAAACAAAAGTGATCTCATACATTTTACACGATTTTTCAGTGTTCCCTGTGCTCCATTTTTTTTCACAACTGTGTATCACAATCTCTCATGATTTCTGCTTTATGGAAACTACAATTACTGGAGATGTTTTAATTTCTCCCATGCAGTGTAGAACAAAATGTGTTTTCCATGCAGAGAAGGAGCTCACTGCAATTAATTTATTAGAAATGTTAGATGACTTTATGGGGTATCAATGGTTCTACATTATAACTGTTCTATCACAGCTATTGCAAACAATGCGCATACTGACCATTCAATTCCGTTTTTTAATGATTTTAATTTCAATTCCTAGCCACTAGTCACTCTGCTTTTTATATCCGCTGTCATGTTTTTCATCTCTGTCAGAGCGAACAGTCTAATGAGTGCTAACAGCTTCTTACAAGAATGTTGGATGGTTGATTCTTTGATATGTGACAACAAAGTCACTGGTATCATGTAATTTCTACTTTTACTTACATTTTCAGAGAAGGCAACTCACATCCAGTTTTATTTACCATGAAAGTATGCAACATATAGTATATATTATGTAGTTAACAGTATCCTTTGGCTTCACATGCATATAGAGTATATATATTTAAATGTGCTCTTTATTTAGCTCCCACTGATTCTCAGCCTTTGCAAGTCCCTTAATGTATGCAAATGTGCTTTAGTCTGTGCTGTAGTTGCTATAGTAACTAGCTGAAAGTTCTGCCAAGTTTAATGTTGCTAAATATTTTTCTGCAATGTTGTTACATTTTTCTTTCCAAAGTGCCTGTTTCTATATGACGAAATGTACCATTCTGTAACCTTACTTAAGGAATACTGACAGTGCAGGCATATTCTCACTGCTGCTTTTCAGGATAACATTTGGACATATTTGGTTTATATAATCCATACTCCATATATTGAAAACTGACCACAATAACTATGGGTTTTGGATATTTGTAAGTTTGTCTACCTGAGATTGCAGGCATTTCCCATGATAAAACCTTGATACAATATTGTAGTAGTGCTTTTTTTTATGACATATGTGGGTGATGTGGCATGCTAATCTTCCACACAAGGAGCAGCTTACGTATTATTGTTTTAGTCTTAACATCTTCCAGTTGACCACCAATTGGCTAGTAATGTAAGGTATCAATGTCATACTGGAATACATAGGGCCATATTCAATTTGAAGCGAAAAGTCTGTTGTCTGACTTTTCGCCGTCATCAGAGGTTTTCAGGTCGAAAACTTATCCCACGTATCCCCGTATTCAATTCCAAATCGCCGAAAACGGGACCTAGTGAAAACGAAATTGGTGAAAAGTCCTGTAGTTTTTGGGGATATCAGCCTGAAACCCCCCAAAAGATGCTCTGACATGGGGGATCACTATGGATACCCCCGATTAGCCCTGCTAAATGTATTTGGGGTGTTTAAATGGTCACAATAGTAGCTGAAGAATAGCATTTAGCAACTTTTTTTGGCCAAAATAAGTAGTCCCATCAAATTTGGGATACATGAAAATGGGTGCAAGGATATTTAAAAATCGCTGAAGTCAAGCATTAAAAAGCGCCAAAAACGCACCTTCAGCAAGCACCTGCAATTAAAAAAACCTCCCCCATACTTGCAGACACCCCCAAAGGCTATTTCACTAGTTTTGGAATTTGTACCCCCACTTTTTTTTTTTCCGCCCACATTTTCAAAGTGCTTTTTTGGGGTTTACTTTGTTTTTTTTAAGCATATTTTGATGCAGTTTGCGTCAAGGGGGGTGTACAAAGGGTGCAGAGTGGTTTCCGCACCCCTGCACCATAAAACCACAATTCTGCACTTTTTTCCGCCGGGTATTCAAAGGCGATACTTTTTCGCCTATTACATTGCTTTGCGTTTTCGCATCGGCGAAAAGACGTTAAAATTTAATACAGGGATAAGTGAAATCGGCAAAAATTACGTCATCGGCAAAAAAGTTTCGCCGAGCTTTTCGCTCCAAATTGAATATGGACCATAGTGTAATAGCTGAGAGACAGAAGTTTCCTATTAAGTTGTTCTGGTGTCTTGCCTGCTCGAACTGTAGCGGCAAAATATTAAATTATACAGGTCCAGAGGAGATTTTGAATTATTTTACATAGGGGGACTCTATTACATATAAACAACAATCGAACTCTGCTCAGCCACAACATATATAATGTTAGACACTTCTTTTTATCCTTTCTCCTTCGGATCATCTGCAAATTGCCAAGTAGAATTACCTAGATGTTAAGTAACTGATATTGGGAAAAAAAAACTGAAGATAAAACAATATGCATATATTTTTGGTCAACCTGAATATGCTCCGTTTTGTCATTTGCGTTCTGCTGAGAAAAAAAGAAACCCCTGTTTTTACTGTATGTGTATGTAACTGAGAGTGTTTGCAGAAAATGGAAAATGTGAGTCCTGCCAGATCTCATGCTGGCCAGAGATAAAGCATCAGTCCTGTGTCACAGACGTTACATTTCCTGTGACGAGAGAGCATGTTGAGAGAAGCAGAGTTAATTAACCAAATTCATTTTTGAATCTTGTAACTTAGATTTGTGAAGTGTGTTTCACAGAGACCTCTACCAGCCCCCGGTGCTACTAGGCAGTAAAGATGTATGGCAGAGCTTGGCATCGTGCTGTTAAACACCTACCTGCTTCCTTCTGCCATAAGGAACCTTTAGTTCACTGAAGCATCCTTTCAGAGATTGAAACATGATGTCATTTTCACACTGGGATAGCTGTTAAGATGTTCAACATATTAGTTGTTCGGTGGGGGAAGGGCGCTACTGTATGTGGAGATGCACCAGAACTCCACAAATGAATATTAATTGACTGATAAAATGATAGTGATCAATACTGTTGCTCACCATTCAGACACTTGTATTACTGAAACTTTCTGACAAAGCTGATCAGTCTCATTGTTCCTTTTATAGTACACACCATATGGGGCATCAAAGAGTCCATACAAAGCAGAACCTTTCTTTGTGGCTTATATAAATGATTAGTTATCTTGTCATTAAACAAAAATATCTGCTCTGCATCCATTTGATAAAAACAACCTTCGTTCAAAAAGCTCATTTCATTTGTAGGTGAGATGTACCCATTAATATTTAATAGTATCCAGTTTATTTGCAGTAGAGTGTTATTGTATAGCCACAATAATCCGTTTGCAGGATACATTATGCCTGTTGTGTAGCTTTTAAACTCTTTATCCTGCTATCAGGATCTACCACCAAGGCATAATTTAATTATGGTATATAAAGTGCTCACCATTTTGTTTTCATGCAGACACACCTGCAGATAATCTGATAGTGACAGTTCTCCTATGACTCTAGTCTGTGCTGTATGTATGAAAGTCTCCTTCATATTGTCTGATATTTTCTGCCTTTAAACAAATGTAAAGTCATTGCAGACCAATATGCAGTTAATTTCTCACATTGTAAGTGGCAGGATTGATGTGTACAAGCACTGTGGTCTTATGAAAATAAAAATATAATCTTTAAAGAACATACTGTATGTAAACAATTTTTTAATCAACTGCTTATTGTTTAATTAGAATTTCATATATGAGGTGTACGTGTGTATGTATATATGTGTGTGTATGTATATATAAATATATATCATAAATTTAATGTATGTATGCATGTATCGTGTGTGTATATATAATTCTTAGAGCCATTTATATAGTTTTCATTATACCTGTGTGCCTCTCATACCTTTTGCAACATATTTTGGATCATTTTTATGGTACCCATTTATCTTTTGTGTCCATGTCTATCCTGTACTTTGCCTGGCATTGACTGGTGATCATGGTCCGAGGCTGTGCACACAGTCTGCTAGCAAGTAGTTTACAGCAAATGAGCAGACAGAGTGAAGTGCATGTCCTCTGAATTAATGTCTCAGTACAGTCTGAAATTAATTCAACTTGAATGTACCCTTTAAATGTCGCGTATGTGTTAATTTGCTTTTGTTTATCACCCTGGATGCAATGCAAATTTAGTTTTCACTTTTGTCATACCTATGTAAATCCAAGAAAAAAAAATGCGGGGTAATGCAAATTACATTGGGTGCTGCAGAAACCAAATCGTATCACACAGACCAGTGTTAAGATAAAGGTAGTACAGCTTTGCATCAGTTACTTATTGTGTATTCAGTGACTAATTATTTTTATTGAAGGTATTTAAATTTAATTATACTCTACTGTGAGCACTAGACACAAAACACTACTTAGGGACTGTTAATAAGAAAGTGGATGCAAAAATGTTACTCCATTGTAAAAGACTGTATATATAAAATCTATTTCCTCTCCAAAATCCTGTTCGGAATGAAGGCTCATAATGCATTACAGGAGGGAGCTAATGCTATGTGAGAAGTAGATACATCTCTTACCTCTGCCAAAGATTAGAGATCCTTTGTGAATCGTTTGCAGTTTCAATTGCTTCATTTTGTTCACTTGTAAGCAGAGTGCACATGAAGCCAGGTGCTACACATCTCTCCAGAAAATGACCTTAATAAAAAGATGTTCTTGTGCTGAGCCATTGTTTCAGCATAGTGCTAACGTGCAGAACGGGTACTGCTGCTTCCAGGCTGCTGCGGTCGCTCGTTCAGTCTTCCCTCTGCGAAATCAATAAGCATCTGAAAATACATGATGAAAGTAATTTAACATACTGAAGGCTGCAGCTCTCAGGAGACATGAGTGAGGTCCTGTTTTGTTTTTTTTTTATTTGAGAAGAGCAACGGTGCTGGTTGTTGGGTCTGTTCTTGCAGAATGACAGCTTGCTTCGTTTCTTCCCTTCACTGCAGAGAGATGCAGTGCATTCACTAATTTTGATTGGCCAGATTTGCTGGGCTTTGGTATAGCACTGCATTTTTAACATTCTTATAATAACCTGTTTTATATAATCCAGTTTAAGTAATTCTTATGTAAAAAAAGGAAAAATGTCAGCTGTAAACTTGTTACTTTTATAGAATTATATAACGTCTGTGAAGATTCTAATGTATTTGATTTAATTATAGAATGATTAATTTAAAATGCATTGCATAGGATTTACATGAGTGGGAAGTTTGCACATTTTCTTTATCCGTGTAGAATAAGCAGCCCCTGCTAACATACAGGTCATTTTTCCAAATTGGATTTAAGCTGCTAAACTATGGCACCTTATTTGAACTGGTGTAGCTATTGTCTTGTTAAGACACAGATTATTTACTCAACGATTTGACAGATCGGAAAGACAAATTGTTCAAAACAGTGTACGCTGTGTCGTCCGGTGCGCACTCCCGTTTGGCCGTCAGCCGCATCGCCAGGTCGTCCATATATGCAGCTCAACCTAACGATGCGGCAGGGGCCGACATGTTGGGCACCAGATCGTCTAGTGTGTACCGGCCCGTCGGTGAGGACTCGCCGGTTTCATCGCTGGGTACACACGTCGTCTTATTTGTACCCAGCGTTAGAGTGTATAATAGCTTAACATAGAACTAGTAACTTGATTTAATTACAAGTAACCCATTTTTTTCCATTTGGCAAGTACTTTAAAGAATATATTATTGTAAATATTTCTGTTATGTTAGTTTGGTACTTTTCTGAAAAGAAAAAAATAGTTTACATTTTGTTACTGCACAAAGATCTGGAAATCTTATATAATATATACACCTCATTGGGCTCAATTCAATTGAACGCAAATTAAATAGCGCCAGGACGGAGCAGCTGGAGCTATTCAATTCAGCGTGCTGTTAAGGACTTTTTCTCACACCCCTCCAGGGGTGCGAGCAGAAATCCGACAAAAGTACAGGCGTGATGCTGTTTTCGGCCCTTAGTGCCATGGAAATAGCATTTTGTTGGGCAGTTTAGTCAGAGAATGCTCGTTCTCGCGACTAAACACCATGTTTAAGGTGCGAGAACCGGCATTCTCTGACCTAACAGCACGCTGAATTGAATAGCTCCGGGAGCTCCTTCCCGGCGCTATTTAATTTGTGTTCAATTGAATCGAACCCTTCGAGATGCTATGGCTCGACATTAAAGTGTGTATGTACTACTATTTGCTGAACTAATGCGATTATTAAGTATCCATATCACGGGTTGTATTTTAATTGTTAATGAAAATATCCCTGCTATGTCCAAAGGAGGACTCTCAAGAACAGCGGTTAGGGCAACCGCTGTCCCTGCGAGTTATATCTCCTGTATTTAGTAGAAGTCTTTTACGTTTACCTCACCCATCTATCCCCACTTCAATCCATCTTAAATTGTGCAACAAGACTAATCTTCCTCTTACCGCTCCACCTTGCCTTCCTTCACTGGCACCTTCTGTCTGCCAAAATCTAATTTAGATTACTCACCCTTATCTACAAAGCCCTGAACAACACCATCCCTTCATACATTTTAAATCTTATATCAAAATATTTTCCCTCTTACCCCATAAATTTACCTCTGAACCACGTTTCTGATAACCACCTGTCATTCCAGCTTACAAGATATTTCTCCCGTGCTGCATCCCACTTACTGATTTCACTACCAAGCCTGATCAGGCTGTCCCAAAGCCTTCAAATAACTGCAAACCCATCTACTTATTGAACTTACCCCGCATCGACCTATATTACTCATACTAATGCACTCTCACAAATGTCAGAATCTCCACTCTGAATGTCACTCACTCCTTTTGTTCCACCCATGTCCTCTTCCAGTTACAATGTGAGCTGCTGATTAAAATGTACCCTATTCCAGGGCTCGACAAATCCCGTTCGCCATGGCGACCAAGATTTTAGTCCTGGCCCCTAGATTTTATTAAAAAAAACACTACAAATAAACTAATAAAGCTAACTGTAAAAAAAATAAATAAATGCTTCTCCGAAGGTGCTTACAGAAGAAGACTGGGCATGCATGTCACAGGATGAGATGTGTGTACCCGCCACATGCAATCAGCATGGCTCCGCCTCCTCCCTCCTGCAAGTGTGTGTAGTAAAGGAGAAGCTGCCGAAACCTCCCAGCAGCGTCGACAGCGTGTAAGGGGGGACGGACAGACTGACTGACTCACGGGCCAAGCCACTGCGCTGTCACTGCCTGTCGGCTGCTACTGAGCATGCCCGGCCTGATAGGACTACTTGATAGAGGTCTTCTGCCAGAGGCCTCAGGACCTGAAGGACTTGGCTGGCTGCAGGGTGGTGCTGGGGCTGTTGCGGCTCCTCGAACTCACACCTGTGGGATCAACATTACAGGGAGCACATGCAGAGTCCAACGGGACGGAGGGGGAGGAGGAGGACTCCGGCTTTGGAAGTAAGTGGCTGATACCCCTCCCAGCTCCCACAGCGTGAGGTAGATAAGCCTGCAATCCTGTCCTGGGGCACCTACAGTGCCTGCTGGTACTTGAAGTTCCCCTACAAATTTCTCAGCCTGTTGCATTGACTTAACTGTCAGGGGAATGTCTCTATGATGGTATGGGGTAGCCTTCCATTAACTCCACTGCAGGTGTTGCTGCTTTGGAGGGGGGAGGGGCATTGTTTTATTAGGTACACTGTACATTGCTATCAGTACGAGGTTCTCTATTTGTGCCACCCATCGGTAACTGCCCCCCCCTCATTAATAACTGCCCTTCCAACTGTATAAGTGCTAGTCACCAGTAACTGCCCTTAGCGGACAATAGTCTGGCTCCTAAACTTTTAAACTGGCTCCTAGAATTTACAAAGATTTGTCGAGCCCTGCCCTATTCTGTGTACATGTGTGTTAGTTTCATGTTTAGACTTTATATTTCAAAAATATAGTTCCATCACACCGACCAAGGTCATATCATATATTCCCTCTAATATCGGGGCCTAAAAAAGTTGGGAATATCTTTGCAATATTGGCAGTATTTTTCATAACCTTTGAGGGTGTAATTTTCCATTTCTGTGAGCCAGATTTTCAGTGTCTGTTTTTGTGCAGTGCTAAAATCTTAATGGAACTCTTAATTTTACAGCTGCTATTACAAGAACTGTCCATGTGGGTGTGTACTCTACTTAGGGATTCAGATGGAAACACCACACTAAGACTATGGGCCTTATTCAGTTAGAGGCGAAAAGTCAGAGGTCAAACTTTTCGTCATCGCTGTTTTTCCTGAGGATAAAGTATCGGGCGCGTGCCCGCGTATCCCCGTATTCAATTAGGAATCAGCGGAAACAGGACCCGGCGGAAAGGTAAGTATCAAAGTTCTGTCACTTTCGGGGAAATCAGCCTGCCACCCCCCCTAAAGATGGTCTGACATGGGGGATCACTATGGGTACCCCCGAAGTGGCCTGCTAAAGGTTATTGGGGGTTTTAAACGGCCACGGCAGGTGCAATAATGCGTCTTTAAAGAAGTGGTGAAGATTAGCATTTAGCATAATTTTTTGGGAAAAGTAACAAGTCCCATTAAATTTGGGGTACATGAAAATGGATGCAAGCATATTTTTAAGTCCCTGAAGGGAAGTTTTAAAATTCTTCAAAAATCCACCTGCCGCAACCAGCTGCATTCTAGAAAACACCTGCCGCATACTTGGTGACCCCCCCCCCTGACTCTCTTTCACTAGTTTTTAAGTTTGTCCCTCAACTTTTTTTTTTTTTTCACCCCCAAAACGAAACCACTTTTTTTTGGGGTGTCCTAGGCTACTTTTTAAAAATTTCTTGACACAGATTACTTTTAGGGGACATTCCAAAGGCTGCAGGGTACTTTTTTTTTTTAAAGTTTGCACCCCTAAACCCCAATTCTGCACTTTTTTTTTTGCCAGCTATTCTATGATGAAAACGTATCCCCGTTTTTTGACAAAGACTTTTCGCACCTCTGAAAAGTCTTTGAAATTAAATATTGGGATAAGTGAAAATGGCGAAAATTACTGACATTTCGCTCCTAATTTAATTCGGCCCTATATATCAAACCTTTGACAGAGAGAAAGTGGAGAAGTTGAACATAGCAACCAATCAGCTTCTGACTGTCCTTTATCTAGCACAGTCTATGAAATGAAAGTTAGAAGCTGATTATGGGGTCCAGCTAGGGTGGGGGAGCCGTCCCTGCTGGTGAACTAATTAATGATTAGTGGCAACTGGTTAATTTCTTCTGTGAACCAGCTGCCTGCGCTGCATCACTACCCAAGAGAGGAGAGAATGCACACTGATCTCACCACAAAATCTAGTTACTGAATAGGAAATACTGATTAGGAAATATAGGGTGATTTGTTCTCTGAACCTTTTAATCACTTATTTCTTATCTTTTTTTATTATTATTATTACTAAACTTTATATGGCACCACAAAGGGTCCACGGTGCCTTACATAGTACATAACCAAGTATTGCAAACAAAACAAAAGTTATATAATCACTGCTGCATATAATAGTCACAAAAGCAGTCACTGCTGATCCCTGAGATTCAGAGCCATTCTTGGCAATGGGGATGAGATGATGATATAAGTGAGGGAAGGAAAAGCACATGAGGAAAGAGGGCCATGCTAATGAAAGCTTACCATCTAAAGGAAGGGGGCAAACAGACAGGGGTGACAAGGAGTGGTGCCAGTGTAGGACTTGGTGGAGACAGGAGGTAGAAGTGATACGTTTGGAAAGAAAGATTAGCCGAGCAGCAGAATTGGGGACAAATTGTAGTGGAGAGAGGCAGGAGACAGATAGACCAGATGAGAATAGGTTACAGTAGTCCAGTCTAGAGTTGGTGAATGTTGCCTTCAGGGCTAAAAAGGGTCTTATATTGGAGATATTTTGAAGGTGAAAGCAACAAGACTGAAAAGGACTGAATATGGGGTTTGAAGGAGAGGGTGGAATCGAGGATAACTCGAAGACAGTGGACTTTGCGAGAGAGAAGATATGGTGAAGTTGTTGATGGATAGTAAAATGGAGGGAGGATGGGAAGATGATCTGCTCAGTCTAAGACATGTTAAGCTTAAGAAAGAGCTTGGACAACCAGGATGAAATAACAGAGACACAACTGGAAACCTGAGCAGAAGAGAGGTAGATTTAAGGATTATCAGCATAGATATTATATTGGAAACTAAAATAGCTGATGAGCACACCTAAGGAGGAAGTATATAGGGAAAATAGAAGGAAATAGGGAGAGAAGTTGAGCATGAGGAAACAGGATAAGGATGGTCAGAGAGGTAGGACAGCCGTGTCACGCAGACCAAGGGAGTGAAAAATGTGTGGATGGTCCACAGTATCAAAAGTGGCAGAGAGGTCAAGGAGAATGAGCAGTAATAGCCCTTAAAGTTGGCAACAAGAAAGTCATTACTGACTTTAGGCAGGGCAGTTTCTGTACAGTGGAGAGGACTAAAGCCAGACTGAAGTGAGTTCAGTAGGGAGTTGGAGTAAACAATTGTTATATGGTGGTTGTAGACAATCTGTTATAAGAGGTTCAACACAGGACGCGGATAAGATACTGCTGCCCGGAATCCCGCCGGATGGAATCCCAACGCTTGAAGGCAATGCATAGGGGGGGATTACTACTGGGGGCACTATATAAGGAGCACTGCATAGGGGGGGACCACTACTGGGTCTAGGGGCACTGTATAGGGGGACCACTATTGGGGGCACTGCATAAGAGGCATTACTACAGCTATTACTACTTACCTTTGCAGATACATGCTTCAACCCTGGCGTTCCAAAAGTACCAGATACCTACAAAAGTGTACTTAAAACACCAAGCAAAACTGGAGGAAATCACACACCCCTGCGGACTTCCTCCATATCAAATGTATGCTTTCCTCATACAGATGTGTTCTCTTACATTATTGCCGCAGTTGTGCCAAACAGCCCTTCTTGGCGCGCAAGGTCCCAGGGGACTCGGGTTGCGTCAAGCATCTTTTTTGCATCTTGAATATGTGTCTTGCTACAAATGCAATGCTACAAAACCACTTAACGACATTGCATTGATTTGATTTGCAACACTTTTACATCTGTGTGAGGAGTCCGAATCTGTATAAGAAGTGCTACAATGCAGCGTCCGCGGCTTTTATTCACTTCAAGTTTCGTTATACTTCATCTGTGACTTTGTACATATTTAAAACTAATTTATGTGCGGCTAAAGTCGCAGCCCAGCGTGTCTGGTATAGATTGAGTAGTGTTTTGCTGCGTCTATGGTATGAATAAAGGTGCCCATCCACTAGCAGACATGAAAATGACTGCACGATTACGACATTGTAATCGTGCAGTCGTTTGTCAGTCTGTGATGAGCCTGCACTGAACGAGCAGTCATTCAGTGCAGGCTCAATCATCTTTATCATTCACGAGTGATAAAACTTGTGTATGATAATGGTGCTCCAGCCAATCATCTCCCAATTGTCAACTGTTTGAAAAATGACAGTTGGGAGCTGATTGGCTTGAGCACCATTTATCATACGGAACAAGTTTTATCACTCATTGAGAGTGATAAAACTTGTTGATAATTAAAGCCCTATGTATGTTTCCACAGGGCTGATGTTCTTCCCATCGCTGAGGCCCCACCCCCTCTGTAAGACGTCATTACTTCATGCTATTGGGGGGGGCGTGGCCGGCACAGGACACCGTAAAGCCCTGTTAAGGCACTGTAAATGACAATGGAACAGCAATCATATAGCGACAGATGTGTATGATAATTGAAATAGTCAATATATACAGAAAGCAAAGTTGTAATTTTATGTGAGTTGCTGGATAGCAGTATCCGACCAAGGATGTCTGTAAGGTGATGAAAGCAGTTCTCCTGTTTAAGTGATTTCAGGTAGAATGTTCTCCTTCTGTTCATCCCCTGTTTAACTGCTGAATTACTCTGAGTTATGCTATATCATGGTAGTACACTTAGAGCAGAGTATACCAACTAAAGAGCCATACTGGCTATACATTCATCACCCATTGATTAAGTTTACTAGCAAGCACAAGTGATTATTGAATTGATTCAACACCTACCCCAACAGACTAGCAATAAAATCCAAAGATAAACAAACAGTGTATATATATGTATTTCAGGAGGCACTTTCGCAATGCTGTTCAGGTATGGATACTGGTGCAGGCACTGTAGTTTGAATTTACCATATATATTTCACTTGTATCACAGTTAAAAACCTATTTTATAATAAAAGCTTGACAGCAGGGCCCTCATACCTCTTTGTCTGTCATTACCCAGTCCTGTTTAATTATTGTTTTGTCCCTATTTGTAAAGCAAAATGGAATATGCTGGTGCTATATCAGTTACATTTTAATCTAAACATCAGTTAGTGCACCATGTACAACTATCCCTTTTTATTATTTCTCCTCTTAAGGAATTTTGTCAGTAAACTCCAATGGAGCAGGGATCAATTGGATCAAGCTCTACACATCACTGCATAATTGAAGGCACTAGATAAACATATAATAATAATAATTATAATAATAACCATAATAGAAACAACAACAATATACATTAAAACAAAGTTAATTATGCGTATCTGTAGTTTGCAGTACACAGCGTAATTTAGCTGTAAGGTAGCTCCAGCCATAATATGTCCTTCAGGTCCAGATAATGGGGAAGATGTATCAAACCTTGGAGAGATAAAATACCAACCCATCAGTTGCTAATTGCCATTTTACAGACTATATTTGTAAAATTACAGTGATACCCCTTTTACACCAGAGCTAAAAACCCAGGTTATTGCAGGGTTAACTCGGGTAGCTCCTTGGTGTAAAAGGGGACAGGGTTGGATTCCTGGGTTGAGTGACCCGGCAATCCAACCCAGGTAACTTGCAGGGTTTAACACGGGTATGACCCGTGAAACCCTGCAGTGTACGCAGGGTCATGGTGATCTTGAGAGCACCGCATGCCGGCCATTTGGCCGGCTTCAGTGGTGCTTGGAGATGACGTCATCGCCAAGCGTCCACTTCCACGCTGGAAGAGTCGGGTCACTGCAGACTCGGATCCGGTGTGAACAGCGCCGACTCGGAAATATCCTGGGTTTGAGCCGGTTAAATTCCGGGTCTGATCCGGTTTGGAATCCTGTTCCAACCTCCGGGTCAGACCCGGAATTTAGGTATAAAAGCGTTGTTAGATGCAGATTGGTTGGTACTTATCTCTCGCCACTCTATCTCTCTCCAAGGTTTTATACATTTTCCTCAATGTTCATAATGATCCTGTAATTAAGCACATTATCTGGATCCCTATGCGCAGGTGCAGATTGGGAGCTTTAAGTGGCCCTGGAATAAAATGAAAAAGGACCAAATGAACTGTAGGTGGATTAATATATAGTTTACCTACCAGAGGAAAAATAAATAAATAAATCACATTGCTTCTGTCTACCAGTACAGAGACCATCCTAGTGACCAAAATACAATACAGAGAGCATTACAGGGACTGCCATAATAGAGCATTTTTATGACCACCACACAACATCCATCATCCCCTAATCTTTAAACCCAACTCAACTCAAAAATCATTAACTCCTTCAGTATAACCATTACAGCCCCATTCGATAATTGACCCCTTTAATAATCCTTAACTCCCTCATTCTCATTATCAATAAACCTCCACATAACTTAATTCCATTGATATTCATTTTCCCCTAGTTATGTCATCAAAAGAATACCTTCTTAATTATCTTAGTTACTATTGGGTTTGATTTGGTTAGGGGGTTAATAATTTTAATTCCCTTATTCTTAACATTAACTACCCTCAATTATACAAACAAAATACAATACTTTGACAATGCAATCAAATTTTGAATCAATAATAGATAGGGGATAAGTTAGTAACAAATGCTATTAAAATACATAGTAACAAATGCTATTAAAATACAAAGCCATGGATATATTTCACATAAAATTTCTATATATAATAGGGCAACTAACGAATAAATCTCTCAGCTTGTTAACAGAGGCAGGTGGGACCATGCTAAATAAATGAAGAACTACATATCCTAAACCATCATATTGTCAGCCATACACATCTTTTTCACATGCACTTAATCATCATTAATAGCTTCTGTACAATCAAGGAACCAGCCTGCAGCTGGTAGTATAATCATGAAAGAGAGGCGAGTAATCATCATAAATTCACACTTGTATGTGTGCTTAAAATATAGCTGTCAAAATACTACAACTACTTGCAGTCTTATATGTAAGCACTGAAAGACTGGTATTTTATTATATTTAGATACAGTGTATATATATTTAGGTACACACCTATGATCTTGTTAGCGCCCTATGGTTTGTGTGTGTTTTCCCCTCAAATATATCTCTTCCTCCTTATACCCCCCATTCACCTGTTGCAGATTGTTAATGCTGCGGCCACTGTGGAGGACGTGGGCTATGTTGTGGATTCTAGGACGAGGGGCCATTAGAGCTATAACAAGGGGCCGTGCGCTCTACCAAAAAACTACATAGATTGTAATATCACTGCTAAAGTTCCAAGAGTGAAAATAATCATGTAAAGGAAGGGGGATCCTCAATTTTGGTTCTCTTATACCCCTTTTGTACCAAAGTCCCGGGTGTGACCTGGGGTTTGGAACACTTTTCAAACCCGGATCAGACCCAGAACAGACCCGCGGGGCACACTGGAGCCAGGTCAGAACTGACCCAGCTCTTCCGGCACAGGTGAGCAACGCTTCTTCCCCTCCCTCCCCGACCTTCTTGCCTCACTCCGCTGCAGTTCAGTAACTGAAGTTGGATATTTGGTCAGGATTAATGGTGTCCTCAATGCAGAGAAATACAGGCAGGTACTTATCCATCATGCAATACCATCAGGGAGGCGTCTGATTGACTCCAAATTTATTGTGCAGCAGGACAACAATATATACAAACATACAGCCAATATCATTAAGAACTTTATTCAGGGTAAAGATGAACAAGGAGTCCTGGAAGAGATGATATGGCCCCCACAGAGCCCTGATCTCAACATCATCGTGTCTGTCTGGGATTACATGAAGATACCGAAGGATTTGAGCAAGCCTACATCCACAGATCTGTGGTTACTTCTCCAAGATGTTTGGAACAACCTCCCTGTTGAGTTCCTTAAAAATCTGTGTGCAAGTGTACCTAGAAGAATTGAGAAATCGATGCTGTTTTGAAGGCCAAGGGTGGTTTTTCCAAATATTGATTTGATTTAGATTTTTCTACTGTTCATTCACTGTGCATTTTGTTAACTGATAAAAATAAACTATTAAAACTTCTATTTTTAAGAAAGCATTGTTACTTTGCAGTATATAGATTCCCCAAAAACACTTTTTACTATTTTATCAAAAATAGGCCTTAGCCAACATATAGCGTGAGAAGTCTCTCCCACACTAGCCACTTGGAAGTAGCTGAATGCCAATTGAGGTCCCTTTTTAAGTTTTGATGCACATCCAACTCTACATAAACCCCGAAGAACCTGATCCGAGATGTGCGCTAATGCCACCGCTGCTGCTTCGTTGTAAGCTCTATTGTGACGCACACAGGCGGCATCACAAATCCAAGCGGCTGTCTACAAAGATGCAGCATCGGTTGCAATCCTTCGATGATCGACCTCCTGAGTAACCCTATGGTCGCACAGAATGGCCATATGTACTGAGATCTTTTTGTGAATGACGCTTAAGATACACTTATATAATGCATAACGAAAATCAAAGGACATTAAATATGCTACAAATAGACCACCTTAGGCTATAGTTGAAAATGTTTTTTGTGTGCTTTTGAATTGTTAGACACTTCTGGGCATATTCAGTTAGGTGCGAGAATAGCAAAAATCCAATTAGGTGCGGGGTTTTTCATTTTTTGAGCCCCAGGAGGTTTTTGCTTTTTTTTAGCACCTCCAGAGCATGATACATTTTTCCTAAAATCCATAATTATAGGAAAAATGCTCTGGGACCCTGGCGACACCCCTCCTAGTGACTAAGCAATTGGAAGTTTCCAGCTAGCTTAATTAGTCAGTAAATACTCACTTTCCGAAGCTGTGTCTTCTCCCTCCAGCGTCGGGACCCGGTCTCCTGCAGCAGCGGTGTGTGTGTAAGTATGTTTTGTGAGTGTGTGCAGTAATGTGTGTGTGTAAGTGATCGTGTGTATATGTAAGTGTCTGTGTGACCCCCGCGTGTGTGAGTTCCCCCGGAGGCAGCTGCAGGGAGAACTAAATCTTCCAGCAGCCCCTTCCCTAGTGCAAAGTTGGAGGGGAGATGACCTGGAGCTGTGGAGAACATCGGAGACAAACTGTTCGGTATGTAGGTTTTTTTTTTCTCGCACCACATGGTTTTCCGTGCTGAAAACCCTGCTTGCATTTTTTTTTAAATTGAATACAGCGGATATCTGGAGCACGCATACCCGTAATCCACAATTGGGTCGCGAGGTCCGTGTGACTTTTTGCAAGAGAACCATGCTCCCAATTGTATTTGCCCTTTAACTGCTATGTCTGCAATAATAATGGAGAGCATGCTGATTTTGTTATCAAATGAAACCTCTAGCTTGGGTAAGGAAAAGAACAGATGTTACACTTTAGTATATATTTAGATGGACCTATCTTGTCCTGTGCATGTTCAGCAAAATCGGGTTGTTTCGGCTTTATTTAATGACCCTTTACCAAAAGACCTATGTTGCATGACTATTGCTGGTTGCTGTGCTATTTGACTGCAGCAAATCCTATGCCACCGATCATCAGTACACTACATAATCCACTTGTTATATCGGGTGCAGGTGTTCTCTTTGTACATGTTAAAAGTAAAAAGAAATGGAAATACATGAAAAAAAGAAAATGTTCATCTGCAGTCTTAGGCCAGTTCTTTTATGAAAAGGTACCATGAACTATAAACTAAAACTGAAGATCAGTGCATAGTCTAATACCCCTTTCAGACATACTGAGATTCCCGGGATTTTGCCTGCCTCGGCCAAAATTCCCGGGTCTCATGTCTATGTGAAAGGTACCTACCCGGGAACACGTTCCCGGGTAGCCGCCCCTGCAATCGACCAGGGTATTTCCCGGGAAGACTACCCTGCTCTAGTGTGAATGGTGCAACCCGGGGATTTTACTCCCGGGCTGCACCAGGCAGTTTCTGATTGGCCCTGGCTCTGACTGAGCCACCGGGGAGGCGGCACCAGCGGCGGTAACAGCGCCCGCACCCCTTCCCATACTCAGCGCCGGCAGCACTGAGAGCAGCGCCCCCCTGTCCATGTAATTACCAGTGGTAGCAGCGCCGCCGGTAACAGTGCCCGCACCTCCCCCCCTTCCCATACACAGCGCCGACAGCACTGAGAGTAGCGCCTCCCTGTCCCTATAAATACCGGCAGTAGCAGCGCCGCTGGTAAAAGTGCCCCCGTACCACCCCCCTTCCCATACTCAGCGCCAGTAGCACTGAGATCAGCGGCTCCTCTGTCCTCAGCCCCAGCGGGGGAACTTTCCGGCTGTCACCAGGCAGAAATGGAGGGAGAGATTACAGCCTTCCCGTATGCTGCACGGAGCTGTGCTGGGAAACAACAGGTACAGTGTCCCTCTGTCACTTTCCCCACCTGTCCCTCTGTCACTTTCCCCACCTGTCCCTGTCCCCACCTGTCTCTCTGTCACTTTCCCCACCTGTCCCTCTGTCACTTTCCCCACCTGTCCCTCTGCGCCTTACCGTCCACTTTAATAAAACTGTCTAAAACTCTCAAAAATCCTGCTCTTGTCTGAAAGGGGTCTACCCGGGAATTTCCCGGGTAGACAGTGTAGTGTGAAAGGGGGGTCTAGACCAAATACCCGGGATTTTTCACAGGAGAAATTCCCGGGTCTGAGCAGGAAATTTCCCGGGTTCTATGTCTGAAAGGGGTATAAGACTTGCCTTTAATGGTCTGTCTTTCCTGCCAAGTGACACATTGCACTTTGTGCGCCCATGCATGCAACTTCACATTTACACATTGTAGCAGACCATGTTAATGCCTAGTTCCATACACACTAGCTGATATTCTATGAACCATGCAGGAAATTGGGAATTAACTTCCTATTCTTTAAATGTTTTTTTATTTAATTTTTTAAAATTTGTATATAAAATTAACTTATATTTAAACTAGGTAGTGAAACACAATAATGTTAATGTACCTATAAGGAGCAAGTTAGTTTTCATTTAGATTAAACCAAGGTTCACAGAATTTGTTCAACCTGTGGCTGAAATAATTGTTTTGGAAACTGTCACAATCGTAGTAGGTAATGTCTGTTTTTTTGGGGGGGGTTTTATGCGGGACTGGGTCCCAGTTATAAGAACTTTGAGCAGAGGAGTGCTCTGATTTGCTGGGTAATCATATATTTGCACCAGGCACCTATTATAGAAAAACCAATGCTGTTTGGAATTCTCTGATTTGCTGGGTAATCATATATTTGCACCAGGCACCTATTATAGAAAAACCAATGCTGTCTGGAATTCTCTGATTTGCTGGGTAATCATATATTTGCACCAGGCACCTATTATAGAAAAACCAATGCTGTCTGGAATTCTCTGATTTGCTGGGTAATCATATATTTGCACCAGGCACCTATTATAGAAAAACCAATGCTGTTTGGAATTCTCTGATTTGCTGGGTAATCATATATTTGCACCAGGCACCTATTATAGAAAAACCAATGCTGTCTGGAATTCTCTGATTTGCTGGGTAATCATATATTTGCACCAGGCACCTATTATAGAAAAACCAATGCTGTTTGGAATTCTCTGATTTGCTGGGTAATCATATATTTGCACCAGGCACCTATTATAGAAAAACCAATGCTGTCTGGAATTCTCTGATTTGCTGGGTAATCATATATTTGCACCAGGCACCTATTATAGAAAAACCAATGCTGTTTGGAATTCTCTGATTTGCTGGGTAATCATATATTTGCACCAGGCACCTATTATAGAAAAACCAATGCTGTTTGGAATTCTCTGATTTGCTGGGTAATCATATATTTGCACCAGGCACCTATTATAGAAAAACCAATGCTGTTTGGAATTCTCTGATTTGCTGGGTAATCATATATTTGCACCAGGCACCTATTATAGAAAAACCAATGCTGTCTGGAATTCTCTGATTTGCTGGGTAATCATATATTTGCACAAGGCACCTATTATAGAAAAACCAATGCTGTTTGGAATTCTCTGATTTGCTGGGTAATCATATATTTGCACCAGGCACCTATTATAGAAAAACCAATGCTGTTTGGAATTCTCTGATTTGCTGGGTAATCATATATTTGCACCAGGCACCTATTATAGAAAAACCAATGCTGTCTGGAATTCTCTGATTTGCTGGGTAATCATATATTTGCACCAGGCACCTATTATAGAAAAACCAATGCTGTTTGGAATTCTCTGATTTGCTGGGTAATCATATATTTGCACCAGGCACCTATTATAGAAAAACCAATGCTGTTTGGAATTCTCTGATTTGCTGGGTAATCATATATTTGCACCAGGCACCTATTATAGAAAAACCAATGCTGTCTGGAATTCTCTGATTTGCTGGGTAATCATATATTTGCACCAGGCACCTATTATAGAAAAACCAATGCTGTTTGGAATTCTCTGATTTGCTGGGTAATCATATATTTGCACCAGGCACCTATTATAGAAAAACCAATGCTGTTTGGAATTCTCTGATTTGCTGGGTAATCATATATTTGCACCAGGCACCTATTATAGAAAAACCAATGCTGTCTGGAATTCTCTGATTTGCTGGGTAATCATATATTTGCACCAGGCACCTATTATAGAAAAACCAATGCTGTTTGGAATTCTCTGATTTGCTGGGTAATCATATATTTGCACCAGGCACCTATTATAGAAAAACCAATGCTGTTTGGAATTCTCTGATTTGCTGGGTAATCATATATTTGCACCAGGCACCTATTATAGAAAAACCAATGCTGTCTGGAATTCTCTGATTTGCTGGGTAATCATATATTTGCACCAGGCACCTATTATAGAAAAACCAATGCTGTTTGGAATTCTCTGATTTGCTGGGTAATCATATATTTGCACCAGGCACCTATTATAGAAAAACCAATGCTGTCTGGAATTCTCTGATTTGCTGGGTAATCATATATTTGCACCAGGCACCTATTATAGAAAAACCAATGCTGTTTGGAATTCTCTGATTTGCTGGGTAATCATATATTTGCACCAGGCACCTATTATAGAAAAACCAATGCTGTTTGGAATTCTCTGATTTGCTGGGTAATCATATATTTGCACCAGGCACCTATTATAGAAAAACCAATGCTGTCTGGAATTCTCTGATTTGCTGGGTAATCATATATTTGCACCAGGCACCTATTATAGAAAAACCAATGCTGTCTGGAATTCTCTGATTTGCTGGGTAATCATATATTTGCACCAGGCACCTATTATAGAAAAACCAATGCTGTTTGGAATTCTCTGATTTGCTGGGTATACTGTCTTTATTTAATATCTGTAAACACCAGAGTAACTTTAAATTTAATTATATAGTCAGATCTTATCTCCTAGCTTCATGGGATGCTGTTTTGGCCTTGCTTGTTTGTATTAGAATTTTATGACTTGTATCTGGTGTGGGTGAGGGTAATGAGGGTGGGTGTAATCAGTGGCTACACATGTTATGCTTAACTATATAATCAGTAGGTCACAAGGCTTTAGGCTTGTACAAGGCTGCTAGGTTTTATTTCAAAGTGGGTTTTTTCTAAGTGGGACTACATGTACAGCATAACTTCAAGAGTTAGTCAGGAGTTAAGCAGGAGGAAGACAGGAGGACAATATTTTAAAAGAACTCTCTATAACTTGGAAAAAAGCAAAGGATCTTCTGAGCTTCTGGAAACCCTGCTACTCAGCAACCAGCTTCCATTATAACCTGGACCCACCTTTTGACAACACCCTGCTTCAGCATTGCAAGCAACTACCTGCTTACTGAACATTTAATACTTGTATGTTTGCGTTTCTTCTCTACATTGTTTAAATCATTCCAATACCACTGTCAATTTATCTTTACTGTAGTATCTACCATTGTTTCACACCTATACCTTTTTTTTTTAATATATATATATATATATATATATATATATTCATACTTTAGACTAATTCTCAAGTCTTGCTACTTTAACAGCTCTACACTCCTTTTTTGGTTATAATTTACTATTGTAGTTGTGCCTTTACATCTTCCAGCACTGTTCTTTCTTTTATCTGATTTTGACCTTTGACCTGTACTGCTCCCTCATCTCAAACTCATTACTACTACTGACTTTTTCACCCCCAACCGCCTCATCTACACGATGTCTCTTTTATTCTACTCCACCCTCACTCAGCCGCTACATTATTTTCTCCTCTACCACCAGTTTTCACCTCTTTTCTCCATCCATAGTCCCCTCTACGTTCTCCCCCTCCTCTGTCTTCATCACATATAAGTCTCTCAACTGCATCTCCCACAACTCCAGTATTATTCACTTCTCTTCCACCATGGTCCTGCTGCACCACCACTAAACCCTGCACCCTCTCTTTTCTCCAAGTTACCTATCCTCTCCCCCCCCCACACCACACTAAACCTCCACCTGACCCACCACCTGCTGTCACCCTTCCTCATTCAGAAGCCAGCCACATAACCCCACACTCCTTATTCCCCTTCTCTAGATCAGTATCACCTCCACACTGCATCAACCCTAATAATCTCATTCTCCTCTCACCTCTTAACTCTGTCCCTCTCTCCTGTTCCCTCTGGAAAGCCAGTTTTGTCTATAATAAACTGGTCTCCGTTCATGAGCACTTCATCTGCAATGCCTGGATTCTCCTAGCCATCACCAAACCCTGGATTTACCCCTCTGACACCACTGCTCCTGCAAAATTCCTCCATCACTTGGCTTCCTGGCTCTTAATCTTCAAATGGGCCATCAAGACCCACTTCTTCCTCAATGCTTTCCAGCGCTCATCCTAACCCACTACTCTATGCTCCTTCCTCACTATCTAGCCCATCTGTGTCACCCCTGTTTGTCTGACCCTCCCCTCAGAATGTAAGCTCTCGCGAGCAGGGCCCTCTTTCCTCACGTGCTTCTTCTTGCCTTACTTTTACTTTCATTCACAATGGCACCTAAAACTGATTACTGACACCCTGCTGCTTATTTAGGTGTTATGCAGCAATGTATTTAAATCATGTACTTGCACTGCATTGTCTGTACTGTTAATAGCTGTTGTCTTGTGTGCTCATTTGTTTCTGTACTTTGTCAGGCGCTGCGGAACCCTTGTGGCGCCATATAAATAAAGGATAATAATAATAATAATAAGGTTCTCTAATCAATTGATTTTTATTCTTATGTCTGAATCAATAAAAAAATAGGTTCTTAGTAAATCTAATGTCACAGGAAGTGCAATTATTCTCTTAAGACCATCAGTATTGCATCTGCTAATGGTACCACTACTGACCTGCGCCCTGTGCCAGCCACGCCCCCTGAGCACATGACGGCATGCATAAAGGGCGGGGCCAGAAGCGCCAGGAATTGCAGCTCTGCCCTGAGCACTAGGATGCTTCGGGGACCGTAAGAGGTGCAGTGTGCACTTCTGGAGCATCCAAAGGACGCTCCGGTCAGCACTGCAGCAGCGATTCTGGCATTGCTCTAATACTCCTAGTTATGGCCATGCCACTGACCCTACGGTAGTGGGTGCCAAATGGATAGAGTATAGTGGCAGTGCATGAGGATGAGTTGCTATGGTGCGGTGATGGTGTTGCCACAGTGGGAAAGGGAAATGTGTTGCTGCATTGGATGGCCACAGCTCCAGCGATGGCTCATCCTACTTTATGGCATTGCACATACTTCTGTCTCCTTAGGGACATTTTTCAACAATGCTGCAAGGACTTCTCCTCTCATACATTGTATGTATTTTACAAGTTTAAGCAAGTTGTAAAGTTTCATTGTAGCCCCTTCAATAAGTGCTCTCTCCCAATGCAGCCCTTGGCCTGGAAATGGTTTTGCACCACTTTATTAGACCTTCTAAAGTGGACGGTGGAGAAGTTGCCCAAAGCAACCAATCACCTTCTAGATATCATTTTATAGAATATATTTGATAAATGATAGCTAGGAGCTGAATGGTTGCTATGTGTAACTTCTCTCCTTGTCCACTTGCATCTCCCCCTTAAGGCAATATCGTGGATACCATATAACTTCTATTCAATCTTTTATAACCATATTTTTTCACCATTGTAAAAATAAAACTATTCCAGGTTCCCTTCCACATTTTGGACCAATCTTTAAAGAAGCTTTTGTCTACTAGGACCTCTCACTGTCTGATCTAATATTTTCCCTCATGCTCTGGGTATGGGGAGAGAAATATGTAGATGGAGGAGATGGTACCTAAAAATGTACTACTTCATATAGTCAAATATTACGTTACATAGGAACCATTAAAGTGTCATGCGGGAGAAAATTAAATGGTAAATTTGGCAGGAAAAGGAAGTGCACATTGACAGGTAGGCTATAATGCTCTTGGAAATGTTCACTTCAGTTGTTAACTTGTTCAATATGAGCAATTTAGAGATGTAAGAGAGATTTTTTCCCTAGATTGCAAGTGAAGCAGTGGGAAATTGGCCTTATATAAAACTGGGTTCGAAACAGATGAGGAACCTTTAAGGATATGTCCCACAGTCATAGGGCATGACCAATTATAGGCTTACACTTTTGTGTACAAGTTAGGCCAACTTTACCAGATTTCTTATTTTAGTGATTGCTTCTACAAGTAAAATGCCAAAGAGCGGTTTGTCTCAGTTTTTGATCTTAATGTGGAAATATCTAAAGTGATCGCTGGAATTGGAAGTGTATGGTACGATTGTGCTTTGCTTTATCAAGTTTATAACATTCCTGGCGTTGCAGAGCCATACCTCCTAGTATACATGGGCCATATACAGAAGTGTCCACATACACCTATTCTCAAATTGCACCAGAAATAGCCCTCATTGGCTCGCCAAACGAAGTATTGAAACATTGCATCCGTAAATGTGCCTTACATTATATGCTGAAAATCGTTACAAATCTGCTTTAGATAATTTGCATTAGGCATGCTTATAGAGTTGTAGAACAAGCTTCTAGCCTGGTTGACAGTATAAAGTGTGGTGAGCTGAATCTGTCAGCTTTGATTATTTTACATACAATATCCATATATGAGACCTGTATTACGGGAAGGTCTCCTGCCTTACTAGTAAAATTATTGTGAAGTTTATCTAGCCACTGCTATTAGCATTTTCTTAATTTTCTGTGTCTTGAAGTGTTTGATGTTTAATAAGACTTAAATAAATGGAAGCAAATATAGAACCATTACTTTGCAGATTTGAACCAGTTAATATGTAAAATTGTGACAGGAGACATTATACAATATATCTGTTGTTAAAAATATTTTGGAAATAAAATCTAATCCTGTTTGGAACCTTGATAGTGCTTTTTGTAAGACGCTTATAAATTACAAAGACATCTAGATTTTTAACATTAAATTATTCACAGTTATATTTAAATATCCCATGGGATAAAGCCCACCACTTGGCATATTGCAGTAAATATAGGATTCCCTAATGCAAAATCAGAAATCAGGTTTGTGAGTCATTCACTGGTATAAACTGGGGAATTCAATTGATACCTACTAACTTGTATCTTATATGGGGGCTCCATTAAAGAACGAGTCATGGGAAAAATAAAACGTACCTTTTATTGGTTATATTAAAATGACCACATGGCTAATATAACAATCACAGAACATAGGGCCTAATTGCAACGCTGCATGCAGGCATATACTGTAGTGTGTAGTGCACGCAGGCAGCTTTGCAATTGCGACCCTTGCAGATATGGTAATGCAGCAGGAGGCATCACACCCCCTTTGCATTACTTAGAGCTGCGTTGTCCAACGCAGCATCGGATAATCTGCGTAACATCGGACGGCTGCAGTGACCCATGGGGTCACGCAGCCGGCCGCCGCAGTTTATACGGCTCACGCCTCCGATTCGGGAAACTGAGGGCATCGCTGCCCTCTCCCCGCCCACAAACGGCAGCAGACTGTCAATCACTGAGTCTGCGAGTGTGTTAGCAGGACCCATTCTGCACACTCGTAGAATGGGTCCTGCGCAGATTCTCGAACATCGAGAATGTGTGCACTGCTGAATGAGGCCCATAGTGCAAGCAAGAAAATTATATGTTGTTTTATTATGTACAAACAGATATGCAACAATCAGCAGTTCACTACTATTATTGCCCACTTTTAGCGGCAGTGCCTATATAAAGTCTGGTAATAAAAGTCTGATCAGCCTAACATTGGAATAATATCAACAGTAATTACTGCTTATCCAGAAAACAATTGATAGCAATAAAAAAATTACAAAATTAGATTTCCTGTTGTCAGTATTCACTGCATGAGTCATGATAGAAAAGCATATAAAACATGTAAATAATCAAAATTCATAAACACATTTGATGGCTCTAAGATATGCAATTTAAAATTAGAATGTCCTTAATTATCCCTTCATGAGCAGAGGACAAATATAAAGAATCAATGTACTCAAAACTACTATACCAATAATCATATCATACATATAAGAAAAATAAGGATCTAATGATAATGAATAAAAACAGACCTCCAAGATAATGTTCCCTATAGTCACTGCCTGAGTACACAAAGAAATATATAGTCCTCATATATAATATTCACAGGTATATAAACATTTAGATATTAGTGAGATTAAATTGATATCTGATAATAACAACAGGAAAAAGTAAAAACAATAATGGACGTGATGGGATAACCCTTTTTTGGTGATAAGAAAGTCGAAATAAGAAAGAAATAACGGTTGATGAAAAGACTCAATTTTAAAATGCAATTCACCACTAACTAGTCCCAATCATTATCTCAATGGATATATGGTAGTTGGAGGCGTCCCCCTATTCCACCTGGGAGAGTGGGATTTATTAATTATACCCCTGTATCCTAATAGATGTGAAAAATCAGGGCCTGTGTGCTTACATGTCAGGAATCTACTTTTCCCTGCCTTACTGCGTACAGGATGTGAAATGAGAGTCCCTCACCATGGCACAGTGAAAACAGTGTTGACTGCTTCTGCTGTTAGTGTCTGGACACTCTGAGTTCCATGATGCATGAGACAGTGCAGGGATCCGGTGACAGGCAACTAATGAGAGAGCAGTGAGAAAGATAAATATAGGTTACCTGCGGCTGGTCATCCCATAGGAAATAGTGTGTGGTGTGGGGTCCAGAGTGCGTACTAAGGTATCCCCGCACAAACTGTCCGACACGCATTTCGCCTGGGGCTTTGTCAAGGAAGCTGAAGGCACTGTGTATAAGCCAGTAATTGGCTAATTCTATCTGACTGGCAGTATATTCACACCAATCCAGAATGAAGTATCGCAGAGGGGCAGATGTAATCTCTTCCCTGCGTTGGTCACCTGATTGGGTATACCCAGACGCTGTGTATGTTAGTAATACGATTCACCAAGTTTCACCTGTTGTCAATTTTGCTTTATTTCTACTATTTGTATATGAATAATTGCCACTTTTGGTGAGTCCGATGATGTGAGTATAGGGCAGGGGTGGGGAACTTTTTTTCTGCCGAGTGCCATTTTGATATATATAACATTATTTGTGGGCTTGTGCAGACCGTGCCCCTATGTGTGATGTCACATGGGGTGGGGCCACAAATGCCAGTGATTACAGCAATGCCCGGAGCATCCTGAGGATGCTCCGGGGAGCTGTAAGGGCAGCGGTGTAAACGTCTGATGCGTCTTAAGGGCGCTCCAGGTGGCACTGCTGCATAGATTCTGGCTGCAGGCTGCCATTCTAGGCACCTGCTTGTCAGATGAGGCTAGCAGTAAAAAGCTCAGAGGGCCAGACCAAATGATTCTGCGGGCCTTATACGGGCCGAGGTTCCCCATCCCTGATATAGGGCATGAAAAGAGATGTTACTCTGATACAACTAAAAAACATATTTGCTGTTATGGTTTAATCTTCTATTTCTTCTAACTTGTTGTAAGATGAAACTTGGTGAATCTTATAAGTTATTACTAATATAAACAGCAGCTGGGTACACTAACCGATCACGGGACCTGGTGCGCCAAAAGGGGCTTTTTAACTCGACTGCAGAAGAGATTTGTAAGGACACATCTGTATATAGGCTTCATTCAGCATTGCCCGACGAAGCGGCCAGGTGCTGTGAAATGCATTGCAATTTTAAAGCTGCATACACACAAAGATTTTCTGTCCAACCATCCAACTAGTTGATTGGTTGGAATAAAAATCTGGTAACGTATGGGAGTAACTGATGATCAGCAATTTGCTGCTAAATGCCAGAAAACAGATGAAAATGGTCGTCAGACAAGTTTGTTAAATGTTTGATCTAAATAATTTATTCAAACAACAGTTTTTGTCCATTTTCCGGCGTTTAGGAGAAAATTGCTGATTGTCATTTGTTTTCATACCTTATCAGATTTTCATTCCAACCAATCAACTAGTTGGCTGGTTGGACAGAATATCTTTGTGTGTATGCAGCTGAAGTGAGAATTTGTTTCCTTTTATGCTTTGATTTTAAGCCTGATTTTTAATTTATGATGCTGTGTTTTTTAATTATTTGTAGTTTTAATTATTCCTCTGATCATTGTCTACAATAGTGAAAACAATAATTTTATTTAATTTTGTTTATCCATTACAATTGTGAGTTGTATTATGATGCCATTAATCTAACTAATCTTTTCCTTATTTATTTATCAATTTTTTTGTTGGGTCATCCCTTATTTGCCAATTGCAGCCCACATTTCATGTTTGGGTAAGAGGGTGTTTGTGCTGACACTACCTTTAACAGTCCTGTATTGCTTGGCTCCCATTTATGGGAGAGTAAGGGACTATTTTTGCATAGCTGAAGTTCTGATCTATAAAGTACCCTTCTCAGTGCCGGAGATACTATCCTATATATAGGTTTGCCATTTCATCCATTTAATTCGGGACACATGTGAATTACACAGATTCTGTGGCTGATTTAAACCAGGTGACGTGGAGACTTGATCAGCTGGCCACAGAACCTATGTAATTCATATGTGTCATGAATTAAAGGGATGATATGGCAAGCCTAGCTATATTCAAAATTTATTTTGTACCTGTTGTAGGGACTAAAGCTTGACGTTTATTAAAATTTGACACATTCAGGGGTATTCAATATGGGTGCGATAACATCGTTTTTGCGTTAATATCGGAGGTATGACGTCATTATCGCAGGTTTTACTTTTACACTGTATTCAATGTCAAAGACTTATCGCAGTTTTGAAAAGTCTTTGATAAAAAACGGATGAAAGTCTTTGATAAAAAAGGATAAAAACGGATACGTTTTCACCATTGAATAGGTGTTGAAAAAAAGTGCAGAATAGGGGTTTAGGGGTGCAGGCTTAAAAAAAATAGCCTGCACCCCTGGGAATGACATTTAAAAAAGAACTGTGTCAAAAAAAGTTTTTAAAAAAAATAGGGACACCCCAAAAAATTAATTTAAAAATTGGGGTGAAAAAAAAAATGGGAAAAAATTGTTTAACAATAGGGAAATAGGTTCAGGGCTATTCTGCAAGTATGCGGCAGATATTTTCTAGAATAGAATTATAGCGGCAGGTGCACAAATGCAGAATTTTTAAAAACTTACTTTAGGGACATAAAAATATACTAATACCCATTTTCATGTACCCCAAATTTGATGGGACCACTTAAAAAAACGAAAAAAAAATAACCTAAGTGCTCTTCTGCATCACTTTTTCAATGTCGGAAAAAAACACCTGCTGCGGCTATTTAAATCCCTGACTTTCAATTAAAGGCTAAAACGGGGGTACCCATAGTGTTCCCCCATGTTTTTACTACTTTAGGGGGGGTCTTACAATTTTTTTAAGGAAAAATTCGTAACTGTACGCAAATCCAACTTCGGAGTTTCCCGTTTTCGTTAATTTTATATTGAATACGGGTATAAGCGGGAGCGCGCCCGATAAATTAACGCAGGTAAAAACTCCAATATGAAACGTTAACTTCGAAAGTGAAGTTAACTTTTCATTTTGAATAACCCTCATTGTGTGCAGGCATACAGATGTGTCCTCATACACCTAGTGTCTGTACGACATACTGTACGGCACGAGACACCCAGCACAGACAGATGTACAAATATCGCACATCAAATTGATCAGTGCAAGCCAGCAATGTAGTTTTGTTGCTCTAAGTTGTTTTATTTCATATAAAATATATAGTATATAAGATGCATGTTTTAAGCAAGAAAGTAGCCAGGCCTGGGACTTGGCATGCCAAGAGGGGCTATTTGACTGAAGCCACAGTGTATAAGAACACATCTGCTGACATGTTGGGTCTATCCCCAGAGGCGGATGCCGTCTCTGCAGCTTTATTACCCCATACCTTCCCTCTCGCTGCGTAGTGTCAGGACCGGAGCACATCCCCCACATACCTAGTAGCAGAGGAGGGTCCAAATGTAATAGCCCACAATTAGTGGAAACTGGCGCTTTTACGGTGAGCTAGTCATTCGATTTAATTTTAAAGCCGCAGGTACTCATGAAATTTGGATATTTTGATATTGCTTAAAAGTAACTTGTAAAAAGCATTGTCACATAGTTGTGCGACTTACTATGTGATAAATAAACTGGTGACACTACTGTGTGGCATAATATAAACTATATGGACACTACTGTGTGGCATACTGTGTCATTGCAGCACATAGTATCCCTCTCTAGATTTCCCTAGGTGCACATCCTAATGAACGTACCATTCTGTGGATATGTGTAGATTAAGGTGCTGATGAAGAATTGCACGCAAGTCTGTTTGTGTCTGGATCTTGTGGTTTGTTGCCCTATGCGCACTCCAAGTGTATGTATGTGGGAGGGTATTTATGGGCAATACTCTTATCATTTGCAACTCCGCTGGTGGCTGAATGGAAGTAACAGGGTTAATGCTGCTTTTGCACTTAGGCTAAGTATAGTGAGTGCGGTGTGTAAAGGAATGGCTGATCTCTTGCACTGATGAGAGGACTAGTGAAATTGCTCACAGATAATGGTGATGGTTATAAAACCAAGTGTATGGATAGGGTTGATGTGGAACGTAGATGGGTATAACTCTGTATATGGGCGAATAATCGCATTTAGTTCTATGCAAGCAATGCGATTGTTTGAGGCTGACTTGTAAATTAAACCTATCCATTCTGCTAATTGTAAGTTAACTTTTCATAAAGTAACAGACCTCTTAAGAAAGACATACAGCTATCATGCCAACTTTTTCATGACAACTTTCAGCTGCAGAACACTGGGGTTGATTCAGCAGTGCACGCAGGCTGAGGCATTTAAGGGGCGGGGTCATCCCACGTTCCCTGAAACGGGGGCGTGTCCACCCCGTTTTCCGGGAGTGGCAGGGCCAGGGACTGCGTTGATCGACGCAGTGTCCTGGCCTCACAAGCCCGCCAGCCTGTGTAAGCTGATGCTTTCTTAGCTGGCTGGCGGCCCGGCGTCATCCACCATTGCAACCATCGATTGCTGATGGTCGCGATGGTGATCCTAGCCTGAGATCCCAGCCTGAGGCTGAGATCGCATATGCAGCAGGGGGTGTCATACACCTCCTGCTGCATTTGCATAATAGCAAGGACAGAATTGCAAAGCTACCTGCGTGCAGCTTTGCAATTGCGATTCTTGCTGAATCACCCCCACTGCTCAGATACTGAAACTGATGTAGAGATGTGTCCTCATACATTTTAATACGCCACGCAATGCGATACTGACTGATGTGAGTAAGCCGCCAGGACCTGTGATACTCTGCTAGCATCGGGCTGGAACGCACCAGCAGACTGTGCTGATTAATTTGATATGCGATACATGTATATCTGTGTGCACCTGAACACATAACGGAACTTGGAATGAAAAAAGCTGCGGCTGCTACATTGTAGCACTTTGTATACAGATTCAGAAATTCAGTCGCACACAGATATGTAAGTGTCACATATCAATTAATCAGCACAGCTTGTTGGTACGTCCTAGTCGGTATACGTTTAAGATGCCGGCAGTCACTATGCCGACCCCTGGCATCTAGACTACAGAATCCCGGCGTGGGTTAACTAACCTATGCCGGGAGACCGGCGCCCGGCATCCCAATCGAAGGGATCCCGTGCGCGGACAGCCGCGGGGGGATGAGGGTTGGGTTTAGGGTTCCGGGGGGGACTTAGGGTTAGGCACCCCCCCGGGAGGTTAGGGTTAGGCTAGGGGGAGGGAGGGTTAGGCTTAGGCACCCCCGAGGGAAGGTTAAGGTTAGGCACCCCCCGGGGGACTTGGGTTTAGGCAGCGGGAAAAGGGGGGGGGTTAGGTTTAGGCACCCTAAAGGAGGGTTAGGGTGTACAGTTAGGTTAGTTCATACTTACCTTTCAGACTATCGGGATTTCCTTCCACGTCGGCTTGGCGCTGCTGAGATTTCATACTTAATGCGTCCTAGTCATATCACATTGCAACTTAGACACATTTTCGGCATAAAAAGATGCAAAAAAGATGTCCGGCGATAGCAGAGTATCACGAGACCTGGCGCGCCGAGTTGGGCTTTTTAGCATGACAGCAACAAAGATGTGTAAGGACACATCTGTGTATGTGAAGTCAATACTATTGTTTTCCAAGACTGATGGAAAATGCTAAATATCAATTATCCTTTATTTTTTTTTTACTCATTATAGTTTATTTCTATGACATTGAGGGGGCAATTCAATTGTTTACACTATGGCTCTTTTTTTTAGGGTGCCTGATGGAGCAATTCACTTGTTGCTCCATTGGGGCACAATAGCCGCTGACACCAGAATTCTACTCACAGGAAGGAGTGAGCAAAAATGTGCGATAAGCCCATGGTTAGGGTGCCCTAATCGGGACTTTAGACGGGTTTGGCCGTTTTACACAGCTAAACCCGGTCTAATAAGGCGCGAATACGGCGATAATTAATGGGTCCCCAGAACCATGGAATTGCAACACTGGGTGCTCATTAATTATCGCCGCCCACACAACAATTGAATCGCCCCCAGAGATGTTTTTCTAACAAATAATTTTTATACCGTAGACCTTGTTTAAGTTTTGCTATAAAAAAAATATATATTATATTATAACCGTGTAATTATTTAAATCCAGTAAGCCATTTCATGAGCTTGGTGTCCGATAATACTGGTAGTACTATAAAATATTCCTATTTGCAATTCCCATATCATCCTTCAATCTCTATCAAAGTTACCTTTCTATTTTACAAATAGATAAGGAAGACAGTTATGATTAGGCTATCTACAAGCAGACATATGCATTTAACTAAAGAGATATTCTTTTTGTATTTATTTATCATCCATGTAATGTGAATATTTATGGATAATTGTCTGGGAAAGTGAAAACAGTAAAGTAGAAAATTTGCCCATTGTCTGTGGAACTTCACACAAATTACATGTTTACAATAACAAACCTTTACAAAACACTTTTTTTTTTTTTAAATTTGATGTTAGAATGCATTGTCAATTTTACTTTTTTTTTTTTCGTTCTACTATACTGACCTTCCCAGCTGGCTTCCTATGTTATGAGTATAGTGTTAGCACGATTGCGTATTTTCTTATGAAGTCAATAAAGAGTATGGATGTGGAATAAAACTATATATCCGTATACCATTGTTGCTTTGACTCTTTCCATGCAATCAGATAATCGGCATGTTTTCTTGTTTGCATTTACATACAGTACTTCTACTGTAGTACAGCCTCCCAATGTGTTTTTCCTGTGCAGACCTGCTGTGCTATAATGTGTCCTGACATGTATTACAGCGACTGCAGAAACAAATAATATTGCTGTGTCTTACAGAGATATTGACACTACAGAGCAGACTGGACAATGGTTAGTTATCATTCCAGGAAACACTTTACAGTCTCTGTGGGCATTAACTAGTAGCAAGTATTATCCTTTTTCCCTTTGGATTAATATATTCCAGTCGTATAATTAAATTCACAATTCATAAACGTTCTTGAACTGCTCTGAGAATATATTTAAATACAGATGTTTTCTTATACACCTTGCGTCTATATGCCATATGGGCCAAGGCGCTTGGTGCGACTGAGCGGCTCTGAGAGGTGTAGCATGCCATTTTTTTCTTTAAATTTTGTATCTTATATGCATCACAGACGCAGCAAAACTCCACTCACAGTGTACTACAGACGCGGGGCTGCGACTTTTACTGCAGAGGAATTGGTTTTAAACACATACAAAGTTTCAGATGAAGCACAACTGAACCTGGCTTGAGAAGAAGCCGCTGCTGCTGTATCGTAGCACTACGTATATAGCTTCAGGGGCATATTTACCTAACAATGGATTTTCAAAACCCTCAATTTTTTCAGATTTTATCTGCCAGATTTGAAAGGGCAATAGTACTTAATTCAAAACAAGCGTTATTTTGCATTTAGTATTATTGCCCTTTTAAATATAGCAGGCAAAATTGCAGAAATTGAGGGTTTTGAAAATCCACTTCTTAGTAAATCTGCTCCTCATTTGCACACAGATCTACAAATGTCGCACATCAAATTGATCATGGTCATTTAGCAAAGTAGTAGTTTTATTTATGCGAATAAGACGCATATTTTGAGTGGGAAAGGCGCTTGGTGTGCCGAGTCGCCCCCGGGAGCTGGAGCGCCGAGATGGGCTCTTTGGTGCAACTTAAGTCACAGTGTATGAGGACACATCTGTATGACACTAATTTAATTTGTAATTAATTGGTTTATTTTAGGTATAGCTATTTAGACACATGTCTTCTATTACCTGCCAGGTTTGGGAATTAACAAAAACAATTATAGGTGCGCTAATGTATGGCTGTACGCACCCCAAATTCCAAACTGCAGCTCTCACAGTGGTTACTTCTTCCCATAGAATTTATATGGCAGAAGAAAGGAAAAGTGTAGTGCCTTATAGAATTTAGTATTTTATTATACCAGTTGGGAGTTCTTTAAAAGGCCTCAATAGCCACAATTGATAACATCAATTAAAAACACAATTTATGCATTAAACTAAAACACACAATGTGCACAAAAAAGAACATGTAATTACAAATAAAATAGACATATGATTCTCATTGCCAAATGGCTCCGCAAAACATAATATCTAACAGCATATCATAGCTTGTGATGTAAACAGTCCCTATATTGTTACAATAGAGCAGATATAGGCCCTCATTCAGAGCCGTACGCTCTGAGCAGAGCGCATGCTCTGAATGAGGGCCGGGCTCCATTTTCATGGAGCGTCCTCCTGGACGCTCGTATAGCTGTGGGTCACCACCCACAGGCTATACGAGCGTGCTTTTTGATGGCCGCGATGGTCGAGACCATCGCGACCATCGAAATTGCGAGCCGGAGCCTGCGGTTGAGGTTTTCAACTGCAAGCTCCGGAGTGATTTTGGCTCTATCAGAGCCAAAATCACTCCCACTGACATCACTAGTGATGTCAGTGGGCCGGCTTCTGACGGGAGGCGTTCCCGTGGGAACGCCCCCGTCAGGGAGGCACGCCCCCGGCACGCCCACCAAAGGGGGCGTGCTGTCAATCAACATTGACAGCACGCCCCCTTTGATCGGACACAACGAGCGAAGGACTTTCCTTCGCTCGTCGCGTCTGGCGCATGCGCACGACGGAGCTCCCTCCGTCGTGCGCATGCTCAGTGCATAACATCGACCCACTTGCGAGCGGACAGCCGCTCGCGAGTGGGTCTGAATCAGGCCCATAGTGTTCAATGGTAATGTTCAAAGGGAATGGGACACAGTATATCCAATGGGTATAGATAGTCTTAATGGACAATCCTTCCAATACACTCCCCAGTGTATAATAAAGACCTCCATGGTGAAAGCTGCAGTAGTCGCTAATAGTTCCTGCGAGTGGCAAGAAGAAGTGCAGCAAAAGGCGAAACAGCCGCTGGGCAGGAGATCCACTATAGTACTTTCCCAGACAGAGACCTCACCTGCACGCTGGTATTCAATCCCAGATATGCGTCTGCATGTGGCAGTAATGAGCCGGAAAGTTTGGTTATTCCTCCGTTCCAATTATATCGCGGCCAGACTCCACTGTGCGTCCTTATTCATAGATATGGGTGTGTAAAGCACAGAAGTTTCTGTAAAGTGCGTACAGTTCACAGGGGGAGTGAAACACTGCTCCCAAAGCAGGCACTGGGCAGAGAATCGAACAAAGAGCTGTGTACAATCCTTGACTCCTTTCTCCTGGTTTCATCAGAAGGTTTTGTTGGGAATTGTTGTGATTGCCTATAACCTCCATCTTGGCTGAACAAATCATTGTTTTGGCTAGATGTAATCAGCGACTAGGACAGTAATTGCACATTGCAGAGATTCTGCACTTAGTGAGAAGTCGCCAGGTTACATTTACTGCTCCCTCAGTCTGGGTATTTTCTACATTTGCTTACCAAAAACAAATAGGAGGGGCAAGGCTTTACCTGTATTTGATACTAGAAAACCCCTACTCAAAGGAAATCTCTTTTCTTGCTGTTAAATTCTCCTTAATATTTAAACAAATCTATAATTTCTGCTTCGGGGTCCATGGGGTCCACAGCCATTACGTTGGGGTATGAATCCCGGTCACCAAATAGTATATACAAACGAGCTCTCTGCTCCCAGGATGCACCGGGTTTCCTCCTCATATACCCCACCTCCTGCCTCAGGTAGCCAGTTCTTCCTGTTTGGTGTGTTCACCACATAGACAGTCGGACTGCTGGAGCAGTCCTGCAGACGAGTACAAAAAAAAAAAAAAGAGAGAGAGAGTTTTACTCTCTATCTCAGCGGGTGGTCTGAGCTGTCCTGGAAGCAGCCTCGCGCCTGATTGGAGGCGCACCGGCCACGCGCTGCAACTACCTCCTCCGGTGCCGCACTGCTAGCCTTGGCAGGGGATTTGGCAGGGGCTTTCTGGCCCTGGACTGCAACCAGATCAAGGGGATGGCAGGTAAGCAGGTGGTCGCGGCAGCCGCTGACGCCGGGACCACGTGACGGTCCGGCCTCCGGCGGTGAGACTGGCCGGAGGCGCGCTGCAGTCAGGAGGCATACGGCTTGTTCTCCTAGCCTAGATCACCGGGATTTGATGTTCCTGACCAGCCGGGGCTTATGGCGGCGGCCAGGTCAGTTTACCGGGCAGGTCCAAGCAGCATAGGGGAGGTACGCTTCCCCGGCGGCCCCTCCCCCAAACCACACGCTAGTTCAGTCCTCTGGCACAGTTGATTGTGGATTGTTCCTCCCAGCCTCCATATAGGGCAGCCAGAGTGTATGTCAGTTGCTCTCTGAACGCTGCTCCTACAAGAGGGAGGCTGGGCAGTCTCCCTGTATACCTTGCCTACTGCTGGTCTAGGTTTTACAGGGCTCTATCCTACCTAAGCTGAGGCTGATTATGGTAGTGAGAGCTTATATGCATATGGCTCGCAGAGTATTTATGCATGACATGTGATTGTTTATGGATACTGTTTCTTCTGTGAAAGAACTGTAATTCCTGTATACTGTCACTGTCTCTCCCCTTCGCTTGCTACAGGTGTGTGGGTTGAGAGTAGAAAGCAGCACATATACACTCAGAACCAGTGGCATAGTGTTATGTCTAAGGAGTCTGAGGGTCAGGTGGCGGGAGCCCCGTTGCTGATATCCTGTGTAGCCTGCAAGGCAGGTTTGTCCCCACAGGACTTTCTACAAAATGGGCTTTGTGGGAACTGTTTCAGACAGCCACCACACCAATTAAGTTTGCCTGTTTCAGGCCCTGAGCCTCCTTCGGCATCATTTTCTCAGGTTATGGCTCAGCTGCCCCGGTACCACCGGTTTGGGGTTTGCCTCAGCAGACGCATCCTATGCCCATGATGTGGCCGCCTTGGATGGACCCTGGTGCTGGGAAGGTTATGGCATCATCCTCGGGGGGTTTTCAGCCTCAGGCTGTCAAGCCAAAGCAGCCTAAATCTAGGCGCCATGTACCGCCTTACATGGGTGAGTACTCGAGTGCCTCCTCCTCCGAGGAACAGGCACAGGACTTTTCGTAAGGAGTCTAGCTCCGAGGAGGGTGATGATCATTTCCCAGTAGCCGATGTCCCTTTTCTGATAAGGGCTGTAAAATCGGTGTTAAATATCGAGGAAGGGGATCTTCCGCTTAGGAAAGCCCCCCTGTTCAAGCGCCAAAAAGTGGTTAAGGCAGAATTCCCAAAGTCTGAACATTTATCAGAACTTATGGAGGAAGCCTGGGTCCGTCCAGATAAGATAAGCCATTCTTCTAAAAGAATGGCGCTTCTATATCCTTTTCCAGCAGAGGACTGTGCCAAGTGGGAGAATCCACCATCAGTTGATGCGCATGTGGCACAGCTGATTAAACGTACCACTTTGCTAATCCCAGCAGTTTCGCTGAAGGAAACCACGGATAGGAGACTGGAGTCTTGTCTCAAATCAATTTTTTCGCTGGCAGGAACGGCCACCCGCTCATCTATGGCCACTGCCTGGGTAGCAAGAGCTATTGAGGAGTGGGCCAAAACCAGATGCCTCTAAGGAGCAACTGGATATGATCTCCTTTATTAGAGAAGGGGCCTCTTATTTGGGTGATGCCGCCTTGGATGCAGGGATCCTTTCCTCTAAAGTTTCAGCTGAGTCCGTGGTGGCACGTAGGATCCTCTGGTTGAAGGATTGGAGGGCAGATGTCGGGTCCAAAAAGGCCCTAGAATTCCTTCCATTCACAGAAGGTGTGCTCTTTGGTCCAGAATTGGACAAAATTGTATCCTCCATGGCAGCCTCAAAGACGGCAGGTTTACCATCAGCAACCTCGTCTAAATTGAGGAGGGCGTCCTTTCGGGGGTTTCTTCCGCAGGGCAAGGCCAAAGGTCAGCCCTCAGCGAGATTTCCACCAAGAAAGGCAGGACCCAGGAAGCCCTGGCAGAACAAACGACCAGGATCTAGGGTCCAGGATAAACCAGTGGCCTGATGGGATTGGCCTCCCCCTGGGGGATCCCAGGGTGGGGGGCAGAATGCTTCGGTTCTCAGAGCCCTGGCACCTCACGACGGAGGATGCCTGGGTTTGAGGAGTTGTTTCCCGAGGGTATGCCCTGACGTTTTGGAGGACTCCTCCTCAAAGGTTCTTTTGTGTAAACCCGCAGGTGGGTTCAGAAAGAGCTTTGGCCCTTCAGAAGGCTAGTCTTGCCTTGCTAGCATCAGAAGTAGTGATTCCGGTGCCAGAGAACCAGTTCCGAGAGGGGTTTTACTCCAATCTGTTCTTGGATCTGAAACCGAATGGGTCATACCGGCCTATTCTAAATTTGAGAGAGCTCAACAAATTTGTTCGAGCCCCCGGGTTCAGGATGGAAACATTGCGATCGATTGTGTTGGCAATGGAACAGGGGGACTATATGGTGTTCCTAGACATACAAGATGCCTACCTTCACATCCCAATCACACAGGCTCATCAAAAATTTCTTCGTTTTGCGGTAGGGGAGGAACATTTTCAGTTCCAGTCCCTGCCGTTTGGCCTGTCCACAGCCCCTCGGATATTCACCAAGGTGATGGCAGTGATGATGGCATGCCTCAGGCGCCAAGGCGTCAGGATTTTGCCTTACTTGGACGACCTCCTGTTACTGGGGCAGTCCCCACAGCAGTTACAAGATCATTTGAGGCTGACAGTATCATGTCTGTACAGTCACGGCTGGATCATAAACTGGCAAAAGTCGTAACCCTATCCGGTACAACAGATGTGTCATTTGGGAGCGAGATTGGACTCCGTGGTGCAGAGAATATATTTGCCGGAGGAGAAGATCCTTGCTCTACAATCACGAATACGCAGGTTGCTTCGCAACAGGCAAATATCCGTCCTAGTAGCCATGCAGGTCCTGGGGTCGATGGTGGCCACCTTCAGGATGGTGGAATACGCTCAATTCCACTCCAGACCACTGCAGCAATTCATTCTGTCTCGCTGGAACAAGGATCATCGCACGATCAGGTCCCAGCTGCTGCATCTCTCTCCAGAGGTACGGTTGTCCCTAACCTGGTGGTTGCAGACAAAGCATCTCAGGCAGGGTCGCCCCTTTTGGGTGTCAGATTGGACATTAGTCAAAACCGACGCCAGTCTTGAAGGTTGGGGGGCGATGACGGGGTCACACACTTTCCAAGGAAAGTGGTCAGTGACGGAAAGCCGGCTACCGATAAATATCCTGGAACTAAGAGCTATATTCAAAGCTTTAGTGCAGGCTCAGGAAATCTTAAAGGGCAGGTCGGTGCAGATACAGTCGGACAATCGCACCACGGTCGCCTACCTAAATCATCAAGGGGGCACGAGGAATCGGGCCACCTTGGCAGAGGTATCAAGAATCCTGGTATGGGCAGAGACTCATCTGCCCACGATATCTGCCGTGTTCATTCCAGGAATCCTGAATTGGGAGGCCGATTTTCTCAGTCGGCAAGAGATAAATGCAGGGGAATGGGCCCTACATCCACAGGTTTTGTGGACAGGTGGGGTCTACAAGAAATAGATCTGATGGCATCAAGAAGGAACAACAAGGTTCCCAGGTACGGATCCTGGACAAGAGATCCGAGAGCCGAGTTTGTAGACGCACTGACAGTAAAGTGGCGTTACAAGCTGGTATATCTGTTTCCCCCGTTTGCTCTTCTGCCCAGAGTGGTCAGAAAGATCAAACAAGAGGGCAGCACCGTCATATTAATAGCTCCGGCGTGGCTGAGACGGCACTGGCTCACAGATCTACGGTCTCTCTCCATAGACACTCCATGGCCTCTGCCATTGAGACCGGATCTGTTGCTACAGGGTCCCTCCTGGTACCCGGATCTTCATCGGCTATCTTTGACGGCATGGCTCTTGAGGCCTCCGTCTTGAGGGAAAAGGGGTTTTCCGAGTCGGTTATACGGACGATGCTGAAGGCACGGAAACCATCCTCAGCCCGTATATATTATAGGGTTTGGCATACTTTCTTTCAGTGGTGTGAACTGAAAGGGTATGATCCACATAAATTCCTGATATCCAGAGTTCTGGATTTTCTTCAAAGCGGTCTGGAAAAAGGGCTACGCCTGGCCTCTTTAAAGGTACAGGTGTCCGCTCTTTCAGTCTGGTTCCAACATAAAATTGCTCTGAGACCGGATATAAAGACCTTTTTTCAGGGGGTGTTGAGGATTCAGCCTCCCTTCGTTTCCCCGGTTGTTCCGTGGGACTTGACTCTAGTTCTGAAGGTTTTACAGGCTCCTCCATTCGAGCCTTTAAATTCAGTAGATATCAAGTGGCTAACAGCAAAGACTGTATTCCTCCTTTCTATGGCATCTGCATGTAGAGTCAGATTTAGCTGCGCTTTCCTTCCGGGAGCCGTTCTTGATATTTCATTAAGATAGAGCAGTACTACGTACTAGGGAGGGTTACCTTCTGAAAGTGGTGTCTAAATTTCATATTAATGAAGAAATAGTAGTTCCAGAATTTCAGGGCACAAGTCTCTCACAAGGTGAGGCTTCCCTGGATGTGGTCCGTGCATTGAGAATTTATGTTAAACGCACGAGCAAATGGAGGAAGTCTGATTCACTTTTTGTGCTTTATGGTTGTCATAAGCGTGGCTGGCCAGCCAATAAACAGACACTGGCCAGGTGGATTCGCATGGCAATTTCATTGGCTTATACACAGGCTGGTGCCGGATTCAGTGACTGCACATTCTACTAGGGCGGTATGTCCATCATAGGCGGCCCGCCGGGGTGCTTCTGCTGAGCAATTATGTAAAGCAGCCACATGGTCTTCCATCCATACCTTTGTCAAATTTTATGCCTTTGACACTTTTGCCTCTCAGGATGCCTCCTTCGGGCGTAGGATTCTCCTCTCTTCCGAGAGTCAGGAGCGTCCCCGCCTGTAGGGTTAGTGCTTTGGGATATCCCCAACGTAATGGCTGTGGACCCCATGGACCCCGAAGAAGAAAATAAGAGTTATGGTATGACATACCTTTGTTAACTCTTTTTCTTCGAGGTCCATGGGGTCCACAGGACACCCACCCAGACGCACCTGTAGTTCTGGGGGAGGTTTTCCGTAGTTTCTTCTCTTGAGAGTCTGGACTCGTAAGTATGGGTCTTTTCGTTCTTACCCTTTGTTTGTCTCTGCCTGCTTGAGCTTGGTAACGAACTGGCTACCTGAAGCAGGAGGTGGGGTGTATGAGGAGGAAACCCGGTGTATCCTGGGAGCGGAGAGCTCGTTTGTATTAACTGTTTGGTGACCGGGATTCATACCCCAAAGTAATGGCTGTGGACCCCATGGACCTCGAAGGAAAAGAGAACATTTTGCCAATTTGAACCCAGAACATACGTATGGAAAATGGTTAGCTAGATAATAGCTAGATCATATGTTAATACGACGGAATCCGGTAATAAAAGATGTGTGTGAAACATAACCGGCTAAGCCACACCCTTTTATGTTATTTGGGGATTTTTTTTATTGTAACAGTGGGATGATATATTTGGCCATGGACTCTGAAGCAAAATGGACCGTTTCCAGGGGGTATTGCAAGCTGAGCCCCTATAGATGCAAATTATAATGCACTGTGACACTGCCTCACCGTCTCCCAGCCTCCCGCCAATCAGCGGCTGCCGGCAGCTCTCGTGGAAATCAGAGAAAAGAGGCGTTGCTTTCAAGGCGCAAACCCGGTGCTGATTGGCTGGGAGTTGCGAGCCTGGAATCGTCTTGTTGGAGAAAGTAGGTGAGGGAAAAATGCCCCCTATGGCAGCAGCCTCACGTGTTGTAACACCTGCGCGCCCTCCCTCATTATGTAATAGCTACATCATGCAGTGAGGTGGCCAAGCAGGATCCGACCTGGGCAGAACGTAAACAGTGTCCGCACATGGCTGGGGAGCCGAGTCCATGTGAGAGCACAGACCACCAGTAGTGCATGAGAACAGCAGCGGGCGGCGGACTCCCCTATCCCGCTTCCCCCTGGTCACTGTGCCGGCTCTGTGTTCTTGTAGTTTTCTGGACATTTTAAGGTTAGCTACTGTACATTAAAACATTTATTATGGTTCTTGTTTTTCATCCAATTTTATACAGTTTTATTCCAAATTCTGTAATTTATTGCTGATTGAAATCCGTTGCAAAAGAATCAAATAAATATCTTAATTGTTTTCTGAGATATTCAATTTCAAAGAGCGTTCTGGATTAAGCTAATTATATATATATATATATATATATATATATATATATATATATATATATGTATGTATGTATGTGTGTATATATATATATATATATATTTTTTTTTTTTTTATATATAATATATATATATTACTTCCTTGGACCTTGTGCCATTATATGTATAGATTTGTTATTTATATTGCACCAACAAATTACAGTGCTTTACTGTGCCTCCATGCCACCTTTGAAAAGAATAATGTAGTTAGATTCAGCAAGCATTCTTGTACCAGAAATATTGCTTAAAGTGTTAATTTAGTAATGTTTTATGTGTCTCTAACCAGTCTACTTGGTTAGTTTGCACTGTTGTTGCATCATTGAGCAAACAAGTAGTCATAAAAAACAGAATTGCCTTGTCAGGAGTGAAATGTGCCTTACCATAAACATTCTAAATAGCAAAATAAAACATATGAATTATTGAAGAGTTTCACTTTCAAGGGAAGAATTCTGTGTTTAAAGTTAATATGAATGTATGTCATTCTTTTAAAGTTGAAGTTCCGGTGTGTAAAATAAAGTTGAAACATGGATTGTATATATTAACACAAACATTTAGTAATATTTCCCTCCATAAATTCACAGCAAGGTAATGCAAAATTGCAGATTTCATATCAGTCATTCCATATTTCTGTATCTGCCAAATGTATGGCAGATGATTTATTTTTTTTTGCATGTGCACAGACCAGCCAAATTTGCATTGGAATATGGTTATCTATGTAACTCTTAATGTTTTTTTCTCTCTATTGTATTTTGTACTACTACTTTCCAACACAGTCCATTTCATTGGTCAGGCATACAGTATATAGAGACACTAGTGGAACTCATAAATAGGTTGCAAAACCTGTTTTGTGCCTTTCGCTACACCATACTTTCACCCCATCCCAAAAATACATAAACAAATAGATATTAGTACTTTTTTCTGTGTTTTGTTTTCCCATTATGGAAAACCATCTCAGCTTCTGCCTTTTTCCCTCTCTCATGTCTGCTTTCCTTTTTTAACACTCCTATTTAATTTCATGCCTTTGTTTTTAACTCCTCAGCTCTCTGCTTTTAAAATCGTTACGTCTTGTTAGGGTGTGGACTAAGAGATAAACAGTAAAAAGGTTGACAATATCTAGATAGACACCAGGGAGTAAATTTACTAAAGTTCAAATAAAGATTAATTTTTATGAATCACTGAAATCTCCTGAGATCGAATTGAACTTGAACAGCAAAATTTCTTAGCAAATCTCAAATTTACTAAGAATGGATATTCTTTCGATTTTCACCTCAAATTCGATCATGTTTCAGTATAAGAAGGGATTTTGCATGTTCATATCCAAATTGAACAGCAAATCCCACTCCAAAACGAACTTCAAAGCCCCAAATCAATAGAACTGCTTCATGCTTTCATTTTCAGCATGAGCAGTTAGTTTTGACACAGAAAAATTGCGTAGGGTTCCCCTGTACTTAGCACAACTAGCACCAGACTCAGACCCGGCTTCTTCTACGACATAAGCATCAGTATACAATCGACAGGTTAGCGCTGGGTAGCACGTTAATGCACTTCTACATTACTCACAAGAGGTTTAGCGCTGGGTTTACTAGACTACACAATGCTCAGGTCTGCGGCTAGGTGACACCGGATCCTCCCCTTCTCCTCCCGGGCCCGATCCTCTTCATGTCAGGCCAAAGCATCACAGATTGCATCAGGATTATGAGTAGCAGTCCTCTGGGGCCACATTCTCTATCAACCCATGCTCAATGTCTTACCTGGGGCTGCCAGGGTGTGGTGTGACCCTTCTGTGCAATGCCAGTGAAGCCCCTAAACCTCTCCTTGCCCCTCAGTACTGCGCCAGCTGCTATCTACCCTTGCCCTCACCCTACCCCCAGCACTGCCTGCCCCTAGCCCCCTCCGTGCCGTGCAGCATTGTCATAACTGCTGTCCTACCCACTCCCCGGCAATGTCTGCCCTACTCCCCTCTGCCCCAACTGTTGTTTGCTTTTAACCCACTCTACCCCAGCTGTTGCTTGCCCTTAACCCCCACTACCCCAACTGCTACCTGCCCCCAGAACTTTCCCAACTGCTGCCTTCCCTCAACCCCCATAATTTCTGATGAGACCCAGAAACAGTGAAGTAGGACCTTTTATTTTTTTAAAGTGAGGGGTCCCTGGGACCCACAATTTTCTTCGCTCAGTGCGATAACTGCTATCTATAATCCAGAACCCTCTTGTTACTCCAGTTATAACCTCACCCGCTCACCTCGTACCTCTGCAGGATTGAACTGTAGGCCCTCCTCTGATTCAGTCAGCGCTCCTGCACATGATTATGCTAGCAGTACTCTGCCGGTGTGATTGCTGCCTTAAATACCCAATTGCACTGTCTGCTCAATGCATAGAACCATAATTTCCAGCCACTTTTATTCCCACTGCCATTGCACAGACAATATTACCAGCCACTTTACAAAGTGGGCCCAGTGTGCACATGGCTAGGCAGCTTGAGTGCTCCCATTCCCAAACACTTTGAACATACTTCCCATTGCACAGACACCATTGTCCATTCCTTTAATTAAAAAAAGACCTGGCAATGCCAGATGCACCATTGCCAGCCATACATATTTTTAAATGCACCATTTGAGACATGTAAACATATATTTTGTGAACATAAATTACAAATCCCCCTGCAAATCATAGACTAAACACTCTTATTGCTGCCACTTTGCACAGACCCTTCTTTTTTCAGATCTCTCCTTTTACTATTAGCAATGCATATAATGCCTTTGTTTTGAACAATCTTCCCTTTACCCAGTCACTTTTGGAGACCTAAATACACCATACCTTCATAGCAACACTATACTAAACATTTTCCCATCCTCACCTCCCCATAGACGCTTACCAGCTCTGAGGACTTGCGTTGCGCTGGGACGGACTTCCACCATAACCTCTATGTGATGTACCCTTCTGTGCTGAGGAGGGTGTCAGGGCCCAGAACAAAATAACACAAACATTCTATCTATCCTTCTATCATGGTAAGGTAGCCTTATAGTAGAAGCATGTACACTGTTTTTGGTCTTCTCCACCACTGTTCATTTGTTTCCAGGATCAATGACTTTCACAGAGAAGTATATTTACAGCACTGACACTTACTAACAACGACCTACTCCCTAGTCACCGGCCACTATTTGGCATCGGTCATACTGGCACAAGGCCTGTAAAGTCCTTAAATACCCCAGATTCCTCCTCCTCCCAGACTGACAGGCAAACCACACCCCCTCCTTGTCTTTAAAAGAGAGGCCTGCATAGGTATTTAGATTTGGCCAGATATGCTGCCATCCTGCAGAGAGAGAGAAAGAGAGTCGCAGCATTTTCAACAAACAGTTAAAACACCCATTTTATCTTTTAAATGCCTAAAATTCCTGGGATTACTACTAACCAGCCCTGGCTCCTTACAGACTATACTGTCCCTTCTGTCTCACTATCTACCTACATACAAACACACAGGGCTGGCGCAATGTGGTAAGCAGGGTATGCATTGCAGTGAGGCACTGGGCTGGAGGTCCGCCCTCCTGCTCCGCTGGCCATGTAGTTTCTAGATCTGTGAGTCTTCGCATCTCCTCTCTGCACTGCTGTGTCACAACCCTGGCTAGTTTTTACCTTTGCTTTGAGACTTACCTCTGCCAGCTGCTCCATGGATCTGTGTTTGTAATTCACCTGGGAGATCTGCTCTGAGTCATGGTGGTTGTAACATTTCTGTGTGTGCAGACTGCTCTCCTTCCCACAGTGATTAGCCACCTGGACTCTCCTCTGTCTGTGAACACTGCTAGCCCTGATTGGAATCACAGGTGTAATTCTGACTCAGTGCTGCAGAGATGAATACTCCCTCTGCATGTTGTGCCTTCCACCACTCAGAATGTTACTACCAGACCACCTGTCCATATCCACCAATTGCAGCCAGACCCAGGGTATGTATATATTTGTGTGTGTATGTATATATATATATATATATATATATATATAATCCTCTCCTGAAAGCATTCTGGGCCTGAACATCTCGTTACGTTCCGTGGTGTACAGCTTATGCTATAGCTGTATCTCTGAGTACAAGTGTATCCCAGGCTCCTGCTGGTTCCTAGACCAGTTCTATCTGAAAACCTGCTGTGTCCAGCAATCCTGCTACCGCCATTTCCGTTCGGCTTCCCAAGCCGCAACCAGTAGCTTCCACGCTACCATCTATCTACTACGGCTCCCAAGCCGCAACAAGTAACTTGCACGCTACCATCTATCATCTACGGCTCCCAAGCCGCAACCAGTAGCTCCCACCTATCAACTACGGCTCCCAAGCCGCAACAAGTAGCTTCCTTGCTACCACCAACCATCTACAGCTCCCTAGCCGCACCAAGTAACTCCCGTGCTACTATCGCTTACCTCACGGCTCCCTAGCCACTCCAAGTAGCTTCCGAGCTACCATCAGTCTCCTTACGGCTACCCAGCTGCACCTAGTAGCTCCCGAGCTACCACCGCTCACCTTATGACTCCCTAGCCACTCCACATACTTCCCGTGCTACCATCAGTCTCTACACGGCTTCCCAGCCGCACCAAGTAGCTTCCGTGCTACCATCCGTCTGCAAGCCCGTCTACTGGTACTCCGTCCAGCTCAGTAAGCCTTGCTGCCGGTCCCAGTCCGGTTCCTCCAAGTCCTTCTGGTCCCACTCCAGTTCCAGTCATTCATCATCAAAGGCAGTTCTCACTGCTATTCAATTCTTATGTTAAAAGAGCTATTCACGTTACCCATGGTTCCAGTCAAGTCGGTCTCCACTGAATCCGGTTCATCACCAGAGTCAGGTAAAGAACAAACACCAATTGTGACACGCTGCGCCAGCCATGTAACTTCCTGCTCCTCTCTGTGTGCATCTGAGTGATCAAATCTCCTCCCCTTCCCCTGTCACCTCTGCTGTTGGGGCCACCTCCCCTTCTGACCCTAAGCACCTTCACTATATACTGTATATACAGCGGGTAAAATAAGTATTGAACACATCAACATTTTTCTCAGTAAATATATTTGTAATGGGGTTATTGTAATGAAATTCGCCAAATGTCAGCAACAACCCATGCAATGCACACATGCAAAGAAATCAAATCATAGATGTCCATACATTAAGTTATGTATAATAATGTGAAATGACAGGGAAAAACTATTGAACACGCTTACTGAAATGTATTTAATACTTTGTTGGTTATGACAGCTTCAAGACTCCTCCTGTATGGAGAAACTAGTTGCATGCATTGCTCAGGTGTGAGTTTGGCCCATTCTTCCACACAAATAGTCTTCAAATCTTGACAGTTCCGTGGGCCTCTTCTATGAACTCTGGCCCTCATTCAGAGCCGCTCGTTAGCGGCAGTACGCTCGTTCCGAGCGATGTTTGCACATCTGCGCATGCGTACGGTTTTTAGTACGCATCTGCGAACCAGTCAGTGCGGCCGAAAATCGTTGGTACGCAATATAGCGAGGGCCTGCTATTTTGAGTGACAGAATGAGGCGTATGTGGGTGGTAACAGGGGAAGGAGCTTGAAAATGGGGAGTGGAGATCCGAACGCAGGCGTGCTTAAAGGTCAAAACGGGCGTTTTATGGGTGTGTATATTTAAAACAGCAGCGTCATTGACCACGTCACTGGGTTATTTTATAGCCAGAACTGCTCGCAAATTTGTGGTAGCAAACACCAACCACAAGAATAGCGAGCAGTTCATACGCTGGTCGATGTACTCGATTAATCTAATAAAAAGCGGACATGACGTATGGTGCGAGCGGCCAGGGGGCGTTTTTAACAAATAAACGAGCGTATGTTTTGCTCGCTCGTTCAGACTTAGAGGTGTGAACAGACTGCAATGTGCGTACGGATCATTTGAATAGCCACCCCTTGTTTTTAAACGAACGACCACAAATAGCGAACGGCTCTGAATCAGGCCCTCTGATCTTTAGTTCTTTCCATAGATTTTCAATTGGATTTAAGTCAGGTGATTGGCTGGGCCATTCTAGCAGCTTTATTTTCTTTCTCTGAAACCAATTGAGAGTGTCCTTGGCTGTGTGTTTGGGATCATTGTATTGCTGAAATGTCCACCCTTGTTTCATCTTCAGCATCCTGGTAGATGGCAGCAGACTGTTATCAAGAATTTCTCGGTACATTTTTCCATTCATCCTTCCTTCAGTCATATGAAGTATGCCAGTACCGTATGCTGAAAAACAGCCCCACACCATAATGTTCCCACCTCCAAACCTCACTGTTGGTGTGGTGTTTTTGGGGTGATGTGCAGTGCCATTTCTCCTCCATACATGGTATGTATTATGGCATCCAAAGAGTGCAATTTTGGTCTCATCTGACCAGACTATATTCTCCCAGCATTATACAGGCTTGTCCAAAGGTTGTGCAGCAAACTTTACACTAGCTTCAACATGCTTTACCTCCAGCAGCGGAGTCTTGCATGGTGAGTGTGCATACAGGCCATAGTGGTTGAGTGCATTACTTATTGTTTTCTTTGAAACAATTGTACCTGCTAATTTCAGGTGTTTCTAAAGCTCTCCACAAGTGGTCCTTGGCTCTTCGACAACTCTTCTGATAATTCTTTTCACTCATCTGTCAGAAATCTTGCGAGGAGCACCTGGTTGTGGCCGGTTTATGGTGAAATGATGTTCTTTCCACTTCCGGATTATGGTCCCAACAGTGCTCACTTTAACATTCAGAAGTTTAGAAATCCTTCTGTAAACCAATGCCATCAGTATGTTTTGCAACAATAAGGTTGCAAAGGTCTTGAGAGAGCTCTTTGCGTTTACCC